>VXAC01004222.1:1832501-2009752 GCA_013399225.1 Rhipidura dahli
TTTTTTTGGTGTGTATGTTTGTGTGTGAGAGAGAGAGTGTATGTGTTTTGTTATTGCCCCGGAGTACGGGTGGCTCTGGATTTGAATTCAATCCCTACTTTTACATAGCTGGCTGGAGCTGGCAGCGCTGTTTCATAATGTAGGGGCTGAGGTCAGTGGTATTCTTGGCAAGTCCTTGCTCTCCAAAGTAGGGTGAAATCCTTACACAATGGCACCAGGCAGGAATTTTTTAGATACCTGCGCCGGGCTCCTGGAGCCCTCTTTGTCAGAGGAGTGTGTGAGTTGAAGCTGTTTGTAAGCGTAGTTGCGCTTAGAGAGGCTGAGAAAGGTTAAGCTGGGGACTGGAGTGCGTACAGAAACATTTTGACTTAACATGACCTGAAAAACAACTAAACTGAATGAGTTCCTTCTGCTCCCGAACGGTTGCTGCAGTGGCTGTTGCTGCCAACTGTCTAAAGACTAATAAGCTTTACACTGATCCCCACATCAAGCCGCGGTTCAATAGCTAATGATACAAGGAGTTACTTTGCTTGGAGTTGTAATGCCATCTGTCCTATTTTCTAAAGGCTTGTCCTGCCTTCTGAGCAGCCCCTGTATTCGGGTTTTGGGGAAGAGATGCTGTTACTGATTGTTTTGGCAGGCGTCTGACTGGCTGGTGATGATTTCAAATTGGGGCGAAGAGGAAACCTTGACTTTCGGTCAGCACCCATAAGTCATTCCTCCTACTGTAGATACATCATTGTGGTAATGTTATTTTTATCCCCGTGCTCATGGAATATGTGTGAGAAAATAAAACTTCTCATGGAAAAACATACTGACTGCATAGGCGTTGTATGTGGCCTGCCTTTTTGACAACTCTATTTTTTTTTTTCTTCTATAAAAAAAAAGGAAGCTGCTTCTGGAACATGTTTTTGTGGTGCTAAACTTGTTTCTCTGTCCTTGTTTGACCTTTTCCAAATGTCTATTTGCCTTCAGTGCTGGACCCAGCCCTTCAGTGTGTTGTGAAAGCTGAAGGAGGCTGAGTGCTCTCTCCTGGGGAAGACACTCTCTGCAAACTCGTAGAGAGGTCACTTGCATTGGTAGAGGCATAGATTCCAGCCGGGGGAGCCCACCAGCAATGTCCAGCCTCAGGACATGGTTGTCGAAGCATGATGGGCTGTTCAGGGGGAGTGATGCTGGCAGATGCTCAGAAACCAGTGGGTCAGGCTGTGGGGCCACCAGGCTGGGCTTGGGGGATGACATTTCCCCTGTGGCATCATCTGTGCCATGTGAATTCCTAAACTTTCTCATGTCCTTGCCAGTTGGCCTTGCTGTCTAGAAGGGATAGTAAAGAAATACAGAAAGGTGGAAAATAAGAAGTGACGCAGTGAAGAATCCAGCCTGAATGCAGGGATAAAGCCCATGTGAAGGGCACGGAGCAGAAAGCTAAATTGGGAACACCAGGGCTGCGTTAATGCTGTAAAACTGCCCGAATCAGCACACTGGCAGCCTGCTGTGGCAATCGCCACCGGGGAAAAAAAGCCCACCCTTAAATCCATGAAACTCACACTGGCCCAAAATAATCCACAAATAAGACCAAATTTGTGGGAAATACAATGTATTGTTTGCACTGGAAATACTTGAAACTGGTGGTCAGATGTGCCCTCCTGTTGCTGCTGGGGAGACGAGGCTTGCAGCAGAAAACTTGGTTGGCATTTTTGTAAATGGCTTGTGTTGAATTGTGTGTGTTGAGAGTTTTTGGTTTTTTTCTAATGTTGGTTCTCTGTTCAGGAAGTTTGATTTTATTTTACAACAGTATTGGAATTTGAAAGAAATACGCTTATGCATATCATCTTTCATCATTAAGTGAAAAGGAAAGAAAGTATGTAGAATGGTACAAATACCTTGTTTTTCCTTCTTCCCTTAAAGTAACTTTTTGTTGACTCTTTACTTGTATTTTCCCGTCCTTGCTATGCTATCTCCAAAAGATAGCTACTTAATTTTGGTTTTTGGGAAGTCATAAGGCTTCTTTAAAGTTGAGAGAGGGTTGGAAAGAGAAAATATATTTATCATATTCATGTCAGTACAGGAAATAGCAAGAGAAGTATGTTAGTAGCATATTTGCTTCTTACTTATGTTAACAAACTCTTTGGGGCTCAGCTTCTCCCAAGTCACGACGAGGTAAATATCTGTTCGATGTCACTGTTCATCCTGGATTGTCAGGGTGCAAATTTGGCACCATGCCTTCACTGCAGGCTCAGAGGACAGGAGTGACAGAATGATAGCCAGTATGTACAACTTTGAGAAGTAGGTCTGATAAACAGTGTTGGAGAAAGCAAACTTAACTTGGCATGAACTTTTGTAGTGCAAAAATCTCTTGGTTCTTTTGGACTGGATTGATTTTCCTTTTTTTTTTTTTTTTTTATTTTGAGGTAAACAGTGTATTCTGCAATTGCTTTAGTAAATTCATAACTTTATATGTATCCTCCTTTACAGAGTTTTCCTGAGTTTTGTGAATCACAGCTCAATATTCTGTTGTCTAAATAATAAAAAAATAAGAATATATATGTGGCCTGTACTTTACCATGCCTGTTGTGTAACTCTCCTCTTTAATTGCTGTATTAAACTATTCATTTTCTCTTTGAAGATGTGAACTAGGAAGTTAATTTAACTACTTTGGGGAATCTAACTTTTAAATGTTCATAAATTACAAATGGTTTTATGCCCTTAAGCTGTGAGTAATAGCAATCTATTTTTTTTTTTCCTCTCCTTAGGTCCTCTTGTGTGGACTATTATAGCTCTAAGTCTTTACAAAACAAATTCTTTCTGGCATCATAGGCCATTTTAGAAAGCATGCAGTTTTATACTGGTGCAGCTTGGCCTGAAAAAATAGGGCTGCTTTTGTTTTCAAACAAGAGAAACTGAGCCCTAATCTTTCTTTATCCTAACAACTCATTTACATGACATGGTATGTGAATAGCTAGTTACTTCAGAAACCCTGCGTACTGTTCACTGTTTTCATGCCACGTAGTGACGTCTGCAGCAAGAAGTTTTTTGAATGTGTGCCTTATATGTGTTAGATGCCTAAGGTTTGCTTCTGGCAGCTGCTCGTGTGGTATGTGAAGGCAGTTCCATACAGTGGCAGCGAAGAGCAGGGATGCAGCAGCCTCGGACCACATCTTCAGGGTGGAGGGGAGGGCTGTACAGTCGCCCTTAGTTTGATACGAGTGCGTCATTTAATGTCAGGAGACATCTAAACAGGATGCTGTTGTTAAGCAGATATTCCCCTTCTCGAACACTTGAGAGGAACAATGGTTTAATTATAGGATGTACCTATGCTTTTTCCGAACATGCAGCTTGTTCCCCAGTTGTGTTATTTTTATACTTGTAACCAGTGATAGCATGATTGTGTACAATCTTCAGATAAGCCAGAAATGAACATTTTCTTCTTGCTATCGTGACCTCTTAGCAAATAAATACAAGGCTGTGTAGTTTAATGTGATGAAACTAAGCCTTTTATATGTGAGTCCAGCAAAAGAATATTTAGTCTTTAAATTTGGGTTGATCGTGTGTCTGTGTATGAAATACACTAGAAGACTAAAACGATCTTTTTCAAAAGAGCTTATTTGGGATTTCTTTCATTTGAAAAACAAAGAATATTTTGGAGCTTGAGTTTTGCTTTCTGATTTTCTTTACTGTCAGCATTACCGTGTTGCCATCTTTTTGAGATGAGCATTTACAGAAGAGGATAACCCCTGTTATCAGGCTGCTAACAGCCGTATAATGCTGAGAACTGATTCTGTTGCTAAATTCTCCTGCTGGTTCTTGGTAGCCCTGAGAGGCAAAGGAGTGTGACAGGTGATGCCTGGTATGTGACTGTATTGCACAGGTGTAGTGCTCTTTCCACAATGCATCTCAAGGCTTTGTAATGTGGTTATTCAGGAATAACCTTGCTTTGCAAGGTTTGAAGTTTTGTTTCTTTTTGGGGAGCCCATTTGGCCAACAAAATAAGATTCCTAACTGTGCTTCCCATGGTGGTGTTCAGGCTTTTTGCTCACTGCAGTGACTGATTCTGAAGTGGGGTCATGGGCCTGTTACGTTGTGTTAATGTTGGGACCACTGTAGGTAACGGAGCTTAATGAATAAAAGTTGTTGCTGGTTCTTGACTGGGGCCTTTCTTGCTCAGTAGTGGGCTTCAAGTAGAATTGCCATCATAAAGTCAGCTGTAAGGGTAGTTGGTCTGAGCAGAAAAACCCAAACCTCTGGATGATGTAGGGTTTTGGAAACTTGTTCAAAATAGGTAACATCCCCCGAATGTGTCTGAAAAACTGTAAGTTAAGTGGTGTCTTTTGGTGTCTCTTGGGCTGTAAGTAGGGGTGGGGGGATACAGATGAAAAAGAAGTCACAACAGACACCTGTATCTAGAGACCGGTAACCATAGGGATTTTTCCTGCTGTGTTTTAGCACTTAGCTGGGAGCATAAAAACCAAAGGAACTATTGGGGAAAAGTGAGACCTTTACCTGACAAAGTAAATAATGTATTTGTCTAGTACAGAAATAATACCACAGAATGTATTTTGGAAATAAGTGTACATTTTTTTCTCTTAATGTTTTTCTGAAGCTAGTATTAGTATGTGGCATTATTTCATGCCCAACAAACATACTTGTATGAATATATCTTTTTGTGGCTGATAAGTAAAGCTGAAAATCCTTGCATAGCTCAGATTTTCTTGTGAACTCTCTAATCTTGGTCTGTTGTAACAGTGCTGGAATGTTTGATTCTGAACTTCCACTGTCAAGTTTCATGTCATTTTCAAAACTAAGGGTATGTACTGCAGTGGGCTACTTAGTATCCTGTTTGTTTTGAAAGAGAGTATGTTTATTTCCCACTCTTGCTTATGGGGGGAGGTGTGTGCATTTCCCCATAGCTGTTGATGGCCAAGAGCTTTGAGAATGGCAAGAGTATTGAATTTTTAATTTCTTTTGCAGTAGTTCTTCCCTGTTGCAGGGCTAGTACCTTCTGCTTTTGTAGATTTCTATATCTTTTAATGACACGAGTTTTGCCAACACTTGCAAAGACCTCGGTACGATCAGGAAGCCTTCACCTGTAGCATAGAAATAGCTGAGTTGAAGCCTTATCCCAAACACTTGTGTGCTTTCTCATTACATCAGAAGATTGCAGCTCGGTGAGCTGTACGTATCCGAGCCGGTTTGAAACTGGGAAAGTGAGGGTTTAACTGTAGCACCGATAAGCTCTGTGTAATTTCCTACTTGATTAATTATCTGTTTGGTAGAGTTTGCTTTTGATTTCTGCCCTGCGGTGGCTGCAGAAGTGTTTGCCCTGGGCTCGGGCTGAGTATGTTCCTGTGAGCATGTTTTTGTCAGCCTCTGTGGACACAGTCTCTTTCCTGCACTTAAAAACTCGGAGCCTTCCCGTGGCATTCTTGCCTAGGAAATTTACTGAAGTGAGCAGTGCTGGGCTCGAAGCCCAGGGATCTTCCACTCAGTCCAAGGTTGTGCTGCCCACTTGCCTCCTGAGGTGCTGTTCGGACATCAGAGCGTGTGTCTGTACCCTCCGTGATGCTGGGGGACTGGCACCCTCGCACCCATCCTCACGCACCCACTGGTGCTCAGGGTGTAGCCAGTGGTGCTGCAGGGGGGGCTTTGGAGGAGGGGGATTATTGTGAAGCGAGACTGATTGCTCTGGGTAGGCTCGCTCTCCTGCCAAAGCTGGTAATGAGCACAATCATCTGTTGGACTTCTGAGACCGAAGGGACTGAGAGCTCTTCTGTGTCTTGGGTGTAAAAGTGTGGGTCAGCAAAAGTAAAGGGCACACAAGCGTTTTCCCAAGATCGTGGTTTTTTTTTTGTTTTGTTTTGTTTTTTTTTTTTTTTTTTAAGTAAGAGGTTGGAGTCTCCTGTGGGTTATCCATTAATTAATGGAGAACCCTTGGCACCTGGGAAAAAAAAAGATAACTTAAATGTAACTTTTAAAGATGATTCATTTATGTTATGCTTCTTACAACATACCTTAGCTAAGGTTTTTTTGAGAAGTTATTATTTCTTGAACTCCATTGTTTTACAAAGCCTGTATGCTTAAAAGTTTTTGAAGTCTATGCTTATGCAAATTACTGAGTAGTAACTACTAGTAGCAGCTATTCATTCTGTTGAATTACTGATCTGATTTTAATTTTTTTTTCTCTAAATCAGAATGTTGCTACTTAATCTGTTAGCATGTTTTAAGAATAACTATATGTACACTGAACAGTCATTGTGAGAACTTTGACTTCCTCATTGAGGATTTTTTGTATCTTCATGAGAAAATACATTTTGGCTTGTGTTTTGGGAACTTTCCCACAGTAGGAGATCTAATTTTTGCGAGGTATTGTTTGGGAATTCAAAAGGAGCACTGGCAGAAAGATAGCTCCACAAAGATGCTTTGTGAAGGGCGGCTGAGCCTGCGTGCCTTGTTTGCTGCAGCCAGTGTTGCAGATTTAATTTGCTGGGTATATTTTGCATGAAGGGGTGTATTTGAATAAGTCTCAAAATGGAAGTGGTGCTCTGCTTCCCTTTTTCTGAAGTTGGTGAAGTTGACCACTTTTCTTGAAAAGGGAGAGAGGGGAGCCCTACTGCAGTGCTTTTCTTACAGCTTTGTTTGCAGTTAAAATTAGCTATTTGTTCTCTCTGGGTATCTCTGTTACGCCCATAGAGCAGTAGATGTGTTTCTTTGTGTGTCTCTGTCTTGTCTGACCTGAGTAAGAGTAATTAAATATTTGATTTAGAGCAGTTCTAAGGAATTTTAGTCCACAATAAAGAGAAGCATGTGTATCATTACCTGAGCAAAACACTGAAGGAATAAGAAAAGATTAAAATACTTAAATGTTTTTAGAGGGAGGGGAAAAGAAGGCATGAGCTGGCTTTTCAGCACTGATAAAAATTGAAGGAATATTCTGATGTTACTGTTTCTGTGGACAGCATGGTTTCCCTGTTTTTCTCTTATTTGTGTGTATTCAGATAAACACGATCAAAACAATGAAACTGCATCTGGTATCAGTGTAAATTACCTGGGAATGGGTATTAAGTTTCATGGGAGACACATTCGTGGAGCATGCCTGTTGTTGACTGTCTTTACCAGGCTGTTTGTTTCTGTTTGCTTGCTTTTTGTGTGTCTTAAAGTTGAAATAAACTTTGCTTAATAAATAAAACCAGTTATTACATAGTTGGTTTGGGTTTCTAAAATGGAAGGAGGTTCCTGTTCCCCGTGGATTGTTTGTTTAGTAGTTTGTTTTGTTTTGAGTCGATGGGGTTTTTTTAGTTTATATTTTCAGTTTTGTATTTTTAGGGATGCTGGTCTCCCATCTTTATTTTATTTTTACTGTAGTTGGGAAAAAATATTGATATAGCCTTTTCCATCTGAAATTAGTCATTCACACTTTTTGCCCTGTTACGCAAAAAAACAACTCAAAACTTAGAGGGGTGAGAAAAAATGTTACACCAATGTGGTTTGTCAGCAGTTGATGGGAAAACGAGGCTGTACCACCAGTATCTGCTTGAGGTTTGACTTGCTGAAACCAAAGGCTAAATCTTTTGTGGTACATCGTATTTCTTTAGCAGCAAAGCTAGTTGTGCTGGGTTGACACTGGCTGGGTGCCAGGCACCCCCCACAGCCACTCACTCTGTTTCCCATGCTGATGTTCCCTGCTGCCCCATTCCTGCCCAACCAACTGTGCGTGAGGCTACAATATACACAGGACAGGTGGTACTGTCTTGTTAGAAGAACAGAAGAAAAGGAGCTTGCTTTTGAGAGATACTGTACTAGGATTTTTGCTTTCTAAAATTTAAGTGACTCAGTCTGATTTAGATAGTGGCTTCAAATGTTTGTGTTGGTGCAGCTGAAGGTATGAAGACCTGTGACACAAGAGATTGAAAATAAATGCTTATGGTTGTATGCAGGAACCTCTGAAACATTTTAAACTCTCCAGAGAGTATATGGTGCTCCATTTTCAAACACTGTCTTGAAGTATAAAAAAAATAAACTAGATGTAATATTAGGACACTATTCTTGATGAATTTCCTAAAATGAGAATTTTTTTTAAACTTATGGGTCATGTGTGTGAGATGCTTCTTTAACGAGGTCTTCCATTTTTGTTTGTTCTGAGGATTAACATCAAAGGAAACTTTTGTAGGAAGTATCTTTTAAGTTTTTTTCCCCAGCAGAATATAGCAATGGTAGAAAGCTTGGGTAGTAATGCTACCTTTGCATTCACTGAATTAGGTGGAGGAGATGCTAAGGCCTGGGTTGTTGTGTTTTTTTTTTTTGTATTGTTGTACTGAATCTTGTCTGTATTTACATTGGTTTGTTGTATGGTATCTGAAAATTGGATGCTGGTGGGCTCTCTTCCTGGGGGCAAAACAAAGAAGTGATGCTTAATTTTACTGGCTTGAGAGTTAAGAGATGTACACATTTTTCCATTTGGTATGTGAAGTCTTTTGGGACATATCTAAAATACGTACCCTCTATTGTTTTTCTTTTGACTTTGAGGTAAGTGCTTAATCTTGTTGGGAAGCCATTCCCTTGCCTGCACAGAACATTTCCTCAAAGTACATGACCTTGCAGAAAGCAGTTGCACATTGCATTATGTGAGTAGCCAGCGCTCATTTAAATGGTTCTGTGGAGTTTTGCTGTTTGTCAAATGACATGTCAGAGTACACAGCATGCGTGGTAGTAAATATTTAGATACATTTTGCACTGAGAGAGAGGCTTTTCTGTGCAGTATAGCAGACTTCTTCTGTCCCTTGCCAGATGTGCTGTGGGTGTTCAAAGTGACTTCCCTCACCAGTGCTGTGGGACAGGCAGGCACTGCCAGAACACAGCACCCCATTGCTCATTTCCACTTGGGTGCCGTAGCTCAGGCAGTTCTTGAAGGTGCCATGGCTATAGTAACAACCAAGATGGACTTTGGTGTTAATGGCTATGTCAATATTTCAAAATTGCAGTATTTTATTTTGTTTATGTATGGTGGTACTTCATGTTGGAATAGCTTTGAACTTTATATGCTACCAACTGCAAAATTGAAATGTAGTTGTTCTCATCTCTTGATCTCAACCAGTGATCTTTACCTTTTGTGCCTGCAATTCCCCTTTCCATCGTGCCACAGGAGAAAGGATGGGGAGAGTGAGTGAGTGCCGTGTGCTTTGGTATGTTTCTATGAGAACACTGAATTGGGGAATGCCTGTGGAATTCTTCCTCAGCTGTGGAGGAACCACAGTCTCCAGAAAGAGTCAAAAACTGGAAGAAAAAAAGAGGGTACTGGGTGCTGCTGAAGCAGAATGTGTGCAAAGGTGTGTAATGTGGTTGGGCTTTTATCCCAGTTGCTGAATTCATAACAAGATGCTGAAAGCTGAAGTGATGTAGTTGATCTTGACACATTTTGTGATTTCCTGTTGAGGGTGGCTAACAACCGTCAGTTTTGCCGATGAAAGCGGTAAGCAGCCCATCGATTGAAATGATATTATCTTAAGAAAAAACAGTAAGTGGGAGCGTAGTTCATGGATGATGCTCTATCTGAGTATGAAACAAGAAATAAGATTTTGCCCTGGTGAGTAGTGTTCAGGTGGTGTCTCCCTCTAAACTGGGTAGTGCAGTAATTAGATAGCTTGAATATATTCACTGCTGAGGAGTTGGTGTGCAGATGGTAAACACGCCCAGTGGGGCAGTTTTCACTCTGAGTTAGAGAGAAGTGGTCGTGAGCATCTCAGTCTCAGTTTGTGTTTCTGTTGATCCTGTGGTACACGTGGCTACGCAGTGCATCAGATCTGTTGGGGGTCTTCAGTGGATTTGTTACAAATTTGTACAAAGCACAAAAGGTCAGACCTGTGTGCGAATGGCCCTCAGTGGCCTGATCTGAAGTATTTTGCATGTGCCATAGATTTGGAAACACAAGTGGCTCGGCCAGCTACATGCTGACCAGGAACAGGCGCTTGCTGGAACGAGGGTAATTGGGTTTCCGTCCTTGTCACGGATTCTCCCTTACTGCTGAAAGCTGCTAATTAGCGCCAATGCCTTGTTTTAATTCAAGATGACTTAGTTGGAAGATGCCAGCTCCTTGGTCGTAGGCCACTGAACAACTATCAGATGGCAGCACAATTCCATCTCAGCTGTTAAAAATGGCTTGAGGTAATGGTGCCAAGGGAAGGATGATAGTTGTTATAGCTGTGTTGTAGGTGTTTGCCAAGGTGGAAGAGAGGAGGAGCATATTCCATCTCTGCTGTATTTTAGTCAGCCATCTACTTTAGTGCTATTAGCTTGTATTTTACCAGACTGAATATTGATGGATAGCTGGTCTCCACTAGTCCTAAATCCTCTTTAAGACACGTGTACAACTCTTTAATTTAAGGTGACTTTTAGAGGAATATCACTTTCGTAGTTAAAAAACTTCTAGACTATGGCATATTGCTGGAAAATGTGATTGATGCAATGTGTGATGTGATGGTGTAGAAATGCTCTGTTAGCTTTGTAAAACTGTTCTAAGACGCCAAAGCAAAGAAAGTTGAGTTTTGGGATAGGTTACTTATTTTTGAAGTATGTTTCTAAGTGCCCAGGCAATTTAAGAGTCCTTCTCTCTTCTCATTCTTTGTATCTAGCCTTGTGTTATGGTTTAACCTCTGTTTTATTAATTTGATGTCCTAGTTTCTCCCTTTCCAAATCCCTGCTGAAGTGCTTTTTGAATTTTGTGCCTCAGTCATCACTTGGGGTATTTTTCTTACTAGGTGAACACTTAGAGTGATTTGGCTAATAATTTATTTCACATTTATTTATTTCTGAGTGGGAAAGAAACTCCCCTTTATTTCTAAATTGCAATACAATGTACCTTATACAAGTTATTTTTCACTTCTAAAACAAAATGTTCAAATACTTTGAGTCTGTCATCATCGGAATTGTCATATGTTACATTCCTACCTATGATTGATAAGCAAACATTGCTGTTTAAGGTCTTATGTTCTTAAGTGAATGAATATTTTATGTGAATTTAAAAGAGAAGAGAAAATAATGGCACTTTCTTACAATCCATCTTGGCGTGATAGTAAATGAACATTTAGCCATGACAAAAGTAACACAGTTTATAGTGACACAACCTACATAAATCCAGTTGGATTTGCTGTTGACATTGGCCCACGTTCCAGCAGGCGAGTTACCTTACATTTCTTCTGAACAAAGGAGGTCTGTCTGAAACAGGTGCTCTAATGGTTACCCCGGCCTTCATAAATAGCTTTTAGGTGAAGTATTACTTCTGTAAACCATGAGTAACTTCACAAGGCACCTTGGTTTATTGCATGAGGTTTCCATTTTATATTAAGAAAAACCCGCATGGCCACAGCTTTGGGGTGTTTGGTGCCTCATAAGTCACTGTTTATTTTTAGAGCACACTTATCACAATTTGTCAGCCATATATTGGCCTGTCCCCTCTACTATTAGATAGCTGCTGAAATGCCATTCTCAAGATAACTTTACCTACCCTGGTTGTTCCAGGGTATCTTAGTTTCAAAAGGAAATAATCTAAAACTTGCCAGCTCTGCAAAACACATAAAATAGTAGAAGACATTCTTATTAAGTTTTGCAACCATATCATAATGTGTTAAACTTAATGTAACAAAATGGTTTTGATAGTCTGTGGTAAGTTGCCTGAGAGTGTTGAAAGGTTTGAATGTTACTTATGAACACTAGTTAAGAGTATTTCTAAATTGGTTGTAAAATGAGCCAGGAGATAATGAAGAAATAGCTGGACCAGTCTCTGGGCTGGTAAGACGTGGCTACTTGCACACTGCTTTGCTTTAGGAAAACCGTGTCACAGTTTCTTTTAAGGAGAAAGGAAAGTTCTGCTTTAAACAAGTGACATTTGATATCTCACTTGATTTCTTTTCCTGTTTCTTCTATTTATAGATGTCTTCAGTTTGGGATTTATCTCAAAGCTAAGGTCAGGAAGTGCCTTCCTCCAAAAATGCTACTTGTTGTGGTTTTCTGGCATGTCCTCTCCCCTCTCCTTCCCAAAAGGAACTGCACAGAAAGTATTTTTCCACAATGAAACACAGATCCTCAGCTCTGCAGTATCGTGCTGTGACTCTGGCATACACTGGTTTACCTCTAAAAATGAAACTTCTAAAAATCATCTCTTGGTGTCCACAACAGCTGTGTGACTGATTAAACTGCAAAGGACAGTAACCACTTCAGTCTGAATTATTTCTCATTTTAATAGAAGCTGCATGTGGAATGGGATGTGGAGGCAGAAGAACATAGGCTGTATCCTGTTTGTTAGGACTTATTTCCCATGTAGATTTTCAGATGAGCTTAATGACTTTGTTTTGCATAGGGATACATTTATACTTGGGGAAGATGCTCATCCCTTCCATGCTTCTGCCAGCCATGTAAGGTCATGGAGGATCTTAAATGTGAATGGTCTCTCTCACCTTGGAGGTCATGAAAATAACAAGCAAATGATCATTAAACACATACTTTTTTGGTGAGTTCTGGTGTGTGAAAGAGGTTCTCCCCATTTTACAAACAAAAGGCTTAACTAGTTAAGCTGTCCTCTGAGAGAGTACGGCAATCCTGAGGGCAGCAAAGATGTGGGAGTGCAATGAAG
The DNA here is from genome assembly GCA_013399225.1 of Rhipidura dahli. Classification (NCBI taxonomy): domain Eukaryota; kingdom Metazoa; phylum Chordata; class Aves; order Passeriformes; family Rhipiduridae; genus Rhipidura; species Rhipidura dahli. The sequence goes on from VXAC01004222.1 coordinate 1,845,121, forward strand.
GCTTTTGACTAAATAACTGTTTTTTTTCATAGTCAGGGTTCAGTGCAAGGTCTTAAATTCAAGATTGATTTCTCACAAACAGCCCTTTTTAGTCATTCAAGTTTGCACTATTGTTTATGCAGCAGTACAACTGAACATGTATGCTTGTGCTATGACCACTTAGCAAGCATGCACTGTAAAGCACATNACTAAATAACTGTTTTTTTTCATAGTCAGGGTTCAGTGCAAGGTCTTAAATTCAAGATTGATTTCTCACAAACAGCCCTTTTTAGTCATTCAAGTTTGCACTATTGTTTATGCAGCAGTACAACTGAACATGTATGCTTGTGCTATGACCACTTAGCAAGCATGCACTGTAAAACACATCTGGCAAGTAACTCTTCCTTTTGGAATATGGGTTTGACAGTATGTTATATAGTCTACAGTGACTATTTTGTCATTTGACTTTGTTTTATTTTGTTTCATATTTCCATATGCAGTAAACTATATTTAGAATTAGGACTGTCAACAGTAGTTGAACATTTTGTTTAACTTCGTATTTGTGTATCTGAGTTTGGCATAACTTTTTATAATGGACCTGATTAGTGTTTAGTACTTTGCATTTGGTTTTAGAAGACTTTGCAATGTGTTGTCTTGAGCAGGTTTCAGGAAAGCAAATGGTGGGTTTAATTGTCACTGTTTAACTTGTGTCATCCTCAGTGTGCAGTGCCAGTTGAAAGAGGCTTATGGAACCAGCTCTGTATGTCTGGAAGTTTTCTTAGCTGTTGACACTCAAAGTACTGAACATAATGCTCTGAATTTATTCTAAAAAGTAGTGTGGTATTTCTTAAGAAACATTCACAAACAAAATATTTTTCTCTGTTGATCCTGTTTTTAACCTTTCTGGTGCCCTGATAATAGGGATATCAGTTTTTAATTCTGTATTTAACTGGCAGATGGGATAAAACCCCATGTGTCATATGAGTCCTAGTGCTCAGAGGTTTTATGAACTAGTGGACTTGTTCCTTTTTTCTTGTCCAAAATATTCCATAGACTCTGCAGACTTTTTGTTTTTACAACTTTTCTTTTGCTTTCAAGTAGTCACCATAATAATTAGGCTGCTTTTGTGTTTTTCTTGTATTCCTATTGCTAACAGTTTAAAATAACAGGGACCTACAGTTATGACAAAAAGCCCCCTTAACATCTACCCATCTTCTGTCCTGTCTTCCAGCTGTAAATTTTTGAGGGGTAGTAAGCATTTTCTCAGGTGCTTTGCTGTCTGTCGAAAGTTGGCCCTGAAACCACTGGAACTTAGTTGCCTGGTAGAATGAGTGATTTTGTATTCCATTTAATGAGTAGATTTGGTACTTCAGAGTAAGGCAAGAGGCTATTTCTTGTGTGCTGGAGATGATCCTTTTTGCATCTGCTACTCGGTTTCTCAGTTTAGTATCTGCTGTCTGAAACATCAGAATGGACATTTGTCTTTCAAGATGGATGTGTGGGTTTGTATATATTTTTTTTTTCCAGAAAAAAAGTGACAAGACAGTGTCTGTAAGGGGTGAAAAATGACAAAATAGTGTCTGTAGATGATCTATGACTGCCTTCAGTGACAGCCCATCAAATGTGGTGGTCTGCAGGCAGCACCGTGGTGTTCAGCAGCAGCTCCTTGACGTTGAGTCATTTCAGCAAATTCCAGCTCTAAGGATAGCATGGCCCTGCAATGCCTGCATTGCAGCTGCTCTGGAAGGATAACCTGCTCAGAGTACACTTACAAAACTTGGAGATGCTGCAATCATGAGTCATTTAGAAAATTTTAGTTAGGAGCCTGCTGTTCAGGGACAAACACTCACATGCAGTAGCTTTTCAAATAGATTCCAACTTAATTCACTTACAAATTCTTTACTTTTGTAATATTAAAAGGAAATTATTCCTGGGGGATTCATTTGCCATTTCAATTAATCTTCTCAGGAGAAGGAGATCTTCTGTGAAGATCTTGCTAAAGGTTTTTCCTGTAATTAAAAAACTCCAAACCAACCAACAAACAAACAAACAAAAAAGGGAAAAGAACAAAAACCACAAAAGAAGTCTGTATGTGTAAATAGGTGATGTGTGAGACCACCTGCTAACCAGAAAATTGTCTTTTGATCTGAAACAGATTAAAAAAAGCAGTGAGAACCTTCCAGGTAGGTTTGAGATAGTGACCTGATAAGAAGCCAGATACAGTAAAAATGTTGCACTCGTTAATACACCATCCTTCACACAGTGGGTCATCTTCTGCGTATTTCAGCTTGCATATTACACCACCATCACTTAACTTTGTTTCTTTGATGAGCAGAAGGCTTTTTTCCTTTCTCCAGCTGAGAATCTTCCAGTTATTATCAACTGTAATTTTTATTTTTTTCCCCCCTTCTCATTCTCATCTTCTCTTTCTACTGTTTTATTCTCTCTGCTCTTCTTATTCTCTTCACAGCTGCAGGCTTTCAGTGTGTGTAACTTTATTTCTGATTGGTTTGTGCTGCTAGGACTCAGCTTTCTAAAACTGCAAAATTATTCACTTTGGTAAAGAATAATGCAAGAAAAGTGCTTTAAGGGGTAAAAGGAATTCAGTTTGTCATAAGCACTAAAGCATACTTGCTGCTTACGGACAGATTCCTTCTTCAGCCTAAAAAAACACCCTTTTTATAAATCCCATATAGTGTCAAAGTCTGAAGAGGGGGTTAGCAATTGCCCTGACATCTCTTAGTATGCTGAAATTAAAAAAAAAAAAACACCCTAAGATTATTTTTTTCTCTGCTTGTTACTTATGAGATTACTATTTAATCAATAATTTGTAGCTTACATTTGCTTTTTATTAAAAAATAAATTTCTCAGTAACAACAAAATGACATTGAAATGACATACTTTAGAAATGATTTCTGATTGTGTGTATATTAAAAAAAATATACTCTATTCCAACATCTGTTTGCACTTGGATAAAATCAAGAAAATGACCTTTCTGTCCTGTGGGGTGTGTGCGGTTTCTTTGGTTTTGTTTTGTTTTACATTATGAATAAATATGTTAGGACAACTAATGCAGCTACACTGGAATGGTATTGCTTGGCCACATGGAATGTTTGAAACAGCAGGAATATGCTCTGTATGTTCAGTTGTGGAGGGTTTCTTGTTTTTCTGTTTTCACGATGCTGTCTTCAGTTAGTGTGAGTTGTAGTAACTGTTAATACAGATCTAACATTTCATAATCATGCTCAGTTTGAACAAATAAAGTGTGTCTTTAGGAAATGAAACAAAACTTCTCCACTTTGTGTGGGAGGACTGTAAAGTACCATAAATGACTGTAAGAATGAGGATGTACTTTCCAAATCAGTATTTCATATTTGGAATTGTGGGTAGCAGTTCGTCAGTCTTTCCCCATGTCTGTTAAAAATGTAATCTGGAAAATCAGCTGGCAAGCAAATTATTCAAATGCCATATTCCAGCTTTAAAAATATAGGTATTTAGTTTTACTAATGGAGGTATTCAGTTGGATTTCCAAATAGTTTTGAGAAATAAGTCTTCACCTCTTGGATTTTCTGTGAGCTGCTGCTTGTTTGACAAAGTAGAGGTGGGAGAAATTGTGGATTTGGGTACTAAGAAATGCTTTCATAGTCAATGTAAACTTAGACTGGAAGGCAAAGATGTATTTTTGCATGTGTAAACAAATATTTTAATGCCAGACTGCTTTGCTGTCTACTGCCGTTAGAGCTGGGACATCAAGCCAAGGACTTGAGTGCTCTCTTTTCCAGATGGTTTGACTTCTTGTAAATAAGCTGTGGTGTGGATTTTTTGTGTCCAGCTCCTTTGAGCATCACTGGAAGTTACAATATTTCCAGTGATAGCAATGTAGAGAAAAAAAACCCAACTGACATGGTGTTCCTGCTGCATGTCTGTAATTGCTACCCTGTGGACAACTGAAAGATGTTGCCTGTTTCAGAAGGCAGATCTTAAGGCTTTTTGGTGGTAGGCTGCAGTTTAGAGGGACTTTATAGCCTTTTAAATTAGCTGAGTCATTTAAATATTAATTTTAAAATACCACAATAGCTTCATTTAACCCTGTCTGTCTGCCACCCATGTGCACTTTCAGGAGAAACACACTTAAGAGAAAATTATTTTTTGTGTGTCTTCCAGATCCTGCAGTTTGACCTGGTAGGCAGAGGTGTCAGAATCACAGTCTTGGGTAGCTACAACCTATGTTTATATGGGTACTTAGTTATCCATGGTTAGTCTATAAAAATAAACAAAATTGTGAGGATGAGATAAAAACTTCCACCAGTCAATCTTGATAGTGACAAAAAGTGATTATTAGAGAAACTGTCTTTGCAATCTGGGAGACCTGAGCAGAGTTTTGTTAGGGAACCTGTTACAGTTTTTGCTAACTAGATCCTTTTTGCTAACTAGAGGTGGGGAGAGTGTTTTATTGTAGTTAAGCTGGTGGAGTCAAGGTGTGCATATAGGCATGGGTGTTAGTACTGGAAGTGGATGTTCTTCTCGTGCCTAGATGAAGTGCTGTGCATCAACCTGAGCATCACTGTGCTGCTGTCTGTGGAAGGCTTTCCTTGAAATAACCATCTGTAATTCTTTTTCCCCTCTTCAGAATAAAGAGAGCATCCTGTAACTGCAGAATGCATTCTGTGTACAATTAGTGTTTTTCCATGTTAATGTGACCTTTTCTTCCTAAGGGAATATCCTCCATTGTCCAAACCCAAGAAAGGCCATTTGGTATCATTTTTTTGTCCTGTTTCTCTTAAGAGGAGATTAGTGTAGCTTATTTAAGCAGAAAAAGTGTTTGTATGCAAAATAAATGTAAAGTCTCTCTGGAAAATAGATGTTGGATTATATCATATGACCAGGTGCTAATATTTAACAATAATGTGGGCAATAATTACTGTCTTGGGCAACTTGGAAATATTAGCTGCAGGCACTTTAAAATGTTAATAACCTTCAGTCCACTAGTCCAGATAGTTTCTGAATGCTGAGGAAGTTGTTAAATAATGAAGTGCAGTGATGTTTGCCAGAAGCAGCCTAACAGCCAACAGGGTAGGTACTACTGTATGTGACATTTTCACATGCAGTAGATGAATATTAACCACTTTACCAGAACAATGTCTTTTTAAGAGGCTGGTGGTTTTTAAAGGCTAAGCCCCAGATGAGTAGTGCAGGAAAAGGAATGAAATAGAAGAGGATAAGAGGTCAGAGTACGTGGTGCATGTTTCCAGGTAGCTTCTTTTTCTGCCTCTGTTAACTGTCCCCTCCAGCACTTGGCACTTGATCTGTGGTTCTTTAGAAAGACATATTGTTTCATTTACTGTAGTGGCAGAAGAAACTAACTTTCAGAGGGAGGTTATATAAGGAGAAAGAAGTACACTTCAGTTTATAGCGATTCATCCCATGTTTTTGCTTAAATACAACTGAAATAAGTTTTAAGGTAACCTCATTAATTTTCATTTACAGAAGGAAGTATGTGAATATTTTTTATTGCAAAAAATTGTGTGAAGATCTTTTTCAGTATGACCAGGTTTTTAGCTTATTTCTATTTTTTCTGTTTTCCTCTCCACTATTTGTTGTTTTCATTCAGATTCAGGTAGAAGTGTGCTTTAATTGTAATTGGATTTGAGCATCTCCATGATTTAAGTTAACTGTATTGGCAAAGCTGTTCATGCACTGATTTAATAGGCTCTAATGTCATATATAAATTGCGTGCAGTACTGCACGCTGTGGGGCTGTGGGACTTTCTCCGTTTTGGACTGAGATGCTCAGAGGGAAGAGGAGTGTCAGGGATGCTGTCCTGCACAATGGTACTGGTCTAACTTATGTTCTGATCAGTTTTCACACAAGCAAAAATTCTTCTGGTTATGTTATATCACCAAATATTCATTTTGTTCTGAGAAGAGACTTTAAGTGTACTGGCAAAGCAGCTTTTGCAAATGTCTCCACTTGTGTCAGTTAGGTTTGACTGCTTTGCAGGCTGTTATTTTTATAGACCTGCCTGGAGAGAGAGAGTGTAGGTGTGATAATAACAGCTTTCATTTTAATAAAACATAGTGAAGTGTTTGTAGTCTCCTTGCTCTCTTTCTGTACGAGTATTACTTCGCCAATGAATTAAGTGACTGTTAAGCTAATTAATGACTAATTAAATGACTATTAGCTAATTAAGCTAATTTTTGGATGTCTGTGGTGTCAATGGGTATGTCTCATCTCACTATGCTGCTATTCATATGGGAAACTGAAACAGTCCTATAACCTTTTCCGATAGATTACAGAAGCATAGTGCAACTCACTACAAACCCTGTCTGGAGGGCAAAAAGGATGAGAGAAGAATGCTAACGTGGTAAATATTGCTGTATGGAACCATTAGGCAGGCTGACTCAAAAGTAAAGCTTGGAAAAATGACTGTTTCAGGAGGAGGAGCAAGAGCATGGGTTGAGTAGGTCTTTTGTAGTATTATTTCTGATTTTACTAGTCTGGCAAGTCTTTCGAAAACAAGTGCTGCTGTTGTAAGGGAAGAGAGAGGAATCCATAGATCCATGATTGAGTGGTTTGAGGAGGAGGATAAAATTTTCCTATGGGGAGACTAGACATACTTTTAGTGAATTAATAAGAAAAGCAGCCCTTCTATACATTTATGCTTGCCTACCAAATGGTGCTTACAGAGAGAAAATGGGGAGCTAGTTAACATTTTGGTCCCTTTTTCCTTGACAATATAGTACCTGTAAATACAGGTTTAAAATATTTAAATACTTAAAATTATTTGTTGCTTAAAACTGGTTATGCCAATTTGAAATTGAAATTAACACTGCTAATGTTAGTTAAAACAAGCAAGAGCTTCCAATTTCAATGAAATGTCCTTACATGGAATAATTAGATTTTTAATTCTTTACTTAAAACGAGGCAAACCAAAAGAAAACAGAAGGAAATTACTGATGCTGACATGGGATACAATCTAGCACTGCTTCAGAAGAGGAGCAACACTGAAAATTAATACATAAAATACAACTTCAAAGTATGAAGAAAATAAATAATTCAAGATGCCTATTATGTCCAACTTGTTCTTTTACAATAAAGCTTACAGGCTCTCTTATTTCTGTACAGGAACATATTTTAAAACCTGACAAAGACTCAACCTTTGGTTACTATTGGAAATGAAATATACTTGCTCCTTGGTATCTTAAGACAGCCAAGCATTTATTTGATTTTAAAAGATCTTGAAGTGTTAGGAGTAGCATCTGTATTTGTGTTTGGGAGGCTCTTGTTCTCTCAAAGGCTGTATTGCATGCAAGGGATTGAGACAAAAATCATGGCATAATGTTCTTAAACACATAAATCTCTCAAGTAAAGTTTTTAGTAATTCTTGGTTCCAGGCTGCATTTGAGAGAGAAGGTTTTTTTTGGTAATCTGAGAACAGATCTTTTTCCATCATGGCTAAGCAGTAATTTTAGAGACAATGCTACTTGTGTAAACTACAGAGGCAAAAAATAGACTTCCAGTAGTCGTAAGAGCTTGTTTTTCGTGGCTGTTGTTGCTCTTAGGAAGGTTTGCAGTTTCTTTAATTACAGCTTGCTCTGTAGACAGTGGAAAAAGTTACAACTTATTTAACCTGATGGTTCTTTTTATGTGCTTTGAAAGCTGTCATGCCGTTTTTGACAGGAAAAATGTTTGTTTGTTTTCTACACCTGCCGTTAAGAAGCAACTTCTTCAAGTAGTCACAATCTAGATTTACCACATTCAAAAGTGAAGCACTTTAGCACTTTTGACAGCATGCATTTAACAGCACGTGTTGAGCGTAGCAAAGAGGGAGCAGCAAGTAGATGGAGCAGTCCATCAGCAGCTGCCAAAACTGTACATTGGATTTAGGCCATAGCTATTAATCATTTCTCCTGTGAAAAGGAAAAAAATGCATCAAAAGCCTTTAGGGCGTTGGGAGGGGAAATTCCTTCCCTCTACTAAGCAGAGAAATATACTTTATTTAGTCATACAGCAGCTTCTTAAGTTGTCTGAACTAGTGGAGTTTGCTTATGAGATGTTTCACTTTTATAAATTTCATTAGTTGCAAATATACTAGCAAAAGGTTTTTCTGAAAATGCATCTGAGGCCATCAGAATTAATTTTTTGTCTTTTAAAGAAAGATGCAAAGATTGCATATATTAAATTCTCTTTCTGTGCTTCCACAGAAGAGAAAGGGAGGACCTGAATCAAAATTGCTTCTACCACTTCTTTCAGGTGTTGCAAGTCCACTTTTCCTCTGTTGCCATCTCAAATACTTTTTTTTGTTTGTTTTTTGTGTTTTTTTAAAGCCCAAAAATCATGGAATGGTTTGGGTTGGAGGGGACCTTTAAAGGTCATCTAGTCCAGCTGGGCAAAGAGCAAGGCTGTCTTCAACGAGGTCAGGTTGGCCAACCTGACCTGGAATGCTTCCAGGAAAGGGGCATCTACCATTCCTCTGGACAACCTGTGCCAATCATTCACTGGCCTCATCATAAAAAAAAAAAATCTTCCGTATATCTAGAAGATAACTCTATAGTATTTCTAAGTTATAAATTTTGCAACACTTAAAGTTACTCAGACAAAATCCTTCACTTGTGTGCTGTCGCTCTCAAAGCCTAAGTTGTGCTGGATTGAAAATAGAACTCTAGAAACGGGCACGTTGGTGGAACCTGAAGAAAATGTTTTTGTTCAGATTTATATAAGCTAGCCAGACCGCCTGACTTACTCAGATTTAAAGGGATGTGTCTTGCAAAACCCCCGCAGTGAGTCACATTTTTATCTCAGGAAACTTTGAATTTCCATTTCAGGAAGTGGAATATAAATAACCTTCTGTAAGAAGACCAGAAATTCTTTAGATAATATAACATTTTTAAAGTAAATAATAAATGGCTGATATTTTCAAGGCCGAGAATTAGTCAAGTGCAAGTCAATGATATTGATAAAATTTTCGAAATAATTTTTTTTAACATCTTGAGTATTTTTCTAGATCACAGATACTAAAATAGTTGCAAAGCTTGGAGCTGGATATGACTAGAGAGAGTCTCTGTTTTTATTTCCTTCTTTAAGGTTTTGGATTAGGGATTTGGAACAGGTGTTTGAGTTATTAAAAAAACTTAATAAATAGCTTAGTATGCACCAGTATTTCTTATTTATGCGTGCATTGGTAAAAGCTGGACTTTCAGTCTGCATAGACTGAAAAGAAAAAGGTACTTGTGGGTCCTGTAAGGAATGGCTGCCGCACAGTAGTCAAAAATGTCCTTTCTGTCATATCATGATTTACAGAATCTCTGCATCTTCCAATGCAGATCATGACTCCAGAAAAATTCCTGCTCCTCTGTGTTGTGTTGTTGTGTAGATGTTAAATAACTTTCATGAACTTAAATATTTGCTCAAGTGCTGCTGGGGATGGTATTATTTCACATGAGACAGACACCTGAACATTTTAGAACAAATTTTGCTTATAGAATGCTAAATTGGCAGCAGCAAAATGAGAAGAAAGACGCCATTCATTCAGTGAGATGTTGGGTGTTCCCAGAGGAACACTTGCACGTGTGTTCAGGCTGAGGGAGGCGAGTGTGGACTAGGTAAGAAGTTGGAAAGTGGAATCCTGGACATGGTGGTAAAGACCAACCAGCTCCTGAAAGATGAGGCATCAATTGGCGAAGGATGCCACAGTTTGCTTTTGAAAGGAGTAAGAGTGGTACAACCCAAACTTACTTGGCAGTGCTGGCTTTTAAGGTCTTCTCAGCCTTCCTCTGTGGATTCCTTGTTTTGCTGTAATGGTGACTGGGAAGGAATCTTAATGAAGAAGAATCCTAAATTAGTACTCAAGTGTGCAAGGAGGAATGTTGCTGGTATCTCTTTTGGTCCCAGCCCTCCTCGTGTTTTTCACGTTCTCTTCAGCAATTATGCTGTCAGGGATGGAAACTGATTGACAGCTATGCTTTGCATATTGGACAAGTGAATGACAGAAGAAAAGTGGTCTTTGTGGCTTCAGGAGAGGCCTGATCTGTGTTGGGTGGAATATTTGCAATTTTATGCTGTTATTTAAAATGCAGGATTTAATTGAAAGAAGTAATGCCAGCTCACTTGTGTAGCAAATAGGAAGGAAGTAAACATTGTAAAATAAGTATGCAAATATATTCTTGTGCTCTAGGCTTATTAACTCGCTATAATATCTTCATGGTACTGCCTAGTAATAGCAAAGTTATCAATCCTAGCAATCTCTTTGAGATGGATTTCTTGGATGCTTCCATTGTCTCAACTCTTAAAGAAGCTGACAGTAATATTGTGGGAGAAAAATTAGTGAAACTTTAATATTAGAGTGTAATTAAAAAACAAGCTAACAAGTTTCAGTGGCAGACAAAGTACTCTTTACCTGCAAAAGTGAAAGACTTGCCTCTGTCCTTGTTGATACTGACCTGATGCAAAAGGCCTTTTTTATGGCACCGTCCCTATATTTCACAGTTTAGAAGCCTTAGCTGAAATTCTTATGGTATTGAAATGTTTTGTTGTATGTGTTTCTTACTTTGGTCATTCTGCCAGGCACAGGACTTTCTAAGCAGAACCACCTTGGTAAACAGAGCTCTTGAATGCCAGTATCTTTCTCCACTGGAAAGACTACTGCGCATCCTACAAGTGCATCTTTGATGTGTACAACCTTGATACTCCTTACACATGTGTCCAGAAATATTTTAAAAACATTGAAGTGCATAAACTCCCTTGCAGTTTCTCTGTATACAAGAGAGGTTGACTTAAAACCTTTACTGGCTAATTAATTTGAAAAAATAGGCAAGAATTTTTTCTAAGTATGTGCAGTAAGGCTTCTTGAGCTGTGTGGTGTGATTATGCCACTGTATTAAACACAATGTTGTTAGGAAAAATGATGTGTGTACAGTTTTTGTTGAATAATTAAATGAGGCATAAAAAGATAGCCCTCTTTGGTCCTGACCTTGTGAATTCATTTAGCTTGCAGTTCTTTTGTTTTAGTTGAGGTGTTGTAATGCTTGAACTTGGATAGGAACTATATACCTTGCTGAGATGCTTTCCAACAGTAAAGTAGTGGTTCATGAATATAAACATTTTACATGTATTTGTTTGCATCTGCCATCTATCACCTTAACCTCTGAGCTCCTCTTCTCCCAAAACCTGTCCTTTAAGGAGTGTGTTTTCCCTCTGCCTCCTAGTCCGTTGTGGATACTGTGGGCAATGACCTGCAAGGGTTTATAGTAAGGTGTGAAGTCTGTGGCTTGATTTCGTGGCCTTGTTTTATACAAAATGTTGTCAAAATAAATACTTGATTTGCACAGAGAGAGAAAGTGAGATACTCTACCCCAAACAAAATATGTATGTAATGCATGCAGTTCAAGGGAACTTAAGGGTTCATTAAAGGTCATTAGTCAGATATCTTAACTTCTTGGCTTTTGTTGTCATGAAAATATTTCCATGTTGCTGTGGTATGCCTAAAAATAGTGACTGCATCCCCATATTTTTGTGCAGTTCCAAACAGAAATGCATCCTATTGATCATATAAAAAATAGCCAATGGATATCTACTTCAAGAAGACAAAACTGGTTTTTTTTTTTTAAGATTTTGGGGGGGTTTACCAAACAGGAAGAGAGATGTTTGCAGATGGCGACAGTTTTTCAGTAGTAAAGACCTGTCTTTCAAGAAGAATGAGTTCTTTTATTCTGTTCTTTCAGTTTAGTTCTTTAAGCCTCAGAATGCTCTACAGTGTAAATGCCACACTGAGAATAATTTAATGGAAAACATTTTCTAATAGTGTTTTCTGTCTGAAAATAAATGAAAATGATGCATACTTGTCCTGTCTGGGGGAGAAACTCAACAACTGAGGACTTCAATGTGCTCAAAGTGTAGCTTGTTACAGGAGTGTGGGTGTTCTAGAAGCTCTAACTTGCTTTAGGGTATTTTTATGTTCTGTCCTACGGCTTCATCTTTGCTCAAATAATGTAATTTTTTCAAACAACAAAACTTTTCTTTTTTGCAAAGAATATACAGTCCAAACAATGTCATTGTCAAGAACTGATTACCAAATGTGCATTATGATTGGGAAAGACTGGGGTGCCAAAAGCCATAAACCTGAAACTGGAAAGCTGGCTGTAGCATCAGGATGGGCACATGTTTATGATGAGGTACTAGGGTCACCCTGGAATCTCAGAGTGTTGGAAAACACTTGGCATGTGGAAGGAAGGTGGTACAAACACTTCTAACAATACATTTCAGTGGATCAAAGGTATCATTTACATTGTGCGAGTTTCTGGCAGGGCTGTTGGAAGAGCATGGATGAAGGAAAATGAATTTGTATGGAGTAAACCAAAAATGACTGCTGATTCCTGTCTCACTTGAATGAGTTGCTGCCAAAGATAGTTGTGCTGGTCTGTAACCCTTCCTGAAGGCAGCCTTCAAGGGCTTGTCTGGCTCCTACTCACTTAGCCTCTGTCAGAACTATTTGGCTTCTCACCTTCTCGTCGTAGCCCTTTATCCACTTTCACTCTGTAACTTCCACTTCTCGTTGTAACTTGGCAGGTGGTCCTGGTAAGGTGTTCCTAACCCTCCTCATTCTGGGTTTGAAATTAAAGGACGTAGACAGAGTGAGGATTGACTTTACTGGATGCTTGGCTGTTGTGTTTGCATAATATAATGGGGGGAAGGAAAGAAAAGAAAGGTGGTTGTGACGACTTGTGAGTTTTCTGGCCCAGAATTTGGAAGCAGAGAGGGGAGTGGTGGAAAAAGCAGCACTTAGAGAATTACTGGGAAAGGTGAAGGAAGACGAGGGGAGTCGGGATGTTCAGAAGCCGTGTTTCCAGCGAGAGAGCGCAGAGAGAGAGTTTGCTGCAGAGGGCATGATGAAGCAGGTGACTCACCCAGCAGCTGCCTGGTGGCACGAGGTGCCCAGGGCTGTGCTGGAGTGTGCATGTGCTTGTGGAGGATGTGCCAGCTGATGCTGTGGGCAATCTCTTTGGCGCTTAATTTCTCTGATTCAATTTTACAGCACAGCTGCTGTGTGGGAAGAGCTCCTGGGTACAACTGTTGCTATATTTATGAAGTGCAAATGCATAGGATTCATCTTTGACTGCGGCAAGGAAGGGTATAGAAAATAAATGCTAATAGTTTGGTAATGAGAGAGGTGTCACTTTCCAAACCAGCTAAAGCCAAGCTTTTCTTATAAGCAATTGTAGTCTGTTGTTTGCTATAGCAAATGACAACTTTTACTCAACAGAAAATGATGGTGTACAGAAATTATCCTAACACCAAATCAATATGTTCAAGTGTGATCTCATTCAGTTCCCTAAATGGATTTTGTCCTTACCTCTAAAGCAGCAGCTGGTGCAACAGTGCAGGTTTCTTCCTGCCTGTGCCTCCTGGAGCTTTCGCCTGTAGTAGGAATTGTTATTTTTAAATGAGTTGAAAAAAACTATGTGGGATTTTTCCAATCATAGTGAAACCTGGGCAAAAAGAGGGGTAATATGTTTCTTTTAGAGGTACTAATTCCGGGTAGTGGGACTCATCACTCAGTAGCTATGCACAGGATAAGCACTATGCTCTTAATGTCAATATTTTCAAAGCTGGGTTGACTGTGCATGCTATTTAATGCTGAAAAATAAGTTTAATACAGGAAATCCTGTTTGGGTGCCACTGGGAGGATGGTAAAGGAATGTATTTCAGAAACAAACTTCTGCAGATCCGACACCTGGTTTTGAGCCTCACTGGCAGATATGGATAGCTCTTCAGGCTTTGGTTTTGTTGTTCCGGTTCTCTAGTTTAAAAAAAATCTCGAACTAGTTATATCTCTGTATTTGTCAGGATCAGCTGGTGGCTGGACTTAGTGACTGACTCTGAATTGTATTCCTTCTACATTTCTCACTTTGGATCTATAGACTCAGTGCTTATAAGAAATCCAGGCTTTTATTAGCAGCTTAGTATTATAAATATAACTTTATCTATACTAGCTTTTCTAAGTTTGTAATTGTGTGCCTAGTCTCATTTGTAGGCACTGAACTTTGAATTTAGAGATCCATCTCTCCTTCCTTCTTCCAAAGGAACCTATTTATAGCTCAACAGAGCAAACATTTTGGTAATGTTTTTCAAACTGTATAACTGCTGTGGAGCATGAGAACTAGAGAGCTGAGGAAAATAAAGTTGCTATTTTCCTAACTGTAATTGGTTTTCCCCTTCACTCATTTCTTATGAATAAGAAGACCAAATTGAAAGCTTAATTGAGCAAATATATTCAGTAGGAAAAAAAAAATGAAAGGCTAAATTGTGGAAGTAATTATTTCATCTTCAGAGAAAATACTGAGGATTTTCCTGTCTTGTCGATTGTGATGGATTTATTGAATGCTGAATGGTGTGAGTTACTTGTAAGGCAACCCTGCTTCTCTGTGACCTTAGGTGCTTATCAAAAAGGATACAAGTATATAAGCTGGTTTTGGTTTAGTTGGGGTTGAACAAATGTTTCTAGGTAATATTTTAACTCAAGTGTATGAACAAATTGATATTTCTGTGCCTTGTTCAGAAAGTTGTTATGTAGGTAGCTTAATTTTTTCTTGGTAGTGGAGGCCTGCATAGATACTTTTCCTGATCCCTTCTTCTCTCATCTTTTTAACTTAGCTTAATGCACACTAAAGATGCTCAGCTGGGAACCATGAGTTTAACACAACTTTGACCATTCTAAATTCTTCTGAGTCACTTTGAATAGCCCAGAGCTGATGGGAGGAGGAGGGAAAGTGGTAGAAACAATACTTTGTACCACCCAAATTGAGCAATAAGTTATCCAAAACTGTTGGTCTCCTCAAGATGAAACTTTAATTGTACCCTCCGAAATGTTGCTTGCCCTTATTTATTTTCTCGAAATTCTGGTCAAGGTTTTCTGTCCAGTTTTATTCCAACTTTTGAACTCCTTTCACAAATGTGAGTGGGCTTTTATATTAAATATCTGACAGAAGTGGTGTCGGTTCAGAGTTGCAGAAGGAGAGTAACGTGCTTGGCACACAGAGTGAATCTTGACACTGGCAGCTGATGGCCAGTGGAAAAAAGGGCATTTTAAACTTAAAATACACTCATCAGAAGAATCTTGTAATAGAAATTATTGAGTGCAAGTGGAAAAACCCCACTTACAGACATTAGGTTCAATGGTGATTGCTCTGCTGTGTGCAGTGACGTTTTTACTTCTCTTTCAACTGTTTTAATTCAGTAGTCACTGCAGTCTGTGCAACTCTGCTCTTGCTGACAGCATCAGGTAGGCATGTTTATTATGGTGGGGTGTTTTGAAAGCTTTAATGGCAAGAAGAGTTCATTCACCTGTTTGTAACTCGTGGCATTCAAGGTGTGGGTGAAGGCTGAAAAAGGACTCTGTCTCAGAGGTATGCAAGAACTACAATTTCTCTGGTTCAGCTCATGGAAGAAAACAGTCTATGATTAATCATGTTGCCTTCCTCCTCCTCATTATGGTGCCAAAAGTAGGAAGGATAATAGAGAAGGATGTGTGCCAGAGCTGAGATGAGTATCAAAGATAGATCCAAGGGAACTCAACTTACTGGTTTGAGAATCCTGAAACCAATTACCGTGCCTGGGCTGGTACTAAAGAATGAGGAACTGGGGATACCTCTCTCCTTAGTAGCATTAACTTCATAATTGTCCAATGGACACCTGAGTGTCATCTGGAGTGTCTGTCACTCGGTGATCTGCATGCCCTGTTTGTTAAGCTGAAAATAAGCAGCTTAGCTTGGGACAGACACGGGGCAGGGACTGGAGAGAAGTGACTGATAGCACTCAGCAGCAGGCAGTATTACCCTGGGTGAGTTATACAAACTTCCTGCCCAATCTGTTAAACCCTGTTACTGTTCCAAACAGTAAAGTATGCTCTATAAACCTTTACCTATTAAACTCCCCTGAGCAAGGCAGGGCACCGTTCTGCCTGCTAATAGTACTAATAGCAGGAAATGAATGACTTAATTTCCCTCTCTTCCCCTGACAAATTGCTGTTCTAAAGTGACCTGGGACATTGAGTTTGAATGAAAAAAACCCTTGCTAGTATTTCAGTCATGGTGGTTTTTGTGGGTTTTCTCCCCCCCACCTTCTTTTTCCTTTTTTTTTTTTTTTGCTTTGTTTTTAAAACTTTTAAATAAGTCTTCCCAATACTACAAATAGTTGAATATACTGTGCTGACTCCTCTTTGACTTGGTAAAATGCATGTGCTTGGTCACATGCTCTCTTTGTTTCATTTTTATTTTATGGCAAGAATAACCATAATCTTAAAAGCTAAATGTTCTAATTATTGAGGTAATAAATAGCTAAAGTAGTTGTAGCCCAGTCATGCAAGCCATTGTACCATCTCCTACAGGTGTTTTCTCATAAAGGGCAGATGGCTGATATGTTACTGACTCCTCAGGGACAGCAAATTAGGAGAAGGCAGATATATTTACTGCTTCTAGAAAATAAATTTAACTCCATGTAATTTCATTCTTTTAGAGGTTTCTCCTTGTTTCTGTCCTTGATAGAAGGGTTTTTATGTAACCCTTATTAAAAGCAAAATTAGGGAAAAATACACAATTTTGATTTTGCTGTTTAAGTTACGAGCCTTTAGAAATTGTTCATGTGGGTGTGCATGTATAAATGATAATGGTTTGTTTGTAGAATTTGTAATACAAGTGCCAAATCTAAGCATTCAAAAATCATGTGGGGGGCCTCAACTAATAAACTGGTTTATTAATAAAATGAGAAGTGTGTTTGTTTTTCTGCATGATACACTTGAGCCTTTTTTTAGGACTGAAATAGAAGAGGGCACTGGGTGACCGAATCCATCTTTTGCAGTGTCAGACTGCTACGCAGCAGAGTATTTCCTAAACTGTTTGTATTCCTTTCCAAATTCCCATTGCAGTGGCGCTTGTGTTACTAGGTCAGCTTTGTCTTTTAATAGCCTTGTGTATATTCTAGTTAACTTTATTTCTAGAGAGCTGCAATTGCCTGTGACCTCTCCTGTGTTTTACCATAGCCAGGGTTTTGGGAATACTCCCTTGCAGAATGGACTCTTTTCTGCATCTCTCCTGGTTCTGAGTTAATGTGGAAGAAATTACTAGATGGGATCTCGAGAGCAATTTGTAGAAAGGCTCAAATAGTTTTGCTGTTATCATAGTATTTACTTCTCTCATGGCTAGATTATGGGCTCTCAAAACTGTCATGTTATAGTAAGTGAGTATTTTTTTATTAGTTCATACATGCTTTTGCATCATGTATTTTTTAAAATGCTTTCATTTGTCATAGGCAAAATTTGGAAAAAAACTTTAATAATGAAAAGATTACAGTAATACCTATTTACTTTGCTGTATTCCCTTTTAACTAAATACTTGTGTTTTGTTTTTCTTTATAACTTGTTATGTTCTCCCTTATTTACAAGTGTTCTGTGTGGTACTACAGTGGTAGTGGTGGTTCTGTATGGTGTTTGTTAGAACCATCTGTCTTTCTGGATCCTGTCTATGAAAGAAACAAAAAACCATAACCAAATGTAACTAAAAATGTGGGTTTGGGTATACTGTTGCCTATGTGTTGTAATGACTTTTATTTTTCCCTGTGACCTCATTGGGTGAAAACCCCGATGTTCTTGGATATGATGATAATAGTTGACAAGACCATTCTCTTATGAGCCATGTTTTAATGAAGCTACTGCAGGTGCTCTGTGCCTTGTGTGTATGTGCCCATCTCTTGACAGACCCACTGGAAGCCCGAGTATGGGTGAGCTTGGGCTTGATCAACCCCTCAGATTTAGAACATCAACCTTTGTCCTTTATGTCTTTTGCTTGTATCTTGCTCTGGGGTAGTTTACACTTCTGTATCCTTTTTAGTCTTTTTTTTTGTCCCTAAATGGCTGTTGTTCTGCCTCTCATACCATCCAGTGTTGTGTTTTGTTCGTGGCTATTAGTAAAGGTGTTAAGGTGGTATTTAATCTCCCATTACAGATTTTGGAACAGCCCTGATGCACCCTCAGCAAATGTGCAGTGACACACCTGAGGGATGGGATGGCATCCAGAGGGACCTGGACAAACTCGAGAAGTGGGGCCGTGAGAGCATTGTGAGGTGTAACAGGACCAAGGTGTTGCACCTGGGTTGGGGAAACTTGCAATATCAAACCAGGCTGGGGATGAACAGATCCAGAGCAGCCCTGCTGAGAAGGACTTGGGGGTGCTGGTGGGTGGAAGGCTGGGCATGACCCAGCCACGGGCACTGTCAGCCCAGAAAGCCAAACATGTCCTGGGCTGCATCCAAAGCAGTGAGGGCAGCAGGGGAAGGAGGGGATTCTGCCCCTCTGCTCTGCTCTGCTCTGCTCTGCTCTGCTCTGCTCTGCTCTGCTCTGGTGAGACGCCATGTGCAGCTCTGGGGTCCCAGCACAGGAAGGATATCCAACTGTTGGAGCCAGTCCAGAAGGGGTCACCAAGTTGATCAGAGGGATTCAGCACCTCTTCTGTGAGGAAAGGCACTGATAAAATTGAGAGTGTTCAGCTTGAAAAAGAGAAGGCTTTGGGGTGACTTAATTGCAGCCTTCCAGTACCTGAAGGGAGCCTACAAAAAAAGATGGAGAGAGAGTACTTACAAGAGCATTTAGTGACAAGACAAGGGGGAATGACTTCATACTGAGAGTAGGTTTAGATTAGAGATTAGGAAAAACTGCTTTACTGTGAGGGTGCTGAGGCACTGAGACAGGTTGCCAGAGTAGTAGTGGATGTCCCATCCCTGGAAGTATTCAAGGCCAGGTTGGATGATCTAGCTGGTCCCTGTCCATGGCAGAGGGGTTGGAACTATATGTTAAGGTCCCTTTCATCTGCAAACTGTTCCATGATTCTTTCTTTACTCTCTACTAAGGCGGTGGAAGAAGCTTTGGATGTTTAGTTTGCTTTGCAATTTTCGGCTCTATTTGATTTATGATGATACTGCTTTCTGTCACATCCAGGTGACAAACTGTGGCTGCTGTTAAGGAGCTGCTTAGGCAGAGGAAGAGGAGATGAGTTCTGGGGAGTGTGGGAAGGTAGTAAAGGCATATTTTTCAAAAACACCTGTCAAGATTTGTCGTCACTCTTTTAAGACACTGATATAACAGAATGAGTTCTGAAAATGCATTGTTAATGTCTGAGCACTGAAACATCTGCAAATGGATATGAACATGTGCTGTGTGAAAGGAAAGAGATTTTGCCAAAATAGGGATGTCAAAGCCATGTATCTCATTTTGTTCTTGGTCTCCAATAAACTCCTTCCTTTCTTCTGAGGGATAAATAAACGATCAAATTGCATCTGTGTATGCCTTGGGTGATTGTAGATTAAATTTTTGAGAAGGCTGTGCTGATTGTATCAGTGTTTTTTTCAAAACGATTGTTATCTAGAACGTATAGGCAGAGCTGTTATATAGCAAATGCTGCAAGTTAAGTATTGGTGATGCCAGATAAAGAGAAAAGTGTGGACTTGTTCACACAAATACTCAACTGCGTGTAAAATGACTTACTTTCTTTCCCGGTTCATCTGGTAATTGTACAAAGAAAAACAATGTAAGAGTTGCTTGTTAAAATTATGGTTATTTTTAAAGAAATTGAAGAATGTTCAAGCACTTCATATTGAAGATAATGAACGTAATCTCATTTAATAAAATGAATATGTAATGTATCTGTAATTCTTAGGATTCTAGGTTGAGTGTAAAACCTTGAATTAGTTGAGCAAGATTTCCTTTTTATGGAGGATGTTAAACACCTTTGTCAAACCATTTCTCAGAGTGTGCTCCTGCAAAATAACACTAAATTAAAATTCCAACATTTTCCACTTGCAAGTCTGTGTTCCAGAAGATGAGATGAGTGGGAAAATTTAAATTTGAAGGTCTATAAAAGTCCATTCAGGAGATAGTGCCTTTTCTGCTCAAAAACAAAACAAAACAAAAAATAGAGAGAGAGAAAAGAAAAAAGTATTTTCATAGACAAGGAAAGAAAGAGGCATTTTTTTGTTCTCATTCTGGAATAGCAAGTTTTCATTTTCATCCTAAGAGACAATAACTCTTGAGTGTACAGCTACTGTAAACTGTACATAAAATACAGAAATTGTAAATGCTTATTAATTGACCACAAATCCAGTGAAAGGCTACAGGGCTAGTAATCATCTGTATATTCTTTGCACCATTTCATCATTCTAATCTCTGATACAAGTACAAAGTAAATTTAACCTTAAATGTTGGTGCTATTTGTAAGAAAATGAAGTAGTATGTGACTTTTTCCAAAGGAGAAACATTAAAAATATGTAAATGTAAAAGGCTACATAAACGTCTGTGTAGCAAGTCCTTGGGGGTTGGGAGCCGTTCAGAGGAGAGGAGGAAGGAAAGCTCCTTCAATTTGCTGCTACTGTGATACCTTTGGGAAATAAAGTAGGGAGAGCAGTATAGTTCATGATCTTTCATAATCCTGCCTTTGCTGTGGCTGTTCTTCTGCAGAGTTTGTTTTGCTGGGAAGGAGGTGATATTTCCTTGTGCAGTAAGGAAGGTGCTTCCTTTTACCCCCGTGCCTTTGTGTTTGTGCTGCAGCTGACTTGCTCCAATTATGCTCCCTATTGTAAGTGGCTATTACAGCGCTGCTTGCTTTTGCCAGTAGCTCATACATAACAAAGCAGCCTCCGTGTACTCCATACGTGGCTTTGCCTATTTTATCCTTATAGTGGTTGGAGTGGGAAGAGAAAACCGACCAAAACTTGAGGAGGAGGAGTTGCTTTGTACTGGAACACAAGAAATACCTACATTAAAATCTGTCCAGAAGTCACCTGGCAGCTACACATTTGGACAGCCTGACATATTTCTTTCTGATGAGAATGTTGCATGGCCTTGTTACAGGGAGCAGTCCTGCATCAGACCTTATAGATACTCAGTTCAATCATGTGGTGTATGGTTCCTAATTCAGATTATAAATTTAGTGCTGCAATAGCTTCTCTGGTAGTCGCTTAAAGAAGACATGCTACACTCTTGCTGTGCTTTGAGCATATGCTAAAACAATAAAATGTTTTTTCCTTTGGTCTAATACAACTTCGGTCAGCTTGATCTGAAACCAGAAAAATACCTCTTTGCTGTTTTATGGTGGATGATGCTTCATCAGCTTTGTAGGGTTCTTTGTTTACTGTAGCATCTTTTTTTAATTGGTGAAATGTGTGCGATGGGCAGTTGGGAAAACAAGCAGACAACATAAATAAAGAATGCACTTTTGAAACCTTTTTCCAAAAATAAGAATACTTTTTTTTTTCTTTCAGAAAAAAGATAAGTGGCAAATAAGTACTAAATTTAAGATAACTTTCTAATGTAAAGACTCTTACCACATTGTTCTAAAAGTAAATGTTTGGCTACAAGCTGTCTAGCTGATGAGCTTGTATACCTACTGTATACTGTTGATATACCTGCAAGCTGTAAAAGTCATGGAAATCCTTTAATTGATACTATAATGTCATTATTTTCAAGATGAACTGGAGAAATATACTCCTTTCTGAAAAACGGTATGAGAATTTAAATAATTCTGTGTTGTATGACGTGCATACAGCATGCCCTCTTAGAAGCCAGTGAGTGACTTAGCCTATTTTCAAATGGGATTTTTTTTTAAGATAGTTCCAGATGTTTGTAGAATGTGTGATTCAGTACAAAAAGGATTTTTCAAAGGGTTTTAGCTGTGGCTAAAAGGGCAGTAGATCATCAGTAATCTGTGGCTGTGTGAATCGGTGCAGAGTTTAATTTTGAATCTAGGCTTGTTCCTCTGAACTTTTGTCTGAGGGATGAGTATGTGTGCAGACAGCACAACTTGCTGTTAACATCCTTTAATGCTTTTCTTTAATAAAAACAAGCAAGTCAGTTATCTGAAGAATAATGTAAAGCACTTGGTGAGTACCGAGTGTCACTTTGTTACTGTTGATGTAAGTCACATGCTTCTGCTAAACACATAGTCACTAATTGATGCTGGAAGCTTCTGGCACTATTGCTGTAAAAACAGGGTTTTCCTGCTAGCAAGCTCAAAAGAGAAAGTTTCTGCCAACGTAACGCATGTAAACTTTTGGGATTAAAAAGCAAAACAGAATTGTGTTCAGAGCTGTTGTTCCTGTATTTATAATGAGTTCACTAAATTATGAGCACTTTCTGGATCTGTTGAGTTGTTCTTTTTACTCCGTCAGAATTGCTTACAGTTTTCATTCTGACTGCAATGCTTGTTTCTGCCTCAAGTGCTTCTGAAAATTCTTCTCCCTGCCCCCATGCTTAGTTGACTTTTTTCTTTCTTGCTGCCCCCACCATGTTTCTGGGGGCATTCCAACCTTTCAAATCCATGAAGAAGACTGAAAACTTACTTCAGATTTGCTGCAGTGATATGAAGCCTAGTATAGAAAAACCACCAAAGGTTCTATATGGCTTGTCAGGGATATCTGTTCATCTGTCTTCCTTATATACATATAGAAAGATATATCATATATATATATATCTCAAATTTAGGCTGTGTGGGACAGGTACAGTATTTTTTAGCTCAGATGTCCCTGAATTTGGAGCCAGCTTGGAATTTAATTGCCTGCCTGGTGTCAGCCTGTATGTTCTAGATGCAGCATGAAAGATGGAAGCATTTTTGTCTGAGGGTTGAGGTTTCTCTGTAGGTTTGGGGTGCACCCCTACTGCAGTAGCCTGGCTGGGAGGAGCTGCTGGGAAGAGGGTGCCAGAAGACATTTTGGCAAGGTGTACGAGTTTTTTGAGGAGTATTGCCAGTCCTCCAAAGCAGAACTGTCTTCTGTCACCAACAGCTTCAGGGTAACACATGGAGCAGCCAAATCCCAATGGTGGGTGTGCTGTGTAGCCAGTGCAGTACTGTTACCTTAATACACTTTCTCAAGAAAAAATTGTACTTTTATAAACTAAAGGCACTGATGAAATAGCTGAGTATTTCTAATGTAGTTTAACTTACAGTAATTCTAATTTGGATTAGCGGGTGGAACGGCTTAATGCATTTGGTGTCATCACAAGAAAAAGGTACATCAGACAAGAAATCTTTGACAATGGATCAGTGAAGTTTTATTATCTAGTAAGGGTAAGAAGTGGCTTTCTCCTTTTTCCTCTTCTTTGTTTGTGAATCCTCTACTACTCATTACCTGGGTGCCATCCTTGTCTACTTGAGAAACTGGTACTGAAGGCACTTGGATTTCCTTGTGCTTTCCTACTCTTCTCTCCCTTTTTTTTTTTTCATCACTCAGGAGCAAGCTTAAAGTACTGGGTACCTGCAGAATGGATTGGAGTGTGATACATCTCAAACCCATCCTAAACTTGTGTTCCTAATAAAATGTTCCTAAACTGCTATCTCAGCTGATGGGTAATATAAGCTTTTACACTATGCTTCTTCAGTGACATCCTTGAAAATCTGATGTATGACTAAAATACAAGTGAATATGTACAGATAGGCCTTCCAACTACAGAAATCATAATAAAAGCTCGGATTTATGTTTTCCCACAGGTGTTTTTAAAGTATCTCTGGATGTACAGTATATGACAGCTCCATAATTTAATAAATTATTATTAAAATACAAAGCTAGTTCCACTGTTCAGTGGTTTCTGTCATTACAGTTCAGGTTGGTCTTATGTCAAGAACCTAGAGAATATGAGAAGTGACTTGTCTAAACTATTGCATTTCTCTTCTGTTCAGCTTTTTGGTCCTTATTTTTTTTTTTTTTTTTAAGATAGCAGTCCTGTCAATTCAGAGAAAGGAAAAAATACACCTTGACCCTTACTTCTAATCTTCTCATGTAACCGATGGGCTGCTGAAACAATAGCAGTCACATCTGATACAACAACATCTTATTTATAGATGGAAGCAGCTGCATCCTCTGTCTTTGCATGCAAGAAGACCTATTGTTTTCGAGTCTCCTGGTTAATGAGATTGTGGGAAAATGAAGGCCTACTGTAAAAGCACTGGTAAAGATAATTATTTAATGCAAAAAGGAACAGAAGATGTGGCTGATGCAACTTGCTCTTGAGTTAGGTGTAAAGAAGTTATGAGTGCTAACATTGTAAGCTGTAGGACAGCCTAGAGTTTACTCATGGATTCTTACATCATATTTAGCATTTGGCTCATTAAAAATACCCATTTCCACAGGCCTGCAATTTCTGACGACTGAAGTCTGAACATTGAATAAGTTCAGTTTGTAGGGAAAAATCCCTGCCCTGTTACACTTCTTTGGCACCACTGAACCTGTTCTTCCTTCCACACTCCCCTAGGCTGGGTTATCTGCTGGGGGTGCCCCGGTGTGTGGTCAGCAAGTACCTCTGTACAGTCCTCACTGGGTCATTGGGATGGCAGTGGCCAAGGCTGCAGTGGGGAGTGGGTGGCACTGTCTGGTGGTACAGTTTTCAGCTAAGAAATGCTCCTGTGGGACCAGCTGGCTGACCTCTGAATCTGTAGCATGGAATTTGGGAGCTGTAATAGGTTATTAATCCGTCTGCTGTCATCCTCATTTTCCCCCCCTGTTGGATGCCCTAGATGGAAGGAGTGATTTCTGTCTTCATGGGAGAGCTCTCCCGGGCTGAGGAGAGTGTCTGAGCTTCACTGTAGGTCCCTGGAAGTCTGTGGATGAGCAGCCAGGACATCTTTTTCTGTCCAGTTTCAGTCAGGTGTCAGTTTGAAGGCCAAGCTGTGAAGGACAGGATGCAGCTCAGTGCAGCACGTGCTCCTAGGAGCTGTAAGGTGTTTCCCATAGAGTTCATGCTGTGCCAATTAAAAAATATAAATTGGTAAATGTAACTATAGGATGATAGGGGTATTTGGAGCGAGCATTTATTTCTTTAGTGCAAACTCTAAGCACAACAGTGCTAGGTTGGTTTAAGGTTTGTTTTGTGAAATACTCTTTTTTTAAAGGATATACCTTTGAAATCTGTGCAAGTGGAAGTCTGACTAAATAATTAAGTGTGGAAACATACATCAACCAAACAACATACAGGAATTCCGGTGTCTTCTGTAGCATGCATGTAGCTTACAGCCAGTTTGTCTTTTGAAAGCCATCTGTCCTGGTGTAAGCAATAAAATTTGCTGAATTCTTTGATAAGATGACAATGTTTTTAAACAGTTTGCAAGAAAAACAACAAACACTCCAATAGCCTTGAAATTTCTAGTTTGAATTGTCTTGTTTCAGGTTCTGGGTTATTGAGTTTCACTGTACCACCTTTCATTGAACTGGTATTTCAAAGACTGAAGTCTTAGGCCTTTTTTTCCCTATTATCAGTTAAATGTTGGCTTTAGTTTACTGATTGGTTATGCTGTTCAGTACTGATGGTTATGCTGTTCCAACATAGAGAATTTTTTTAATGGGGAGGAGGTTGGGAGTTGAATAAGGCTTTTTTTTTTTTTTTTTAAACCTTTGGCATCCATTCTTGTACTTTAAAGGTAATTAAAACAAAGGACTTATTTTACTCGTCAGCTTGTTACTTGGCTTTCATTGTAATGTGTTTGTAGTAATTTTGGCTCTTGATTTAATTAATCTAGAGACTTTTGTTTATTAAATTAGACTTTTTAAATTGAAGTCATCAAGGTAATATCTTTTTCTTCTGGAAGATCGTTTTAGAAGAAGCCATTATTAGGGAGATGTTTTGCAGTGTTTAGGTCTCTTGACCCTTATCTTGTTGAAAATCTAGCTTCAGTAATCTTAGTATTAGACTGCTTTGTTCTACAGATTCTTTGGTAAATAGATTAATCTCTGGGTCTTGTGACTATTAATCTTGCTCTGCTGTTTAGGTTTGTTGAGGGATTTCCAGTAATTAGGACATCTTTGTGCTTGGTCTCAAAACAGTTACTGGTTTTTTTCAGCTGTCGTAATGGTGAAGTAGGAAACAACCAATGTATTGTTTGGTTACTTTTCCTTTTCCTGTTGCATAAAATGCTTATAAATATCTAAGTAGTTTTTTCAAGATACTGACCTGAGGCAGAACCTTCTAAAACCGTATTAACTGCAGGATTTGGTGTTGAAATGTTCATGTAGGAGACGTTGAAAGAAAAGAATACAGACTTCTTTTAAAAGGTGCAGGCACTTCATTGCATCTTTTGACACTTCACTGGGGTTGTTTAAAAACTGTGAGCTACAGAGAGGCTAAATCAAAAACTTTATTAAAGTCAAAATGTATTTCTACAGTAACCAATTCTTGTTGAACGGCTGCCTAGGACTTCAGACAATAATCACATGGGCTCTTCTTGCTTAGAGTCTACACTTGTCAAAAGGGCTTTTTTGATTTGCCTCCTCGTGCCTTTTATTAATACAACGTTCTGGAGAAATGTTGACACCAGGGGCAGTGGAATACTTCTTGTGAGGAAATCTTGTTGCAAGGTTATTTCAGTTTATTGCTTCCCTTTATTTAATTTTCGACGTTTTACCATTGCTCTGGACTATTTTAGGGGTGCTTTTTGGTGTCAAGTGAATAGAGCATAGAAGAAAAGTTTGGTGTGATGCTGTTTGGTCAGGGTTATTGTGTTCATTGTGTCTACCCATAACCCTTTTTCCATATGTGATGCGTGTTGTTGCTTTCAGTAAAGCATGCACTCACCAACAGAGCACTTTCTGGGAGTTAAGTTGGATTTATGTGGGCCATCTCAGTGTTGTCAGGGAATTCTGAGACTTTCCTCTGCTGGCTTGAGGTCAGAAATAAAATTTATTCTTGGTAATAGTTGAATTAAGGATTCAAACAGCAGGCTGTTCAAGTGAATGAAATGCTATTAACCAGAAGGGCAATGAGAGCATTTTTTGTTATTTTAATTTGCTTAAGAGAATGAGATTACAGCCAGAAAATTATCTTGTCAGACAGCCAGACAGCGACTTCCTGATCTTCCACTGCCAAATGCTCCAGCTTCTCCAGCTCCTCCCTCCCTCTGCCAGCTCTCCATGAGAGCCAACAGGGAGAGTTTGGGCTACTCCTTTCACTGTTTGTTGGGCAAAATGTTACCTGTCAGGGATCTAAGCGCTGCTTTTTTTTTTATAAGATCTGAGGATTTGGATAAGCTGTGTTTTACTTAAAAACTAGCAAAGCTCCGTTTTTCTTAAGGTCACATTTTTTTTGTAACATACAAAAGTAAATTCATAGCTTGGAAGCAAGTAGGATGCTCTGATTTGCTGAAATAGAACTCACTTTTAGTTACTGGACTAAGGAAAACTCTGTATTAAATATTAACTTTAATTCAGAAAGCCTGGAAAAGTGGATCTTCTGTTGCAGGTCATTTGTGTTGGTATGAACTACTTTTCAGGTTTGGGTTTTATTAATATTTAAAGAGTTATTCTTTGAGTTTAGGAATCAGTGTAAATATTTGTGTTTTCAAGTGTTTGATGTTCCCAGCTTGTGCCTTCCTTGTGGTTCTCTGCCCTTAAGGTTGTTGCTTTTGGTTTATTTGAAATTCTTCATTATTTCGCTCTGTTGTAAATCTTTCCCGCTGTCAGATAAGTTTTAAGCTAGCTAGAGAACTCATAAGTGACAAAAACTGAGATGTGTACAGGATGTATACAAAAGCCTTCTTTCTTCAATTAAAAGAGTAACTATATTGTAAAAAAAGATGGGGTCCTTAATTCACTTTTTGGATATGTACCTTTGAAAGACTTGTTTGTTAGTAACTTTAGCTCTTACTATCTCATTTCTCTGAATTATATTCTGACTTTTTCAGATCAGGTTTGCAAGTTTCATCAGCTCCTGTAAAGCTGTTAGCACAGCACTCATTTCTTTTTCTTGACTGCATCTAAAATTAAGCTTAAATTCAGGTTTTCTTTGCTAATAAACCTTTATAATTCTGGTCAGATTTCTTCTGGAAAACGATTTTTTACAAGACTTCCTAGGTATTAGTGAATGAAGAAGAGAATTATAATTTATGAAAAGTCTCAGAAATCGGATGTACAGTAACTCTGCAAGTTTATTACTGTGACTTGTGCTTTTTTCTTTGGTTGCGTCTCTGGATCAGTACTGAATGCAGTATTTGTTTTTATTCTGCTGTCCCTCAGGAATTCTAAATCACTTGCAGCAAAAATAAGACCAGTTGGCCTTAGATAAATTCTCAGTTACCAAGTGAGACCATACCACTGCCACAAGGTGATCAGCTACTGCCAAATCTTCAAAAGGAGAAATGCCTGAGGATCTGTTGTACAACTGTGCTGCTCAGAAAGTCCTTTGTTCCACTGTTTAAAGCATCAAAACGATGTAGTTAATTCCCCAATCACTTAGTATCTTTGAAGTAACTCCAGAAAACTATTTCCAGAAAGCACAGAAGGAAGAAAGTAGCCTGAGCCTGGCATTGTCCTGTCACCTCCCTGCACCCTCACAGTTGTGACCATTCCCCCAGATACCAGAGGAGAACCCTGCCCGACACCTCCACCATCCCCCATGATACAGTAAAGGACATCTTGTTGACCCTGAACTGCCTGGAATTATCAGCTGGTTCCCTAAAGGGCAAATGGTCTTTTCATACACTTCTGTGGCTAACTCTGCTCCATATGTGCCCTGTGAGTGACTGTAACCTTAACCTAGTAAATAGCTAACCTCAAATAGCCACCCTCTTTCTTCTTACTCAGCTGGTACCTTCTGTAAGCTCACAGTTCAAGTTAATAATTTCAGAGAGTATGTGTTCTTGCATTAAGGCTTGAGCTTAGAGTCTTGTCACGTGCCATGGGAAAGAAAATCAGAATATCCTTGGAAGGAAACTGCTCTGTAATTTAAGGTTAGAAGTATCTATGACTTCTTCATATACTAAAACATAGTATTTCAATGATTAATCCCCTCCCCAAAAAACCCCAAAATACAAACTAAGACATTTGCTCTTCTTGACTTATAAATTAACTCTTAAGTCTTACAAAAACAAAACAAGAAAAAAAGAAGCAGAGAGGGAAGTGCAAGTCAATGGTAAAAAAAGCGTGGACCTTGACCCCCGGGTTAGACAACTGTGCAGAGCCAGCTAAATCATGACTGTAACCCTGGGGAATCTCCTCTGGCAAAACTTGCTGTTGAAACTGGAGGAGCAACTGTGTCTGTCTGTCAGCGTGGTCTTTCATCTGTACAGTACCCACCCGAGCAGAGCTGGCAGAAGAGAGCACACACAGTACATGTGCTGCATCAGTACATAGCTTGCAATCGTCAAGCAGTCTCTGGGAGGTTGCAGAAAGGTCTTCCCAGTCCTCCAGGGCAGAATTTTAATTTAGCAGGGCACTCTTGAGCACAGGTTCCCCCAAACTGCATGCAAGGCAGGTTCTGTGACAGTGCGTACACTAAATTTAAATGAGCAAATAGTGTTTGGCCAAAGCACAGTCAAACTGCAGATAGCTTGAATTTGTTATTTGTGACAGTGATCCACAGCCAGATCTTGCCTTCTTTCCAGTCCATTCAGATGTGGGAGGATAAATGTAAAGCATATAAGCAGTGCAGTCTTGGTGTTCTGCACTCCAAATACAGAAGGGAAGGAATCACAGAATATTTTGAGTTGGAAGGGACTCAGAAGGATCATTGAGTCCAACTCTTTAAGTGAATAGCCCTTGTGGGGATCAAATTCATAACCTTGGCATTATTAGCACCAAGCTCTAACCAGCTGAGCTAATTGAAGCTGCAGGGTCCCCTATTTGAGAGCAGACATAAAGTATTTACAAAAATTACAAGACAATTATTTCATTGCTGGTTGTTTTCACGGACACATACAGCTTACGTACTTGTTCTAGAACTTCTGGCTGCTTTTTGTACCTTCTCGAGTGCCAAAAAGCTTAAGTTGAAAGTACAGCTGGAAACTCTGTAGAACTTTTACCAGATTTTGCAGGATTTGGCTCACCATTAAATGTGTGGGGTCTTGGAGCTGCTGCTGCTTTCCTTCAGACTTTTTCTAGTATCTGAGACTGCCAAGAGAGGTGACAAGTTCTTTCCTCCCCTGGTAATTTCTTTAGGGCTGTTTTCTCTCTAGCAGCTGCTTTGAGACGTCTAATTCATTTCTAGGCTGACCATCAACTCAGTGTCTGCCTGTTGGGGCTAAATACTGGTGTTACTGAAACTATAGAAGGGAATGCACTGGAAATAAAATGAATTGATTTCTTAGAATTAAGGATGAGGAAAAAGCAAGTGGTAGATGTATTTGCCAGTCTGCAGCAATTGATAGTTTTACAAAGGAGCCAAAACCTTCATGTCTTTCTGAAAAAAGTCAAACTTTTGAAATGGGTTAAGAATGCTGGTGAGGAGGTAAGGTGGAGGGGCTGATTGTGACAAGGTAAAACCTTTGTCAGAAGCCATCAGCTGTAATGCATGGGTCTTGTATGTAGAAACAACGACTTTATAATCTGAAAACAGTTGCTTGTATCGTGTTGTGGGTGAAAAGTTTGCAGTCTGACTGCTGTTTCTTGAACTAGATAATTTGTTTGAGACTGCTGACCACTTGCAGATTGAATAGATAAAATCTGACAGACGAGCCACTCCTTGATATGTGATACTAGAAATAATAATCATGATCTGTGCTAAATGTAACTGAGAATGTTGTCTTAAAAGGAAAAAGTCGTAACTGACAGGCGTCCCTGTCAATTTACACATGCTGTGATGATTTTTCAAGGAGAGGTCAGGTCCTTCAGGATGCTTTAGTTGAGAGGTAGCAGATACACTCTGAGGAAAGCTTGTGATGATGCAGGGATGGTGTGAGTAACTACTGGGCTTTGGTTTTGGACCTGGGGGCAGTGGGCAGGATGCAGAAAGCACCCTGGATTTCCACAGAGCTGGTTTTGTTCCAGTTCTGTGGCTCCTGAGCCGACTCCCTGTGGATCTGCCTTCTGCATCTCACTCTCCAGGGTTTCTGTGGCTTATTTCTCCAGCAGAGAAGTGCTGTCTAAATGTACTGGAGGCTGTTGTGGGTATTGCCTGACTCCTGGATTAACCCTTCCACGTGGGGTTGGGGAGCAGAAACAGTAATTAGCTCTATTGGTACCTACAGACAGCCCTGGATAATAACAAGCCTGCCTGGATCTCGGTTCCTCGTGCTGAGCGCCATAGGCGTGGTGTCCGTGTGCCTCGCCCTGCCAGCCCTCTGCAGCCGAGTGGCCTCAGCGACCATGGCCAGCCTTTGCAGGAGCCCTCTGCTGTTGGTCACACTGTCACTGACCATCCCTCTTCCTCTCTGCCCAAAGCCCAGCATCGCTGCTGAGCGTGGTGCATCCACGTATCGCAGCAGATGCTGCTGCAGGAGGGCTCCTGGCTAGCGCCCGTCTGCTCCTGGAGGAGATGGCAGTGCTTCTGCGGGGGTCGCCCCTTTTGGTTTTGTCATCCAGAATCATCACAGGCCATTGTATCTTTAGGAAAGGTTCCCTGCTGTGTGCAATAGCGTTTGTCACTCCTGTGTTCTTGTGTCAGGCTCGGGAAAAAACGTGGAAAGGTGTTTGTTTCTTCCATGTTTTAGGACATTCGTGGTTGTGCAAGCAGCTAGTTAACCTTGGTCATATTTATTAGTACAGTCTTCAAAATGCTTAGATACTGACGTGGTGCTCAAACCTGCTTAGAGTTGGGTTCCTAATTGCAAGGGCTTCTTGCCACTGAATGTGGTGTTCTGATGGCAGAGATTGCATCTATTGTCTGTCCCAATGCTTTTGGGAGGGGTGTGATATTTCACTGCCATGCCTTACCTGAGCTCTGTTTGGAGTTGTTTTTAATGTTAAAAGGCAGTCGTTAGACTCACGAGATAAGCAGTAATCTCTGATGAGGAATGTGCATACCTTTAATGACTGATTTTGGAGATAACACGATTTTAAGGTGCTGCGAAGGTATGCACGTGGTTTAAGAACAAATGTCCTTTGCTCAGGAGTTGATAAGCAGTATCTTGTTAACATTTGGTAAATCGATGGCTGTCATATGCTGGGTCTAAATCAGTTTGCAAATCAACCGGTAAGTTTTTAAACCGATTTCAAGATAATGGTTTAAAAGTTTATGAAAAATGATGCTTCAAGAACCAGGCCAAAATGCTCCGATATGAAACCACGGGTGTGTATTTTATTATACAAGAGGAATTCATTGTTGTATCTCTAACACACGTTTAACTTGCACTGAGTAAAGCATGCGACATATGGTCCTGCTCTGTAGAGACTATGGAAAAACCTCTTTCTCTTTAATATGGATTGGATTAAGATTCTGAGAGGCTGCTTGCTGTTGTCCTGTGGACAGGGTTTTCATGTGTCGGTGTGTTTGGATTCTCAATCCCACAACACTTGCTGTTGGTCCTTTGGAGGCTGCACCACCTGCTGACTTGTAAATGCCCGTCTTTGTTTGGGCTGGCGGGGGAGGCAAACGAGTACAACAAATGGAGGGACGTTTTTGAACTTCGGTAAATAAATAAAAATCAGCTGTGCCAGGGCAGCCACATCCCTCACTAGCAGTTCATAGAAATTAAGCTCTAGTTCAGGAGATGGTTTGTAGGCCAGCCTTGGGCAGTCACTGCTATTGTGATGCCTTGTGTTCTTAACTAGCAAGTCCCTGGTCACAAAAAAATAACTGGCTATGTCTCTGTCCCTTTATGGTTGTTGGTAGAGTTATTGAAAACAAATACAGAGCCAGCCAAGTCAGGGAACAGAGTAAGTGGCAGATCAGCTTAATTCACAGCTTCTAGCCTTTTCAGAATCTCCTCTGTGTGTGATAGCGAGTGAAAATCGTGTCTATATGACCAACTCTGTAATCTGTGGTACAAATGCAGTGTTTTAAGGCATCGAGCTGGCTATTTGACAAATGGTATAGGTGTTAGGTCTTGGTGTTGAGCTGTCTGATGCGTGGAAGTGGGTTTGGATCTGATGGATGCCTTCAGCAGGTGTGATGAGATGAAAAGGATTTCAAGGAGCTGAGAAAGAGCTATCTAGAGCTGCTAATGGGGGATGTTTGAGGAGGGTGGTTCCAGATTGTCTCCTACGGTTTAACAGTACAGCCAAAGCAGCTGAGTGGTTTGTTCCCTCCAGAAGGGATATTTAGGGGCCGGCAAAGAGAAGTTTCACAGTGTGACTTCTCTTGTATTCTTTAAACTTCTGTGCTGCTCCTGATGGTTTTGCCTCGTGGGTGCTGAAGTCAGATCAGGGCAGTGTCCCCAGTAAGCCCATCTGAAATATGGAAATTGATTCAACCCCGAGTAATACTTTAAAAAACCAACGCAAAACTTACGTGCCTCTCAGAATTCTACCATTGCTTATAGGAAGTAAAAAAAAACCCACAACCCCGCCCCCCCCCCAAAACCCCCAAACTACAAAACCCTCAAAAAACAACCGTAAAAGATAATAATTTGAAGTTATTAAATGATAAAATTTATGTTTTAGAAAATACCTGAGCTAAGAAATAAATTCAGGCTTGATTATTATTCTGTGGAAAGTACTTTAGCTTTCTGTTTGCCTCCTTTATACAGAGGAGTAATGCCAGCTCTGGAAGGATATGACCACTGGTAGCTTTTGAGATTAATTTTTGGGTGAGGAGTGATTTGATATGCAAATATGTACTTTAGTATGATCATTTGCCTGATAGCCTGGCAATAAATTTCATGTGACCTATTGTTGATGCTTCAAATAAGATTTATATCTTGGAAGCAGTGCTCTGAAATGTGCTGGAAGTTCGTATGCTGAAAAAAAAATAACATGACTATTGGCTATCTTGTGTGTTTAACTTCTGGGAAAATTTTATCTGTCTAAATGAATGTTAATGCTTTTTCAGAAATCATTAGTATAGTGGGTGTATTTTGGGATAAAAACTTTTGAAATTACTTGTGGTACAATATTTCCTCTCTCTTCCTTATGATTTTATCGTGTCTGCCTTTTTTTAAAAGTTCATAAATATGTAGAGCATATAATGAGCAATATTATTTTTAATGTTATTTTATAACATTATTATAAAAAAACACCCCAGACTCTCCAAAGCAAAAAGAAATAGTGCACTTTTACTTCAGCAAATACCCACTGTTGCCTTTGTGGTTGGAAAGGGGAGCTTTATTTTTGTTTTGCGTGTTTTGTATTTTTGCTTTGGTTGGTTGTAAGCCAGCAATATAAAACGATTGTAAGCCAGCCACAGAAAACAAGTCACTGTATTTTCTGTTGATTATAGTACTACTGAGATATTTTTGTAGTAAGTTCTGGCAGAGCACAGTTCTCCACGCGTGCGGGTTCCTTTTGTTTCTGGATGTGAGTTGTCATGGTAATGAGTCAGGAGCTGCAGCCTGGAGCTCCTCATTGCTTAAGCCCAGCTCCGTGGTTTGGGACAAGTAACCTCTGGAGGGGTGGTCAGGGTCTCCCCTGGCATCACGGGCTTCTAGAAAAATCCAGTTTACAAAGTGGAGGTGGCCCTGATGTTCTGGGTGGTTCTGAAGTGAATGTATTGCTGGCTGGGTTGGGATTCAGAAAGACGCTGAGTTTTCTTGACTGGAGGGTGCAGCTTGTGTTTCAGGGTAGTAAGGGGCTTGTTTGGTTTTGGTTGGCAAGGGAAAATTGCATGAACCAGAGGGTGGAGTGTGATGACATTCAGCACTTGGGACAGTGCTTAAACCCCCATTTCATTGCTGGGCTGCTGCTTCTCAACAGCAAAAGGAGGTTTGTTCGAAGGTCTTGTTTTAAAAGCAAGGTGAACTGCAGTTACATCAGAGAAGCTGGATAAATGTGAGCAGTTGGGACTTGCAGCTTCAGATGCAGACAGATGATCGTAGGTGATTATGAGGGGTTGACTTACTGGGTTACCCCTTCATCAGTTCAGGCACATTTCTGCCTTATCCTGATACTGAATTTACAGTTTGTTCACAACGAGAACTTTGAACTGCTCACAGGAGGAATTACAGCATCATCAGCTGATGAATGGCACCTCTTCTATGTCACCGTGACTTTTTTGCTCATGATTTGTAGTACCTGCCCTGTGTAACACATCTGGGCCACCATGTGTCCATCTACCACTAACACCAGGATGCTGCAGACTGTACACTGTTGGGATTTTCCTATTCATGGCAACACTTCTAATGATGCATTTGAAGAAGGAATACTGTGTAGCTGGGTCTGTGATGTTGAAGTGCCAGGACCTAGGCCTTATAGAAGATTAATGTTTTTCAGAAAACAAATTGCCCTTGTCCACTATAAGTGAGATTGTATGAAGGTTTCTCCTAGGTCAAGTTTGTAGTGATGTGCCTCCTTCATGGCAAGTTGTTGGACAGGTTTAGTTATGCCTAGGTTGTGTGAACTGTAGTCCTTGTGCATAAACTGGTATCATGGATATTAACCTGCTTGCTTTGAAACCTGTAGACTAATTTAGCACTCTTAAAAACAGCCCCAAAACCCACCACTGAAAGTATGTGAGAACTGTCATATCTTAATCTTGCTCTCACAGCTCTTGGGGAATTCTCTAAGCACAGCTAACTACTAACCCTGCTTTTGGAAGGCAACCTTACCTTATACACCATGGTCTTCTTTTCCTGGCCACCTTGGTTGTGCTTCCTGATGTTGATCTCTAGGCTGACGTCCTTTAAAGTGCTTCTGCCAGCACAACGTGGTGCCAGCCAGGAGTTACTTTTTGACAATTAACTCAGGACATTTGTGTATCAACTTCATTTTCCCCTGTTTTGTTCCTGATTTTTTTTAAAAGAAATATTTTTTTTAATTGAAAGCTGCCAATCATTATAGTACTCTATATCTGAATAAACTTACGTAGAATTGATCTCTGCTACAAGTAGTTGTTTAAAAATAAGTACCACCATGTTTAGTAGCTGATCTATTTGTGAGTGCAAGATTGATTTTTGTTTAATAGGATACTGGGTGTTATTTCATATAGCTAGTAAAAAACATGGGACAAATATCCCTATCTCAAAACAACTTGTGACTCTCCTTAGCATTAAAAAAAGACCCTCTGCAGCAAAATGTGTGAATATTTGTGCAATGAATGTGAAAATGGTTTTAACAGCTTTAATGCAAACCTCTGACTACTGGCAATAAATATTGAAAAGATCCAGAAAGACAACTACATGTATTTTTAATAGTGAATAACTGAAGTGCCTTTTATAATTATGGACTGTGCTTCAGCAGGAAAGATCTTTTGTGGTGAAACTGTTTTGCTTGCATTTGGACATGCGATCAACCTTTGGATTTCTCACGACAGAACTTGGGCTTTTGTGTTAAGCATTTAATTGTCTGACTTCTGAGAGTCCAGAAAGCAGAAAAGAAATGCACTGCACTACCCTGTAATTTTCTCTGCTCATTAGTTTGCTCGTGGACTTCTATGGCATGGCAGGCTTTAATTTCCCATCTACCCTTTCCATGTTCATCCCCCCATTTTATGGGATGATTATAATAATGAATGTCTTAATTTTTTTTTCTTTCATTTTTTCTGCTTTATTCTACTGAAAGCTTTATGTTGAATCTATTGGACTACTCTTGAGACAGTGTGAAAAGTCTGTTCATGTGGGTGGGTCATTGAACCTTCCAACTCATTTTTGTACCCTTCCAGTTAGAAAAAAAAAATTTGAAATGCAAAATTGAGCATGTAATGAAAGTATCGTTTGAGGGAAGCGCTTTAGAAAGAAAATAAATTCACAGAAGAAATGAAGTACCTTTGAAAGACAGGAAAGCTGATTTCAAGACCCCGCTGAAACAACGCATTTCTCTGCAGCTGTTTTACGGCCATCCTATGCTGTTTCTCCAGCATCTGACACTGAAGCAGTAATTCAGTTAAGTCTTTGGAAAAGCATGGTTCTATTCTGTTCTGGAACTACTCCCAGGAAAACGGGATTTCTCCTTTTTCTTTATGGGGTTTTGGAGTTGCTCCTGATTAGCTTCATGCATGGGTGCTTCAGTTCCAGATTAAAATCTCCTGTTCCTCCTGTTTCTAATCCAGTTTAAAAATTCCAGCCATAACCCAGAACAAATATCCCCACCCTCCCCATGGCATAGCTGAAAATAACAATGTGTGTGTCAACAACTTTTTTAGCAAGATCAATACAGTACCTCTTTTGCTATATCTTCACTGCCTAGATAGGCTTGGGTTGGCTGGATGGCCTGTCAGCTTCCTTCTGGTGAAGGCTGATTCCCAAGCTTAGTCATGCCTGGTTGCCGTGGAGTGATGTTTTGTCATGAATTTCTCAGAATATAATGCATGCTAGTTGAAATGCATACAGGTTTAAGATGGTAGGATTTTCAAAACTTGCAGGTAAGTTTACAAACCCACGTTCTTCCTTAAAACATGGCCCATGCAATTTTCATTCATGTAAAGTACCAATGAGGGCCATTAAACATATGTAATTTCACTTAAATATTTAATTTCTTTTCATATAGCTGCCAATTCAGCATCAATAAATTATTTCCAACAACTTAGGCTTTAGTTTATTTTAAGCCACAGATCTTTATGTACAAAAGTAAGAATGGCTTGTAGAGAAATGTTGTAGCTCACAGTAAAGTTAAAAAAAAACTATCTTAAATTGGTAATGTAATAGGTTGGATACTGGCAGGCTTCCCACGTGGCAGCCCATCCACCTGAATTCGAAGGTCCTGGTGTAAGAAAAAGAATGTTAAAAATTTGCAGCACATGACAAATACTTCTTAATCTCTTTATGGCTCAGTGATAAGTGTGTACATACCTGGGCATGCTCCTGCACAACAGTTATAAGCGTGTTCAGGTTTTTTTCCACTGCTGGCACACTGGAGGTGAAGATGAAATATTCATATGTGCATGGCAGTGATTTTGGTATCAGCAATACTGAGTTTTTCTGTTATCGTGGAAGTCAGTTTTTGTGGTTTGCAGTGTGAAATCAATAGTAGAAGAAAAAAAAGAAGGAATGTAAGTGTTTGGTATAGCTACCCTAGGGGCTGGGAGTCCTGTGATTTGAGGTGCTGGGAGTGTGAAGAAAAGGGAAAAGATAGGATCCTACATCTACAAGGAAAGAGAGGCAGGACTTTGGCAACGTGGGTTTGGATTGTGACTTCGTTGATCAGTAAGAAGAAAAAACTTGGCATTGCTGCTCTTGTTAGTACATCAGAATTTGGGGAGGTCCCAGTCCGAGCTAAAATAACTGTTTAGTCAGCCATGTAGAAATGCCTCTCTTCCTGCCAGCAGTTTCATGGTCTGTTGAAACCCATCAAAGACGTTGAGGTCCCACCTCCTGTGTGCTGCAGGAGCTCCATGACCCCGACACTGGAGCTCATGGGTCTCTTGCTGCCCAGCGAGCAGCTCCCAGCTGGGTCCCTGCGAGCAGGTGCTCACCCTGGGGCCAGGGAGGTGGCAGGAGACCAGCATGGAGCGACCAGCTGGGACCTCCTGTCCTCACAGCCCTGAAACTTGGGCTTGGGGTGTGCTCTGGAATGGCCTCTTGTGATGGGGAGTGAGTACACCCCCCTCCCCTCGGAGCCTGGTTCTCCTGGTGGTTGTCTGAATGTGAACTAAAGGTAGGTTATTTTTAAGAGATCAGCCTTTCAAAACACACTGAATGCTCAGCACGCAGATCTTTTTGAGCCTCAGGTATTAGGTGCTTTGAAAAGTTGTGTTGGTTTTTTTTTTTCTATCCTTTAAGACAATGAATCAAGGAATTAGCTTGTTTTTTGTTTTTGCCTTTTGATTTGAAAGAAACCAAACTATTATAAGATGAAAGTTGCTCTCTTGCTTGTTTGCCACATCACAGAAATGAGTCGATTTCGTACATGGAGAACAATGAATTTCTCAGGATTTAGCTTAACTGTGGCAAGGATGAATGGTTGTGTTTGGCCTGTAGTTTTACACCTTAATGCAAACCAGGACTGAAAACAGTGTGAGCTTTCAATTTTTAGAGAGGTTTAAGTTTTTCAGTCCAAAATAACTAATTTTCACTTCTCTGTCGTGTTAATAAAGTTAAAATGTCTTCATTAAGCTAGTATGAATTTGGGGCCAGCATTCTGATTTGGGTTACTCTGGTTTGTGAAATTGGCATTGCCAATTTGAAGCACAAATCAAATTGATATAAATTCTGGGCATAAACATAGACAGAATTTATTAGCATGGAGAACAGAGGTAAGGTTGCAGACCAGTATGTTTCTGCAGCTCTGAAATTGAGCTGTGTTAAAACTTGAGTGTCTATTTTGTTTCAAAGTACAGTCAGAACTTTAAAGTGATCCATCTGACACCACGGGAACAAGCAAATTAAGAAATAACACTGAATTAAACAAATTTTGTGCTGCTTCCCACACAGCAACCCAAGCATATGACTTTGGCTGCAGTACAGATTTAAGTGTAGATTACATTTCAGTCTTTTAGCTTTCATTTAAATAAAAGCATGCTTTAAAGCCTGCGCTAATTTGTACTTTGCATTTATTTTTTGGGTTTGGAGCTTCCATTGAGATGTTTTTTCAAGCTGTCGCCACAACCTTTGTGTAGCAAGATCAGCTGAGCCTTTGCATGGCTTTTGCCTTTTTTTTTTTTTTTCCCAATTCTGCTGGCTGGATAAAACTAGAGAGCAGAAGGCTGGTAGTTCCTCTTCACTTTTGGGTAAGTCGTCCTTCCCGTAGCAGAATATTTAACCAGTTGTAGCGGTGATGATGAGCGTTGCTGCCCTTGTCACGTTTAAACTCTTAGAAAAAGTTATATTGGGAACAATGAAGGGAGAACTGGAGAGAATGAGGCTCTCGGTAGTTTCGGTGGCTCGGTCTGCCCCCCGGTGGTCATTTGGGTACGCGCCGTGTAAAAACAGCATCCGAGGGAGCATCTGCGCTGTTGTCACCTGCCCACTGCTATATATCCCGGGCATTGGCTAGAGGCAGCTTTCAGGGACACTGCGAACTGGCAGAAATGTCTGGGTAAGTCACAGGGGGCTTGAATTTAGCTGCTGCTCTAAGGGTTTTGCTCAACTAGTCGGCATAAATCATGTTAGGCTCGTCATGTCCTTGAAAGAGAGAGTTCTGTTCCTGAGAAATTTGGAAGTTTAGCTTTTGTCTAGTGTCTTGAATATCAAAATCAAAAGCTTTCATAGCTTGCATGCCTAAGTGTATTTGTGTGTTATATTTGTGAAATGGTTTCATTTCAAGCATTTGGAATCTGCTTGGGATATTGCAGTACTTGGCACAGATGTTTCTGAAGGACTCTTTCATTCTGTCAATTCACTTTGAATTAAGAAGATGAAACAGCTATTTGTGTTCGATAATGAGTGTTTCTGCGAAGTAAGCTCAGTATAATTTTTCCTGAGATAAATGGAAAACTGATGTGACCTAACAACAATAACTTGGCATTCTGATTTTATATTTTTAAATTGCTTTCCTCCTCTTTAATGCTGCAGGCTGACTGGAAGTGTGCAGAGCCTGCTGACCGCATATGAATAAATATTTTCTCTTTTGACTCTACCGTAGCGTTTTTTACTTTGCAGTATTACGGAGAAGTTGATTGAAAGGGGTGTTGCTGGTTTTTTGTTACTTCAATTTCAATGCCAAACTTTTGGTGCTAGAGGGAGCTGTTCCTTGCCTCTGGAAAGACGCCGCTTAAGGAATGGGCAGCAGCTCACTTTGGCACTTGTCGGAAACATCCAGTGCCTGGCAGCTGAGATGTTAGAATGTTCTCTTGCTGCCTTTTTTTCCCTTGTTTCAAACCGAGAAAAAAGCCCCTCGTCTCAGTTATCTCAGTGACAAGGTATCTTTAGCCAGCAACCATGACGGAAGCATGAGTAAAGATTTAATTAGTTGTGGTTTTTTCTCACCCCTCCCCCTTTACTTTTTTAATCTCTTTTTATCCTTTTTTTTTTTTTTGTCAAGGACCTCCACCATCTGCAGTTCCTCATCTGGGCACCTATGGGATGTTGTATTTGCAAATATTGGACAAGTATGCTTGTATTTTGAAAGGGAATCACTTATTAAAAAAAAGAAAAAAAAGTTCTCGAAAGATATCTTGTTTCTTGTTTGTGGAATTGGTCAGCGTGACTTAAGGCCAGGCTGGATGAAGCTTTGGGCCACCTTGTGTAACGAAAGGAGACCCTGCCCGTGGCAGGGGTGTTGGAATTATGATCTTTAACACCCCTTCCAACCCAAACCGTTTTATGGTTCTGCTACTCCCTTCACTGATTTAATGCATTTCCCCTGCTCTGAGTCACTTCAGCTGTATTTCTATCTCAGAACATAACCTGAGTTCATCACTCCTTTGTACATCTGTGCATTGTACATCTGTAC
Source organism: Rhipidura dahli (assembly GCA_013399225.1). Classification (NCBI taxonomy): domain Eukaryota; kingdom Metazoa; phylum Chordata; class Aves; order Passeriformes; family Rhipiduridae; genus Rhipidura; species Rhipidura dahli. Next base: position 1,886,251 of record VXAC01004222.1, read on the forward strand.
TCCTCTGTACATCCTTTGTGGGGTTGGTCGCTAGGTTTCTGTCTCCCATCAGTTTTGGAAACCCTGTACCCATCAATCCACTTTAAGGTCTGTAAGCTAGCATTCTTAGTGGTTCTCTATTCTTCTGTGAATACTTTACAGCAGATAAAGTCTCTGTCACTCCAGAGGAATCCCTGTGCAACCTGGTAGCAGAAGGTTACTCTCCTTTTTTCTCTGCTTGTTGTTGGAGAGGCTTGCTGGAGCTGTGTTTAGAGCAGCCCTTTCTGGCCGGGCTCTTTTCCATGTGAGATGCTGCTGTGAGCGCTGGCTCCTCAGCGGTGCACTGCCAGCTCCCCAGGGCAGCTGCTGGCCCGTGCGGCGGAGCAGCCGCGGTGCCACCGGGACTGTGCCGTGCGTCCTGTCCTGCCTGCCGCCAGCGCGGGGCTCCCGGAGCCTCCGCTCACCTCCAGCCTGTCTGGCGGGTGAGCAGCTCACCGACTGCAGCACACCTGTCTTCTCACACACTTTTATTACTATGAAAAAAAAGAAAAAGTAAAAAGGCGAGCAGCTGCTGTATTTTCTCTTCAAAATCCTCTCTGTGCAAAGCCCCTCCATCCCAACACACGCATATTTACTTTTGTCTTTGACGTGCCCTCTGCTCTTCCCAGGTCCAAAGCCTCTGGAGGGCAAGGGAACAGAAGGGCTGGAATTGGAGTGAAATTGCAGCACTTTGGCTTGTGCATTCCTTCTGCTTTTTCAAACTGAATGTTTGCCTTTTCCACTGTGAAAAAAATACATTTTTGTTACAGAATGAGAGACACCTATTTAGCCTTAGACATTGAGTGTAACTCCTGGTATCTTTTCTGATCTCTATCGTGGTTTTAACAAGTACAGCACATTCCTACACTTAATATATTTAGCTGGATTTTCTTTTTCTTTCTTAAATTCAGGTTCTCTCTGTGGCTTCAATTCTTTGTCTTTGCCCAAAGACCACTCTTTCATAGTGTCTGAAAACAAGTATTTCTGTACTTTTTAGGCAATTTTAAATACACAAATATTTCACAGTGATCAAATCTTTCATGAATTTCTAGCTTCGATATATTCCATTACTTGAAAGCATCTTCTTAAAGTAAGTTATGAGAGTTGTCTTGGTGCTACTTTATTCTTTACTTTGTCAGCCTCAGTTAGTGGTTGTGGACTGTTCCTCTGATTTGTAATCAGAATTGTTGATCATACTTTGTCTCTCAACTAGCAAGTTTTAAAATAAGAAAAAGGATGGTGAAGCAGCATGAAATCCATGAGCCAAAGTTAAATCACTCCAAATAGAGGTTGTTGGCTTCACTGAAGTTTTCTCTTAAGCGCTGTAGTTATTTTAAGTGTAACTCGAGCAAAGCCTTTAGCCTGGTGTTAGTATTTCCACAGTTGCATTTTAGGAAGTTTTAGTCTTGGATGTTGTTTTCATATCGTTATTAATGTTTTATCAGCTGGGTATTGGACGTCCACAACGGTTGAATGTAACACTTCACCATATTGTAACAAGGATCATATTTGACTTTTTTTATTATCTCATGCCAATAGTTTTCTCTTCATGCCAACTTTTTTTACTCATTTAAGATTGTGGCTTATCTTCCATTTCAAGAGGATACAGTTTTAGAAATATCTCAGTACAATGAGCTATTTTGTTAGACTGTGTTGTACTTTTTTTCTTTTCCCCTGAACACGAAAAGACCGATTTCTTATAACCTTGCTTTACAAAGTAAATGGAAGTTTTTTGGGATGTTGGCTTTGGAAAGCAGGACTGTGATAGTTTCACAGTAGTTCACTGTGACTCTGTTCCAGGCTTGTTTCCTAGACATAGAGTAATGACAGCAAAAGCAGAAAGGTTTCTCTATTTGACATGGACATGCTATCATTCTTTCTCATGTGAGGTTCCAAAGTATAATCAAAGGTGTTCCTGCGGTTTGCCTTTAACCTCCTGGAAGTGTTCCTACTACTCCTGTTAAGAGAGCTTTGGATGCTTTTAAAACCAGTATTTTAATAGCTTGTACCAAACTGAGAATACTAATAATGTTTTCCTTATTTTTATAGGACTTGGAGATTGTGTATTCGTATTTACATGGAATGGAAGCATTGTCTAATCTGAGAGAGCATCAGCTAAGGTATGATACTTTGTCATTAAAACCCATATATGTTAATGCACTAGCAAGGCAAGGGAACAGTAATTTTGGTAACCATATACTACTCTTGTATTCCCTACCTCAAACTATCTATCACTGCATTCTTTTCTTCCTTTCTTTATTTTCCTAACACTTCCTCCCTGCACGTGTGCGTAGTGAATCTCTGTTTGTTCCCTCCTATTTCTACCTATTATGGATGCATTTGTTTTCTTTTCAGACTTTTGGACTAGAAAGAAATGCTTTACATACAGTGCAAGCACATATATTGATGAAATCATTTATGTAATATAGTAATCATGGGACCAGAGAAGCAGAATCTGTTTTTTGTCTTCTGTTTTAGTTTGTGCTTGCTTTCATGTTGAAATTTTAGACACATTATGTAAAACATATGCAAATAATAATTAGTAAAAATATTTGATAAATGTCATCCACACTTTTTAATTAAAATGCTTCATGAAACAAGTAAATTCAAGTCAAAACTTCCACGAGTGCTTCTGATTTTTTTGGTAAAGACTTGTGTTTGTTTGATTTTTAAGTAATTGTTTCAGTTGTCCTCACACAGGCATCTTACAGCAGAGGTTTCTAAGGGTGTTTGGGCATTAGTGTGAGGCTGGCAGCTACAGAAGGAGGCCAGCACATCTCCTGTATGTGCTGTGGGTGGAGAGGGTGAATAACTGCTGTTTTTATATCCCTAGCTTTGCCAACATTTGCCACATCTGAAGATGCTGAAGCAACTTTGACTTGATTAATGCTGGTTTAGGTTCTAATTTTTGGCCTCTTGCTTTGTCATTTTGTGGGAGTCCACATTCCCAAGTCAATATTCTGTCATTTGCAGAAAATAAAACGCGGGGTTTTCTTTCTTCCAAGTGCTCGAGACACATTTTGCAATGTGAATGTTAACTTCAAAGAAGTCTTTGTAATTACTTTTGCTTTGGAAGGAGACCATGGTCACATTCAGTTGAAATATTTTGTGTTATGTTGTTATATGCAACACTTCTAGCACGTGAAGTTTTGCATAGCTGGGGTTGAACTGATGTTAACTTGTTTACAAAGATCAAAGTGTGCACATATGGTTGTGTGGTATGTTGATGTGTGCTTCTTGGCTTCCTGTGCAGCATGAGGTTCTTGCTGAGGAATGTGTGGAACTCGCTCTCCCAGCATAGCAAATTCCTCAAAGAGAGCTTCTGTTTACAGTACCATACATGGAAAAGGCTGGGCTCCCAGCACATGCTGGACTGAAAGCTTTTATAATATCCTTTAGGATACAACTCTCCTTGTGGCAGTGGAATGCCACAGAAACCTCTGAGATTCATTAAAACCTACTGTATTAAATGTAGCCTCTAGCAGTGAATAACTTACCATATGGCTTGTTGGTGATCTCATCTGTAATTTATTACATTTGTTTAGGGAATGGATAAAGGTCATGTTTGAGTGATCGAGCAAAAATTGAACACCAGTACTGACCAGAACTAATGCAATTTTTCAAGTATTTGAGGAAGCAATCTAGTTTGTACTATTTGGCCACTGTAATTTCTAGCTTTCCCACTGTAACACAAAAATTGAAATGCTTGGCTGCCTTTTGTAAGAGGCATTTTTTCCCCTATTGCTGTCCTAATAAATGGGACCAAAATGCTGTAAAACTCCAGTGGTGAACTTGCGTGACTTTATCAAGAATGTGCTTCCTTCTCTCCCAATTCAGAGGGGAACAAAACTTGCTTGTTGAAGTGATTCTGTTTCCTGTGACTCCTGCTCTTAGATGGCACATTGCCATGGTTTCAGACGAGTAGGGCACAGACTGTCCTTGAGCAGTATTTAAATTTTTAAATCTGACTCCTAGCAATGACTTCTCTTCTGGTATCTTCTCACCAGTGACTTCATGTCTGTGCTCCCCTTCCCTCTCAAAACAGGATCAGAGAGGGAGGATGAAAACCCAGGAGGTAGAAGCAGACAGTGGCTTTTCAGTGTCTGTAGAAGGTTTTAAGACCCAATTTTGTGGTGGAGAGAAGTGTCTGAAAAAAGATGGTTCTGTGGTTCAAAGTTTTTTTGGATGCAAACAGGTTTTTCATTAGCTGAAATTGATATGCAATACATAATTTTGTACAATAGAGACATTTTTCTGTAAGAAGAGTTCTCAAAGATGGTCCAAAGTGTAGATCTAAAATACCAGGGTGTGGAAAAGGCTGTGGTAGTAAAACTTGATTCTTAATTTCTATATCTGTCTATCTATTTGCAAGCAGAATTAAGAATTTCAATTTTCTAGTTACAATTTATGAATTGTCATGATACTACTATAAGCTTGCCACTTCTGAACAGAAAAATCATTATTTCTCAGTGGGCAGAAGTAATAAGTAAAATCCTGTGAGAGATGAATGCTATGGTGACTTTTGTAGCAGTCTGTTGACTATTGAAATGAATGATCCAGGAAATGGCAATTGAAAGTTACATCAAACCCAGACCAACTCTTACAGGCCTCAAATCAACTTTTTTTTTGAGACTTTTTGCCTGAGTAGCAATTCTCGAGTGTTTTTGTCTGCTTATGATATTACTGCTGGCAGCTGGTCATTGATACACTGAGATTCTGATGATGGATTATGTGAGGAAAGAGAATTTATTTCCAAAATTTAAATATAGTTCCTTATTTGAAAGTTCTTATGAGCCTCTTAGGTAAATCTCTGTCAGACTGTCAAATAGCCTTCGGGTTTGCAGTCTGCTTCAGAGCTATAGAAAGGCCAGGGGAGGCAGTGGGATTTGTTCTGTCCCCAACCCCCAGTAATTTGCTGTTTCCTTAAGGCAATAGACAGAAATGGCATTGTGATTTTTCTACATCAAGTTAACATTGCATTTCCTAGTATGTGGTAAGTTCTATTATAGTTGCTCTCTATTATGCCACATTTGTCAGGCAGACAGTGAATACGAAAGCACTTTAATCCCCCCCTCTAGACAGAGGATTTTCCTGCAGGAAATTCTCTCTACTTTGAGCCCTCTGGGATTTCAGCATTAAAATCTCATGGTAATTTTCAAGTTGCTGAATTTTTGCAAAATGAGACGCATTGATTTACCATGCAACTATAATAATAATTTCTTGTTTTATCTATTGGGCCTGACTTGAAAAAGAGAGCAGTTTTTATATTGTATCTCTGATTAGTGTTGCACAAAGTACGTTTCTAACAATTTCTAAAATTCACAGTTGTTTTATAAAGCTGCTTGCTTTAACCACATTACTTCGTAAACTGAAATCAGTGTAATTTTTACTTATTTTTTATAGAATTTTTTATGGGAACAGCTACATCTAGTGTCCTAAATCAAATCTGATCTTGGATGAACTAGTAGCTTAAATGCTTAGATTTTAGAGTTTGTTCCCTTAAATTATGAATAAGCTTGGTTTTAAATTAATGGTTAGTGTCTGTAAGTGCTGGAGTTACCTGTGGAAATGCTGAGTAACTTTAGAAACTGAAGTCTTTGTGACGCTGATAGGAATCATAACTAAAATTGGCTTCTTCTCTTTCAGACTGATGTGTGAAACTGTTAGATATGAAAGGCATGAAGCAAATGAAGTTCTCTACTAGTAAGTATTTCTGCTTCCTTTTGTATGATGTTCAAAGAATTAATTTATATTAAACTGACTTGAGGACTATTCAATGCCAGAATTCCTTGCTGAGTGCACAGTCTCTAAATAGAAACGATCCACTTCATTTTAATCATCAAACAGCAGAGAAACTTGCTGGTGCCAGAAATTTGCTAACAGTGGCTCTTGCTTGGTGGTGCATGTTGTGTTAAATTTATATAAAATTAGAGGATGTGGGATGTCTTCTCATTAATTGTCATTTAGTCTTACTTCAATTTTGTGAGAGTAGTAGTGATCAGCTTTTCATGCCAGTGGTGCCAAATTGACAAATCTAACGTGGTTTATAATTAGCAGGGATGTGCTCTACTGTCAACTCAGATTTACAGTAGAGATCTGAGAATTGTAATTGCTTCATTTATGGAAGCAATTTATTGAAACAAAAGGTTTATCAGACTCTTACTTGCTGCCCCTAACCCAGACTCTAAACACATATTTTTCTAAGTTGTGTGGCATTATTTGAACATTTAAGCATACAAAGAATACACTTGTATGCCTTCTTTTGTACGTGTGGGATTTTTCCTATATGTGGAGCATCACGAGGAAGATGTGATTGAGTAAACAGAAATACTGGGCCTTCACCATTCAGCAAAGTTAAATTAAGGTCTAACGAAACCCAATAATGTTATGTATGGGAAATACACAAGGTCAAAATCTATAGGCGGATAGATAAAATCTGTAGGTGGATAGATAATTTAAATTAGACCAATATAATCTTTATTCATTTTACATACTAATTTGCTGGGGACCATTGTGCTGGTGATGTGTCCTTTTTTAGGCAGTTGGTTTGTGTCTATTATATGTAACAGAGTTTTTGTTTAGACCCAGTGTTTTGGTCATTCTAACCACTGACTTAAATTTCAATTATATGCTGAGTGACTCCATACTGCTAGCTAAGCATACACTCAATGCAAGTAAAAATTACGGAAAAGATGTGCCTGAAAAAATACAATTTACAAACAGGAGACTGTGAAATCTGGGTTAACTGGAAGTGCATTTTGCACTAGATCTTTTGCACTGATTTCCTTTGTCACTCCTTTCATGTGACTTCATCTTCCTTTTGGTTGTTTGCCTGTCATTCCTATTTAGTTGTTTCTTGACATTTTTTTCCCCATGATTTATTCAAAAGATTTAATGGGCAGTTTGGAAGTTTCTGGATATAGATGCTAATTCAAAATGTACTTGTTCTAGCATTTTACATCTCTGACTTAATGTTTAATATGCTAAACCTGAAAGTTAACAATTGATATTTTTCATTAAAAAAAGGGAAATCCCATATTTTGAAACTAAAAATATATGCTCTGTTATTCTGAGCTGTAGCTTTACTTTATTTTAATGAATAATTTGAGATCTGCTTAGTAAGAAAGTCCCATGGAACCTGCAGTCTAATTTCAGTGTTCTATTTTTAGGATAATGAACTTGGAGGGATCATTTTTTTTTTTGTTTGTTTCACAAATTCAGCCTGTGTGTTGAAGATGTACTAATCTAAAAAACAGAACTCCAGTTTTGCTATGCACATGTTTGGAAAAATTCTTTGAGTACTACATGAGAAAAGCAAAGTGACTGCCAGGCTAGGATCAATCCACTCAGTTACAAGCTATAGGAAATCAGCTTGGAACATGCAACCTGGTCACTTTTTAATGAACATACCAGAGTTTATCTCTTGATGCTCTTATTTTCATCGTGAAGGTTAAAGTATTAAAAGAGCACTGCATTTTAACATTTTAGGTTGTTTTTTAAGTTACAACTTCTTTGCCCCCTCCTGTGATGGGATATTTGCATTGTAATCTGAAATTGGGTGCTATATCTATTAAAACAGCTGCAACTGTTGGAGCTGTTAATTGACCTGTGTGTTTGACCTCCCTGAGGCACAACTTAATGTCTCAGTGCAGAAAAGCTAAATCTTTATCCCTAAATGCTGATGTGCAGACTAATGCAGTTGCACTGTTTATTTGACCAAAAATTTTTCATTGTGAAAACCATGTGCCTATCTGCTTTGTCAGTGATACGTATAAAAAAGTAAGTTTCTATTGCGTGTAGCAATGCTGAAAATAATTATGTGCATTCCTTACAAGCACAGCAATTATTTTATCCTACATTAAAAAAGGAAAAAACAAAAAAAAGGTTGTTAATTTCCATGGTAGCTCTATAGATTTATTTTTTTATGACCAAAGGGGTAAAATGGAGCATGTTGTTTAAAACTGGCTCATCTCATCTGCATTTACTTTACTATCAGCGGGTGTACATGGTAGTGACAAATTCTCAAACCCTACGGCCATCTCACTGTTTAAATGGAAACTGGGTTATTAGAAGTGGCAGTTCAGCTTGAGTTATTCTTCATTTGCCAGTCATTCTACTAGTTTCATCTGATGGGTAGTTAATGATAAAAGGGCTTAAAACCAGCAAAGCAAAACTTCAGAATTGAGACTTACTTGACACGCGTATTTGTTTTGCGGTTTTTTTAACCTGCTACCTTTATTCAAATAAACTTAAAGATCTCATTAAAAAAATAAGAATTTTGATCACTTAATATATATTTTATCAATAGTCCAAAGAAAAAAATGGTTCTGTTTTTATATCTGCATGCTAGTCATTCTTCTTGCCTCCAACAGCTTCCAATTAGCATTTTCTTTGGAAACTGAAGTTTTAGGAGGTTGGTAGAGGGTGTTTGTACCTCTGGACAGTTGAACCAGATTTTTCAGATCAAAATTGAATTTTTTGCTATGATGGCAGAGGAATCTTTGGCAATAAGTGCTTTGGATGTAAGCAAATGTGTCTAATAAATGAAACACCTCTTTCTCCTCCTCATTAGTCATATGAGGGCTGTGTGTGTTTTTCAGCCAAGCTGTTTGATATTTCCGTGTGTATGCATCAGTGGTGCTTGGCTTACTCTTTCTGTAAGGAGGTCTTGTATATTTTTAAGCTTCCCTTATTTTCTTCACTAAGGATATTGGGTTGGCAGAAAATAAGTTAAGGTTTGATGACCTGCAGTCCAAAGTTGTTCAATAATAAAACCTGATGTTTCTGAATTGCCAGGCTGTAGCACAATATAGTTTTGTGATTACATTCCCTGTAGTTTGAGCAATCAAATCTGGAACTAACTTAGTTACTGCTTGTGTTGTTTTTAAAAAGTACAAAGGAAACCTCAGTCCAGGTTATTGTGAAGTGTGTCTTTTTTTTTAAGAGAGCCTTCAAATGAAATCCTGATAGGATATACACTCCTACCTCCCATATGTCCCTACTGAGAAGATTTTGTTTTGGATTAAAGTTCTTAACAGTAACAAATTTTGCAGTCTCTAGGACTTTAGTAGTTGGCTAATGGTTGTGATGGTGTTGATTCTTAAAAAAGGACAAGTGTTTAAAGAAGAGTAGTTATCTCTTGGACATCTTGAACTGAATTTTAGTGTTAATGTCAGGCTGGAAAAAGCTCTTGTCTAATGTCAACATATTTGTATGCTTTTATGTAATTCAGTTTGTAACCTTTAATAAAGCTCAGTGCGGAGAAAGAAAAGTAGAAGTTGTATATATAAACTCGAGAGTTTAAATGGAGTTATTACTATAGAGAATGTCCACAGCTGAAATGAGAAATAGCAAGCTGATTAGTTTCTAAGTTACTGACTGTGTTAGGCAGGTGTGAGGCAGAAAGCTGTATTTGTACAATTATGTTGTGTCTTGATTTTTCCCTCATTCCCAATTTGTCATGCAGTCTGGAATGAGAAACATCAACTTGTTTTAAGACTGTAGTGCTTGTAATGGTGGTGGAATGGGGACGGAAAAGGGGATGTAAAGGGAAGGCTGTAAAAAAGATAAAGATATATAATTTCTGCTGATCATTTTTGATATTTCTATGATTAGAACTAAATTCTCAGGTCTATTAGCAGTAATATCACCATCCAGCCTTAGCCAAGTTTTCTGAATTACATTGCCACGGCAAATCACAAGACCCAAACCCACTGGTTTTGGGCTAGTCATGCAGCCTGCTCTAGGACTGGCTTAGCCCAGCCAACAAATCCTGAAACAAATGAAAACTGGAAATGGAATAAAGGAGCTCAACTTCTTGCTGGCTATTGAAACATCAGTTGTTTTCTTAGATGAAAATGTTAGTATCTTTCATGAGATGGAGCAGAATGTCTCAAAAATGTCTTCAAGGCAGTAGTTCTGAGCAAGAACAGATGAGAAATAGATCTGTGAGTAGTCTTTTTAAGAGTGGGAATCTAAGAGTCACATATTTTAAGTCCTGCAATAAAAGTAACATTTATTGAATTTACAGTTCTTTCACGGTAACATTTTGCCCTGAAGACCCTTAGGAGGACAGAAGCAGTGCATGTAAACTGTCAAAAATTTATGCCAAGGTTGCTTTACATTTCTGCATAGCCTGACTTGAAGTGTGACAAAAATGAGCTAAAAGTATCTTCTTTAGCTGTTCACACACTCACACAGAGAATATTCTGAGTTGAAGGGGACTCACAAGGATTGTCACGTCTATCTCTTAAGTGAATGGCCCATACAGGGATCAAATCCACAACCTTGGCATCATTTAGCACTCTGCTCTAGCCAGCTGAACTAACTCAGGATCTCGTGATTTTTAAACAGAACAGTGCTGCTGAGACCACCTTACTGAAATTGTGTTAAGGTGGAGTGCTTTTATAGATGCAGTGTATGTGGTCCATAGCTATATATGTTTATGTCTTACAGACATAGAACTTAGAGCCTAAGAGACTGCAGAAAGGCATTACTAGAGAATCACCCAAGTGAGAAGTGATATGACAAGAGGAACTGGCCTCAAGTTGTGCTAGGGAGATTTAGATTAGATATTAGAGAAGATTTCTTTACAGAAATGGTTGTCAAGCACTGTCACAGTCTGCCCAGGGAAGTGGTTGAGGTACTATCCCTGGAGAGTGTTTAAAAGATGTAGACGTGGTGCTTGGGGATGTGGTTCAGTGGTGAACATGGCAGTGGTGGGTTAATGGTTAGACTTCATGATTGTAAAGGTCTTTTCCAACTTAAATGATTCTGTGATCTCTGGGTCAGCATCAGAATTTTCAGGTAGATCTCTGCAGGCAATATATATATTCACTCATGCTTCTTCTACATCCATAGGTTTCTGTGGAAGTTCTGCAGCAGTACATTTAATAGTGCAAACAACTCCTGCAGCAGGGCTGGCGTCTTCTGTTCTGTCCTGAAAATATTCCTAAAGGTGTACTGTGCCTTCTGATAGTCAGGCAGTTGCCAAAGTATCATTGGGATACTGCCAGTTCTGCACTGCAGTAAATCAGGAACCTGATTCATATGTTGTGTTGTGGATACATTTTCTGTGGGGAATTTTTTAGGCAATGCCTATCATTAAAATAAACACATTCAAGGACTTGGTAGTTGTTTCTGTATAAACAGACACTGAATCAAGGCTTCTTAATAGTGTCAGTGATCAGTGTTGCAGTCTGTTGGTTTTGCAGAGCCAGTTCCAAATTTGTGTTATTGTTTGACCTGATTTTGAGATTTCCTTGAAGGATGACTGAAGTAATGTTTTTGCACCTTCTTTACGTAAATGTTTCATTGAAACCTATAATATTTTTGTTGTAATTCTGAGAATAAAAGCTTTGATTTTGGAGAAGCATTAGGAAGCTGTGAGAGATAAGAAGAGATTTGTCTGTCTTGACCTCAGAGTTTTGGGTGCAAATTTGATTTTCCTACTTCTGTAATTGTTTTCTGGTGATTTAGGAAATGAATTTTTGTTCTGAATTTTTTTTTCTGGTACAAAGGGCTAATTCACTGTACAAGTTTAATATCAAGACTTCAATGACAATAGGTCAGTTAGCTTGTGTGCATATATTTGTATAATGTATTTATTGATTGCCTGTTTAATCCACTGTCTTAGACTGACAAGCATGACTGACACTGCAATACTCTCCAATTTGACCAAAATTCTTGGTTGATTTCCCTGATTTTATTTAAGTGAAAAAGAATACAAACAATTACCCTAAAGAAAAATATACTTCTGATTATTTGTTTTCATGAATGCTGAGGAATTGTTTCCTGTGGTTCATTGTTCTGCATTTCCCATTGTTGCTACCAAGAGCCAAGACATCAGTTTTCATCTTGTGTCCATTAGTAGAAGATAATCATGGTCATAAGTTTAAATATGCACACTGTTTAGTGAAAATCAGAAGTTCAAAATTCTGAATTTTCAGCCTTGTTATTGAATATGTTTTAACTCTGTCTTAAATCTGTTCTTACTTCTGATTTTCACTCTAAGTATAACTTCAGTGTGTTCATGTAAAAAGAAAAGTATTTGAAAATTGTGTGTGGCTGATGCATCAAGTACCAATCTCTCCTGTGTTTGGGATATACCTCTTAATGCCATCAAGAGCATCTGAAATGCTCTGGCAGGTGTCAGGTAGCTGCTTAACTGGCTTAATAAGGAGGATTAGAGACAGTGCTGACAATGTTAGTAAACAGTTTCCTGGTTATTCTGTGTCTGAACACTGCAGTGCTGCTGGGCAGGATCTTCAGGCAGTGAGATGTCTACCTGAGAGAGCTGTTCAACTCAAACATGTTTGACATCCCAAGGCACTGCAAGGCTAATGTCTCATTGTGGCAATGATTATTCCATTAAAACAACAAAGCACCTATAGCTTTCAGCATACAGAGGATAACAAAAATGAGCAAAGAGAAACAGACAGATTAATCTGCTGAAGCAATATCCTATGGAGCATAAGCTTGCAGAGCAATGTTCTTTGGGATTTCTTCTTGTGTAGTGCTTAAATGTCTGAAAGAGATTCCAGTTCTGACATATCAAATTTCCATTGTTTCTTCTCTCAAGTGGAGATCTGGGAGCATGAGCAATGTCCTTGGAATTACTCTGCTCAGTTCCTGAAATTTATTCAACTTTGAATGACGCTGAGTGTGATTACATGAAAATGTAATCTGCTAGGTACGCTTTGGTGCACAAGCCCTTTTATTAAAACAATTACAGATGTTACAGCTTGTAGGATGATGGTACTATATCCAGTTTAAATGTAACTCTTGAATGAATCCTTTAGTGGTTGGAATTTTAAAGAATTATTGTCTCCATAAATCAAACTACCTCTGTCACAAACAAGAAATTGTTCTTGCCAAATTCATGACCTTTTTATGTAGTAGCTTGAAAATAGCTCTGAATGGAAAGCAATTCTGGATGTTGGTGATGACTTCTGTTAGGGGTCCTTCCAGTGTCTGTAATTGCTGGAATATTGAGTCCAGTGTTGGAGGGGAAAATGACACCTCTGTTGCTTAGGTCTCAGGATAGATGCAACTGTAAAAGAAATATGACTATTAAGCAGTAATTATATGGTAGTAATTTCTGTACTTATTTCCAATGAGACCTGCATGCTGCTTTGCATTTTTCAAGTGCTGTTTTAAAGGAGTTGGCAGAGGAACCAATGACCAGAAGGTGGGCAGAAGAGCAAAGACTTTTGTTTAGCATGTGCTCTCAAGTCCAAGTACTGAATTTTGCACTGAAGGGATGTCTTATTTATGACAGAATTAAAGCATGTTTGGCAGCAGTTGTCACAAAGACCTGCAGATTCCTGCCACTGTGCATACTTATGATGTTCATTATCTCATTTGAACCTGAGTGAGTAAGCATGTGCTGAATATGGTTTGTTATTCTAGAGGTTGTAGTAGTGCTGTGTCTCATTTTGGTAGAAATGAGAATTAAATGGATTGTTCTTTTAAAAATCCAGCTATTTCTAAAGAAGTCTTAAAGAAAAGTGATCTATCAGGACTTGTTAGGATAGAGGATGACACTACAGACGGTCTAGATATTTGAGATTTATTTGGCCTTTCAACAGGTTGATTTAAATCTTTATTGTAGCTGAATATTTTGGAGAGTTTTTCAGCACCTTAAGTAATCAGGAAATCTGAAATCTAAAACTGAAACACCTGTGCTACTGTAGAGAGATGCCTTTCAGAACTGATATGTGTGGGGGACATGTTTTCTTGTGAAGAATTTCTTTAATATGCCGTTAATATATAATTCAGATATACAGTTACAAATGTGTTGTGTAGTTGCAAACATGCAAGTGCTGCTGATTGCTTTATATAGAAATGAAATAATTATAATTAGAAAACAAAGCTCTAGTTCTAAGTAGCATATATGTAGCTACTTGGTGATCTGGAAATAAGAAGCTGCCCCTTCTTGAGGCTTAAAGATCACAGCACGAAGAGTTTGATACAAGCATTGGAGACTGTGAGAAAGCCTGCAAACTTCTTGGGTCTTGTCAGTCTGGAGGTTTATAAGTACTTCTTGATTTTTGAACTTTGGGTGCCTCTGAAGTCTCAGAAAACAGTCATATGCTAGAAAATGTGAGAGCCTTTGTGTGAAAATACTGTCTAAGCTCATCAGCGCTGCCAACCTAATGATGTCATAGGCCGTTGCTTAATTACACAATTGAGGTTTCCAGACAGAGCAGTCAGTGGCAGCTATGAGGTTTCTTTGCATAGTTCTGCCTTCAGTTTTTTGTGTAATTTTCAAAGCAGAAAGGTGTACAGACAAAAACCTGTCTGGCTGCAGGTTGTGGTTGTGTTAAAGGACTACGTCAAGGAAGCTGGACAGGGAAACACAATGGGAAGGCATTGCAATCCAATTTATGGTTTTCCGTTTCTAGCTCCTGAATTCCCATAAAGCAAGTTCTCTGGCATTCTGGGAAATTACATGTAGATTCCCCAGGAAATCCTCTGCTCAAAAGTTCAGTAATACAAGAGTCAAGATTTCAAACATATTTATTAAATTTTTGTACAACTAAAGTTCAGACTGTGAACAAAACCTGCACATTGGTGGCTATTTTATTATTGGCTGTCAGTATTACACCACTTCAAGGTTGTGGCTAGAACCTGAATATTCTGAGAACTTTATCAGTAGGTAGCTCTGTCATAGTAGGTAGAGGAGAAGAACATTAAATCTGGGTACTGGAGTCCTTTTGTTGTTGTTTCTGCAGAACACAAATCTTATTTTCAGGACAGAATGACTGTGTATTGATTTTGTTTTTCTTACTGCCCCTAATGAGTGACTTTGGGGTTGACATTGTTCTGATTCTCTGCAGGATAAATTGCTCGTGTCATCTAACTTTCTTGGTAATAAATCTTGTTTTCTGTAACTAGAGAAAGGGGATAGCTTTGCTGCTTTTGGTAGGCTATATAACCTTTAACAGTCCTAAGTTTCATCCAGATGAATATCCAGAACAGCAGCTGACCTGAAGAAAGATCCCAAAACAAACAACAACTTCCTCATAGTTTTAGTTGTTTGAAGCAATGTATTCTGTCACTTAAGGCCAATATATAAAGGCTTGCCTGCAAAGGTCTGTGCTTGGAAATGTACATGTGTCTTTAGTTCCTGATTTCAATTATTTCCACTCCCACCATGCATGTACTCCTGCAAGAGTGGAGGGGGGTTGCAGAGTGGAATTCAAAACTAGGTAGGAAGTGCTGTTTGCCTGGGTTAGGTGAGCTTTGCTTTCAGCCTGATGGGATCATGGAATCATTAAGTTTGGAAAAGACCTCTAAAATCATTGAGTCCAACCATTAACCCAGCACTGTAAGGTCTGCCACTAAACCCCTTCCCCAAGCACTACCTCTACTCATTTTTCACATATTTCCAGGGACTCAACCATTTTCTGGGGCAGCCTGTTCCAATGCTTGACCACCCTTTCAATATCCAATCTAAACCTCCCCTGGGGCAACCTGAGGCTGACTCGTTCTATTACTTGTTGCCTGGGAGAAGAGGCTGACCCCAACCTGGCTACCACCTCCCTTCAGGCAGTTGTAGAGAGTGAGAAGATCTCCCCTGAGCCTTCTCTTTTCCAGGCTGCACACCCCTAGCTCCCTCAGCTGCTCCTCACAGGACTTGTGCTCCAGACCCTTCACCCGCTCTGTTGCTTTGTGGAGCTTTCACTGCACTTCCAGTCTCTCTTGTGTGACAGCTGCTGCCTCAGTGGTCGTGGTGATGCTGGACAGCAGTGGCATCCTTACTAAACTAATAATTGGAAAGATCTTACCTCAGCACATGTCTTTCCTTTTTACATCAGCTTGACTGACAGGTGCTATGGACCTTCCCCTTAGCTGTGCAAGGCTGAATAAACCTGGGTGTCTTTCGAAGGATGCCTTTGTGGAAAGGTCATCAGCATCAATCCTGCTTCAGCTAATTCCTGATGAAGTGCTTACATGGACTTAATACTCTCCTGCAAACTCAGTCGGGGAAGTGTCCTGTCCACAATAAAGCCTTTTTAGAGCTATTTAGTGTTGTCTTTGTGGCAGGAGGAATATCTTTAGGACAAATAAAGTTTCTAGATTCTTCTGGGGGCTGCCAGGTGGACCCTATTCTAGCAGTGAAAGAAAACTCTATAATGAGGCTTATGCTCTAGAATTCAGTTTTAATGTTTACAATAAAATGTAAAATGTGGTTGCAAAGGAAACCTTTTGAATGTGAGTGTTCTCTGTTGGGTGAAATGGTATTGGCATGAGCCCTCAGGTGGCTTGAAGAAGTGATTTTGTAGTTCAGCATCCGCTTCTTCTATAGCTCCTCCTGTCTTTCATTAGAGGCACAAAGTCCTGGACAATGCAAATGCATTGCTGATGAACAAATGTCAAGCATAGTACAGAAAACATGGAAGCTTGATTGAAAGCCACATGATGTTTGAATAGGACTGTGGAAAGCCCAGAATCCTTAAAATGAAAGAATTGCACGTGTTTCTTGTGACAGTACTGTCTAGCAAAAGCTGGCTGCCAAATGGCTTTGTTGAGGCTTTATTCTAACCAATTGAGAGTATAGCAAGTGTTGAAAGTGCAGGAGTTAAATATATTTTCATATGAAAGGAATAGATCAGTGTTTCATTTGCATTTTTTTTTTTTCTGAGAGAAGCATGTGGGTTCTGGAGAAAGAAATGTGTTTGCTATACATGGGGGATTTTTTCAGATGTTTTGCTCAAACCTATATTAAGACACTTCTAGTTGTAAAAATGAAGAGAATTAATACCCTGTCTGTGCTCTTTGCTCTTGAAGACTGTCTTGGAAATATTTATGATGTTTTGCCTGACAATAAAAGTTTTAGAAGAATGCAGAGTGTATTTCAGGGAAGATACCTCGAATACAGACATGTTCTGTAGTAATATTCCACTACTGTGACACTGCAATATTGAAGATTTATTTTTTTTATTTAGATAATTGAAGCACTGGGTTTAGTAGATATGCATGATGCAAATACCTTAAACCTTAGAAATTCTCAAATGTAAGTGTAAAAATAAGACCAGTTATTAAGTACACACGAAGCAAAGGGAAAACAAATCCAGTCAGATGGTATTGCTCCAGTTTGATTTTGATATTTTTTAATCAGTGCTTTCAGCTGTCAAATGAGCAGATGCTTCATTTGATTATATATAAAGTGGATAAAGTATGATGTTCATGACAGATAAGTGAGAAGGAGCAACAACTTTTGAAGAGCCAACTTGCCAGGAAAAAGAATAAACCTGTGAATTGGCAAAAAAAAAGAGATAAAACTGGGTTGGATGATTAACTGAGTGAAAAGTCATGCTGTGTGTGATCAAAAAAGAAGAAATTCAAACCAGTGCAGTTGAATATATAATCATTCTAGATTTTTTTAATGGTTCAAAGGTAAATTCAAAAGTGGCCTTAAGAATTTGAATATTGAACATATTGACTGGTGCATGTGAAAGCCTGTAGCTGCCTTTCTCTTTGAAGTTATAAGATCTCCAATGAGAAAAGATAACTAAAGCCCCTTACAAATAGGTGGTTTGAGAGAGGATTTAAAAAAATTAATCAATCCTTAAAAGGAAAGAAATAAAAACTTGCATGTTAGTAGATTTGCAGAAGTTGAAATACTTTCTAGTGACTTAATTTTTTTCTGCTTCAATGATTTTATAATTGAAAATGGCTTTCTGGAAGCATAAAAAGATCTTCTTGATTAGTTGCTTTAGAGTTGTCTGTGACCTCAGGTTCTTTTCTGTCAGGCTACATTTTAATACTTGGTCAAACTGCCAGTTTTTAGGAAAAGGAAAAAAACCCCACACCCTCAAGACCACAAAACTTATTATCTGATAATATAATGTGCTGTAATCCACATGGAAAAATTATTATTCACATCCTGGTACAGTTACTTTCCAGCTGTTTGGGAAATCACTCTGTCTATAGCCATTGCTGAAACTTTGTATTTCAAAAAATTTTAACTGTGCTAATTAGTCCAGATTATTTGTATTTAGAGTGACATCTATTAAAGAGTGTAATAAAAAACCAAACAGACTTGCAGTTCAGCAGCAGTGCTGTTGTATGCCTCTCAGCACAGGACTTGTGGGTGAAAGAAAAAATGTTTAAAGATCTGTAACTTAACTCAGGTGAATGTTTATGTTTTTAGGAATGGTATTTTCCTTGGAAGTGCTGGTTTTCTTGAGTTAATCTGATTTAACCTGGTTTTCTGCACTTAAGCACAGTGTTAATTTTTCTAGACCAACAAGTTTGAGGGCAATACAGGCCCAGGTGAGAAGCAAGCACGTGAGGCACAATTCAGAAAAGGCAGTTTAGAACACTTCAGCTATTTGAATCCAAAAGCTATTGTTTTAGCTGTGGGACTGTGTTATTCCTTAAGTATTCCTGAGATCTTGATTTTGAGGATGTTGTCACTTGTCTGGTGTGTGTGGCTGACCAGTGTCACTTCAGTGATCAGGTCATTGGCTGTTAGAAAAGAAATAGAAGCTCCATCTTCTTTTTCAGCTCCTCTGTTCTTGGCTGTAGATTGTGTCCCCTCAGTTTCCTCTGTAAATTGTCTGAGTTTCTGTCCTTTTTCTCATGCTTATAATATACAGTGGAAAATGAAAATGGAGTATGATTTTAGATTGGATGGTTTGATCTCAGCTATTTTAGGCTAGCACTTTTGTTTTGAGGACCACTGTGTATGTTCTTCTTAAACTGAAGTTCTTCAAATGAAAAATGTGCTGCTAACGTGTACATAGCCTACTAAGATTTAAGATTAGGTTTTAATACTATGCTGTCATCTCTGTTAAAAGAAGTGGGCTGTTCTTGCTTGAAGTTAGACCTAGCTGTTGCTAGAGACTTGAGACATGTAATTTAAAAAAATGATGGCGCTACAAATTCATTAAGTAATCTGCCTGCATCTCTTAGTGTCACTAGGGATGTGGTTTTCGATAAGAGTGCTCATGCAGTTTGTAATGATGCCCTTGAAGTCCATTAGTCAGTTTGTTTGGAAGATGCAGGGGTGGTAAAAAACTGGAGTACAGTAGAGAGAGTCTCAGTGCTGACTGTCAGCATGGAATGTGACTTCTACTGCAGCTATTTCTAGTAACCTTAATCTCTTTTATTTTCCTGTCCAAACATTATTTGAACTTACTTATCCAAAAAGAGCCTAAGCATATGAAAAGGATTTTGTATTACTCAAGGAGCAACATCTGAATCTGCAGTAGAATGAACTGTGCCTGGATGACAAAGTCTTCCTCATCCAGTTTCTCTACAGGGTAAAGAGAGGGGAAAATAAACTTTTTGCCCCTTCTGTTGGGAATTTATTCTTGTGCTGGGAAGAGACATGAAAGGGGCAGTGCTTAGTAGCAGCAGATAAGGATGACTGACAAATATGATGTAGGTTTACCATCCATAAATGTTTCCAATGGTCTCTTACCTTGTTCAAAGGCACGCTGATGCAGAAAGGAGAATCTTTGTCTTGAAGAAAGGGTTAAGAAAAAGATGGCTGGTATTGGGAAAGGATTCCTATTTATAGAGGGAAAGATGCTACAGCTGTCTTCAGCACGAGTTGAAGAACTGTCATTTTTCTTCAGTGTATTCAATAGAATAAAATACATTATATTTACTGTAGCTTGGCCTCATTTTAATCACTTACTGTTATATTTAATTTCAGTGGGGCTGTTACCAAATACATAGATAGATAGATGCTTTTAATAAAGTCAAATAAATGAAATTAAGCATTCTAATAATGTGTATATTTGCAGATGGAAATTAGAATAGTTTCATGGAATTACTTGGCAAGTAATTCAATTGTGTTTTCTGTCCATAATTCGGAGCATTTTGCCTCTTAGATGTTCTTTGTAGTGCAAATTTGGTACTGCTGTGAGTAATTTAAATCAAGTGGTTTAAACTGGTTTTTTTATTTTTTATTATTCCAGCCCTGATGATATTGGTACCTGTTGGTATATCCTGCTGTCTGGTTCAGTCTTCATTAAAGAATCCATGTTTCTTCCAAGGAGCAGGTATGTCAGCCATGAATGTACTGTGTTCTGTATTTTAAATGTAAGTCATGAGATGTAGAGAATTTTTGGAATTAAAAGACAGTGTCTTATATTCAGTGAAGCGCAGAATAATATAAATATATAAATATAAACACACATCTCCTGCCTTTACTGTGGTAGCTGTTTCATGCCCATAGCTGGAACTGAAAGCCCACCTTTGTAGACAGTGTACACTGTCCAAAGTGTAATGAAGATGCTGTCAGTTTAAAAAGTAAAACCACCAGAAACCTGACAAATGGAGTGAAGTACTCAGTCTCTTCCTGTGAGTAATCAAACTTCAAACCATAGGATGCATTAGGATTTGGATGTTTTCCTGAGGCTTTACTTACTGTGCACAAGTCTTTGGTGTATGTTTTAGCATATGCTCAGTTCATGTTACTGCGGGTTTTGTTGTATAAGGTTGTGCTTCATGAAAATTGATTTGCAGTGAAGAGTGGTGTCTTTCAGGGGAACAAAAAAAAGTTTGAGTGTGAGGCATTTGAAACTTATATTGCTCCAGTAAAAAAAAAAAAAAAAAAAAAAATTGAGCTGTGGAAAAAAAATGCAAGTAATTGCAAGGATTTTAGACTAAAGTGACTGAGCTGGATCATTTTAATGGAAGCAGAGCAGAATTATTTTAAAATGCTGGTTATAGGCATATTTATTCAGGCTACTATAAAAGGCTCTTTTGAAGCATATGGCATGTAATAAAATTTGTGAAAGGCAGAATGACAGAATGACCTGTCTCTGTATAGTATCATGATAATGAAAGCAGTGGAAATTTTTTTCAATTTTAAATGGTGGGAAACCACTTTATGGCTAGTGTTGGTGTGTGAAGCATTAGACCTTCAAATCTGCCTTTCAGTGAGAGAGCAGTGCAGGCCTTGGGCCTTCAATTTGATGATGGTGGCATGTTCTTGGTGCAACCAAGTGTCTTGTGTCTGTCAGGCACGGCTGGTAAAAAGGTATATTAAATGTGCCATTGAATAGTTAATGCTAAAGGTGCAAAACTGATTATTGTAAAAAGTAGCACAACAACAGATTCTTGGATCCCTGATTCTGGCAGAGTAAAAATTGTCCTGTATGTCACCCATGAGCAGGCAGTGCTTTAGATACCAGAAGAGATATCTAATAACTGAAATAATAGAGGGTGGCTGTATATAGTCTGTAGCAAGAATCTTCTGGTCCTTTGAAATACAGCAATGCTTGTGCCTCCCTCACTTGGACACTTGAAGAGAGGTGAGATTTAGTAAGATAAACAACGACTTGAGACTCTTCCTGGTAGAATGAACAGAAAATTACAGATCCTGTGACAATAAGCAGAGCATTTAAGGGCTGCTCACATGGAGAAATGCAAAAAATGACATCTGGGTCAGTGTTTGATACCTTAGTGAAGTACAGGCATGGAATTTGGCATAAGAATAGGTTTCATAGTTGTGGATGGAGTCAAGTAGAGGTCAAAGCTGGTGTCTTGGGGAGCAAATGCAAGAGGGACAATTTGTTAATTAACAAAGATAATGTAAGTCCATGAAAGCAAAATTAAGAAACTTTAATTATATATGATAGAAAGTATTTTGGGAGAGTAGAACCAGAGGCATTCTAGTGAGGGCCTTTGTGCTTAGAAGCTGTAGTCTTTGAAGGGCAGGTGAGGGTCTTATTAAAATTCAGGACAAGGTTAATCAGGACTTTTTCTTTGTAAATGAGTTAAGTTGCAATTGGGCTTTGGGCTCATCCAGGAATAAAAAACTTGGCAAAAGTGAGAGGGCAGCCAGGTTAAATTTCTGATTCTAGTGTGGAATACTGGTGGCTAATAAATGATTTATTGATTTATTTATTTAGTAAAAAAATGGCCTGGGAAGAAAACTAAGTTTTTCAGCTTTACTTATGCTGCCAGGAAACTGCTGGGAGAGAAATAGCAAACTGCTCAGATATACATACCAGGCAGAAGAGACTGATTAGCAGAAATGCTAAAATGAAATTTTACAGTGCTCTAGATAAAAGGGAGTGAGACCTACTGAAAAGGCTGCTGTCCAGAAAGAACTGATGAGGTTGTATTCTGGAATCTAAAGAGTAGTGCCAAAAGTGGACAAAAGATGGTTACTGGGTAAGTGTTTGCTGAAACCGACTGTTTATCCATACCGGGAGTAACAATTTCAAGAGCCTTTTTGAGCATTGCATAATTTGTGAGTCCTGATGTGCTATTACTGTTAAAATGAATTGGCTGTGGTTTAGCAAATGGAGCACATCCTCATGCATCACTGACAGCAAGTGATAGGAAGAGACCTAAATATTGCAAAGTAGAGATCATCTAATTTTCATTTTGTTTGTCATTTGAGTAAACTAAATTTGCAATAGTAAATTAATATTTACACTATTTTAGTGTGGGGTTTTTTCAGTTTTTTCCATTTTATCTTTACCCATCTAAAAAACCACAAGGATATTTTTTTGCAACATGTGAAGCTTGTGATTAAGAGAGCAGGATGGAGCCAAGGAGTCTGTGTGGGAGCAATCAAATATGTAGAAAGCAAGAAGTATCTTCCTTTCTCCAAATCCTCTTGACTCAGAAAATTCTCATTTCCCTAACTTCTTTTCCCAGAGCCAAATGTTATTCATCCCTAAGCATCTTACCAACAAAAACTCCTCATTTTCTCTCCTACTTTAAAAAGAATATCTTTTTTTGTCAGCCTGGCCCATGCACCTGTATTAAATCCCTTTGGACAGGTTCTCTGGGCTGCTGATCCTGCTCAGACTGAGGGCTTCCCCCTTGCCTGTCCTCCTGATGTCTTCAAGCTCAGCTTCATTGAATGATGGCTGGGCAGTACGTGACCAAATATAAAATGAACACAATGTTGTCATCCCATCCATTGCACCCTCACCCCACCCCCTGAAGTTCAAGAGCATTTGCTGTTTTTTGGATTTCTCTCTTTTAAAATGAGTGTCTACATGCCAGAGCAAAAGTATTATCTCAGGGTAACTTAGACAGACCTAGTGGATAAATTTGCCTGCATTCTTGCAGGTGTGTTCTGAGTCCTGTGCAGAATTAGGTCTTACTCTTAACTTCGTGGCAGTGGGCTTGTGAGTCCATAAAGAACAGGATGGAGGGCTATCACCAGATTTGAACTGACACTTGCAAGTACCTTAGTGCATTTGACTGCATATGCTCAGCATATTATTTGCATTTGGGTCCCCTATTAGCTGATTTGCTTGCATTGGTTTTAGATATAGCATCCTCAGACTGCTTGGTGAGTAACACTGGAAATGCTCTTTTGTTGTATGTTTTATATCAGGTAAACTGATTTTATTTCTTTCTCCCAAGTCATTGTGTCCATGGCTTTCATTTCTAGTGTTAGATACCATTTAAAATTCTTTCACTAGAAAGAGAGACTGGGTTTTGTAGATAGTTAATACATAGTTGGGGAAGAAGAATGTTTTAAAAATACCCCCTTCCCCCATCATGAAGTTGTCTAAAAGCTTAAGAAATTACTACCCTCCTGCTTTTGCAGCACTGTGGTTTAGGAACAGCACACCCTAATTTAGTGCCCCCCCTCAGTGAGACTCTCCCAAACCAGACACCTCTCACTCCCCTCTGCTCTCTGGTGGGAGACACAAAGGCAGAGATTACAAGCTGGAATAAGGACAATTTACTGGAAACATCAATGAGATAAAAAAATTGAACAGTGACAGCAGCAATACTGCTAAAAATCATGTAAATGAAAATAGTATAGCAGTCCAAACTTAATCAGCTTTGCAGTGTATGGTCAAATAGCTACCTGTTGACATAGTTTGAAATGAATGTCAAAGCTGCAAATTTTTGACCAAGTTTTGTAAGGTACCGGTTGACTTATAAAATTGCTTGTAACTAGATACTGGATGAGTCTTTAATTCCAAATTTAAAAAAATAAGTTGTTCAAGACAGAATATTGGAATACGTGAAGTCCTAAATTGAGTGTTTTGCTTTGGAAACTTTAACATCCTAAACCATGTCTGTTTTTATGAAAATAGCATGAGTTTAATTTTATTTCCCTATTGTAATAAAGCTTACTTGTATTTGTTCAAATGCCAAGCCATCAGCTAGCAAACAGTGTTCATAAGAAAAGGCTGGATTTTATTATCTTATTATTTTGGGAAAATATGCAACCTACAGTTTTAAAGAATTGTGCTCTGATCAATTAAAGCTGCCATTTATTTGGGGACATAGGGTAAAGCTTAATCTTGTTCTTCTATTTAATTTCTGCAAATTACAACAGTGAAATTTATTCTGACAGTTTAATGTGAAGAAGATCATTCCTCTTCTGTCCTACCCCTTTCCCCCCAGTTTTCCTATTAATATTGACAAACTTCTTCCTTTACTTTAACTTACCAGGCATATGTTATGGCTAAACTAAACATTCCTTGCTTCTTTCCTCCCACCACGACCATCAAACGAGCACAAATTAGCACTCAGTCCCCTCATGATTTCCCCTGAGCATCTGTGCCCTGAAGGCTGTTCGTGTGGTGCAATGAGGTTTATGTACGAACTCCAGAAAATAAATGAGCAGAAAATGCAATTCCCTGAGGGCTGTCCTGGCTCTCCTGTGTTTTCACATGGCCACTGACAGCAGCAATGTGACAGTGCCTCCAAATATCTTTTCACAGAATCACAGAATCACTAGGTTGGAAGAGACCTTCAAGACCATTGAGTCCAACCCATGCAGTGTCCTCCAGCTTCCCTAGGCCTGCTCCATGCTCTCACCATGTTTGATCATTTCCTTGGACTTCCTGAGTGGTTTTCATACCAGAACTTTGCTTCTAGTGCAAACTCCACTGGGTTCTTTTGTGTTACTTAGATGGGAGCTGCAGTACCAAAAGGTCTCCTAGATCTCCCACAGCTTACCTCGTGCTTGCTCTTGGCCTCCACGACCAGAGGATGCAGCTGTCATTTAGCAGCAACAAAATACACAGGTGCTGGGCAGTTTTTCTCAGGCTGTTGGCTCTGGTCCTTGGGCTTTTCTGCTTTTTTCCTGGAATGCTGCCGAGCCCGTGTCGGTGGTCTGTGCTGCCCGGGCATCCTGGGTGCCGAGCTGCCCGCTGCAGAGCTGGCTTTGTGCTTGGCTCTCGCTGCTCACTCTTCTGCTGTTTCCTGGCTGTAGCCCCTTGTCCCTCACTGCTGCCACATCCAACCAGTTCTCCCCTCACCTCCTCACATGGCCATGGAGAGCTGCTTGCCCTTTGGCATGTTCAGAGATTTTATGTACGGGAGCAATTATTGAAGCTTTTCCCTCTAATTTAAAGATTTAATATTTGAAGGTGGGAGAACATCTCTTTTTTACTGTTTTCAAAATTAAAAGGGATGTATCTGTTTAAATATTGATGGTTTAGCCCTCTGGTCTTTCCCATACTAAAATAACATAAATAATGGAATGGAATATCTAATCATACTGGAGAGTCATTGAACAAATTATGGGCTTCTTTTGAATGTGTGTAAAGCAATAGCAAAACTCAGTTTGTGCAGAAATGTTTTGTCCTCATCCAAGTGTATCCTCATTAACTTATAAAAGTAACCTTTCAGGATAAAATTTTTTAGGGATTTTGGCAGACTTTTTAATTTTGACAGGTAATGAATGTGAATGTAATGGTGCTGGAGCAGAGCCCTTGGCTATCTACATGCATTTATACAGCTTTATGTATCTGGAACATACTTCCTAATTTTTGTGATGTCTGTATTGTGCTGTTTTTTGTGGTTTACATATATCTAACTGATAGTGTGTTTATATTTTGATGATAGAATAGCCTATGATCTATCTTTTGAGTCAGTAAAATTATGCTGATAGCTTTAATCACAATGATAAAATCCTTCTCTGAGTATATGACTCATATATTTGCAATTAAGTGTTTATTAATGATGGCTATTACTGGCTGAAACCTATGAGATCACAGAATGAAACTGGGATTTCAACTGAAAGAGAATGATCAGTATACACAAATATTTAAACTATGATAAAATCCCTTAAAAAGGGATTTCTTTTCCCCCCACCCCGAGCAGGAAACAGAGTTTTAGAACAATGGACTTGTGGGAGGCTCAGAGTTGTACTTTTGGGAGCTGCTAGTTTAGTTGTTTAAGCTGAAGAGGGAGTTGATCAAGGGCTGTGTGGAGTTTATTTAGCTTTTTCCACATTCTGAGTTATGGCTAAGGATTTGCAGCACTGTGATGGAAACATGAAGACCATACATTGGATCTTTGAAGAGAAAAATAACTCCCCAGGTTATAGTTTCAAGTCTGTTTAAGAAGTTACTTGGAAGTATATGCTTTGGATTTAGTTTACCCTCAGAACTCTCTATGTTGAATAGAAAACTTCTCTCTTTTTGCTGCTGCTGGATTTTCCTGTGACGTGTTTGTTGTTCTGGTATGTCTGTATCCAGCTGGTGCAGTTCTGAAGCCATGCTCCTGACTGTCTCTAAGGGCTGCTGGGGAGGCATAGAGTGTGGTATTGTTGTGGGCTGACCCTGCTGCTGCCTTGTCCTGTCTGGTTTGAATGCAGGGGTTGAGCATTTCAGTCCCATCAATTGAAACTGAAGCATGAAAGGAGTGTGATCTTAGGGTTTAATCTAGGAAAGACTGAGATCATAAGCTGAAGGAGGAAGCTGGGAGTAGTGGTGATGTCAGTCCATTAATGACTGTGTGGCTATCATGAATTACTCACAATGAATTTTAAAAAGACATTGAGAAATAAGCACTAATTGCTTTGTAGTGTCTGCATCTACTCAAAAGACTGCATGTGTCCTTTTGGATGAAAATTTTTACTGTTTACCTGCAAGCAGAAAATTAGACTTATCACAGCACGTGTGAGTGGAATTATTAAGACTCAAACTCCTATAGAAAATAAAAGCTTGCTTACAAGCGGTAGCATTTTACTGGGAGTGCCTGATCTGGCCATCTACCTTGAATTTGTTGATCTTTTCTTGGGCTCATGGTCAGTGTTAGCAGTGAAATCCAGCAGTCGCTCCTGTGTCATTGCAGCCTGCCTTAGGAGGGGCTGCAGGAGCTGGAGCTGCCGTGGGGCTGCCCCTGCACCCAGCTCCCTGAGGGCTGGCTGGCAGGGAGGGCAGGCACGGGGGGTTTCAGGTGAGTCTGGCTTCTTCACTTCAGACACAGCCAGCTCTGGCTGTAGCTGAGTTAGCTGAGCCATAAATTGATGGCCCTTGTGATGTCACCTGCTATTTCAGCGAGGTTTGTGATACAGACTGCAGGCTACACGTCACCTAAAACTGTCCTTGAAGTTGGGAAAAATGGCATACAGGTTTCTTTGAGTATGAATACTTTAAATTATTTTTGCGGCTAATTTATCCTTGATCCCCTCCAGAGTAATTGAAGAGTTCATTGAGGTCTGAAACTGATCATAACACTGTCTGAGGTGTTGGGAAATAGAAGAGGAGGCAGTTCCTAAATGATGAGATTGGCTGGTGTCTGGTGTTGTTCCTGCCATATTTCAGTGCTACTGGAATTTTGTTTTTGTGGAGCTGATAAAATGTTGAGGGACTTAATATATTACACTGGCATCTTTCGAAAGCAAAAATAGAAATCTAATGTTGTGTGTCTGGTGCTACCAGGCTTTCTTCCAAGTTTGTAATGACAAGATAACAATGAAGCTGAAAGTGTCAAATGACCTGAATATGTTTTCAGTGAGCCTGAGTTGTTTTAATTCCTCTTAAGGAGAACGAGGCTTTCAGGGGTGGAAATGCTTATGGCAGGAGAAAAGCAAACTTCAGTAGCCTTCACAAATGCAAACCTTATGCCAATTTCTAGATGTATATACTTAGAGCTACAGACTTCTGTCTCTTTCAGTGTGAAAGACCTGATAATGGGCTTGAGAAGGCCTGGATCACCTGCTGCTGCTCAGGGGCATTTGTGGAATGTTCAGAACAATTTCATACACTTTCTGTAGGGGTGGCACTATTAATTGGTGGTGCAGAGCTAGTATTTTCAGGAGTCCTTGGTTTTTCATTGTTTCACAAACGGTAGTTGTAAGCTGAGTCAAGATGACACTTCTTGCTGCTGTTGGAACATTTAAATTAAGTAAAGAAGTTTGACTTTTCTTACGTTGTGCTTTATTCACTTCAGTGATGTTTATCTTCCCCATCGAATCTGCGGTTGTGTGAAAATACATAAAAGTTCAAGGTATCTACTTTAATGAAAAAATTACACTTGTGATACAGACTACAGAAACAAAGTATGTAACATTATAAATCCAGACCACTGCTTTTATGCAGTTTCAGCTGTGAACCACTTTAGGATATTTTTGCATTTGCTATACAGATTAAGTATAATGAAAATTTTTCAGTGGGATATTGCCAATGCCAAGGAAAAATTAATTCTGAGGTAACACAGGCAGTAGATTTTCTCAGTGTAAGCATGAATGTGTCTTAATAGTTCAAAGTAACTGAAAAGAACCATAAGGAAAAAATAAAATTAAGCAGAAGAGTTTTTAGAGCATAATTTTTGAGCAGAAAGAAAGCAGAAGAGAGAATCCTTTAAGGTAGCTGATAAAGGAAACATAATCTTTGACAACTCTGACTGATGCTAACTCTCACATCCCATTCCTTTAAAAGTTAGAAATTTTGGTTTAAAATTACAGCTCATTTTTGAAAAGATGTGCTGGAATAGTGGTGGGGGTTTTTTGGTTTTGTTACTATCCCCTCCTGTCTGGGTGCGAAAAAGATTAATTTCACTGAAAACACTCAATTT
Organism: Rhipidura dahli; assembly: GCA_013399225.1. Lineage (NCBI taxonomy): Eukaryota > Metazoa > Chordata > Aves > Passeriformes > Rhipiduridae > Rhipidura > Rhipidura dahli. Next base: position 1,915,030 of record VXAC01004222.1, read on the forward strand.
TTTCCTGAAGACATTGCATACATTTTCATTGTAGAAAATTTTTTGGTACTGTTCACTTGATTGCCTGGTTCCTAAAATGTGCTGCAGTAAAAGCTGGCCTTGAAACAGTATGGTTTCATCGCTGACCCTTCTTTTTAGCTTATTTTGTGTCTCATTGGCTGGAAGCACCTTTCTAATCCCAGCCTTAGTGTCTCTAATAGAACATGGCACAATTTGAAGTCATTGAGAACAACAATGTGACAATTCTAACCAATCTTGGAAAAGTTCGACTTTTCTTTCCTTCTACTCCTCTTCTGTACATTATAACTATGTGATATATATTTAATTTCAACAGTTCTTATACTCATCTTTTCTTTCTAAAATTGCAGTCTTGATTTTAATATTAAAAAGCTGTTTTCTGAAATGGTAATAAATTGCTTGCATACAAATGGGGATGTGAAAAAATTGAGAACTCTTTCTGAGAAATTAAGGAGGGGGAAATTCTCTGTGTAATAAAATAAACGGTTATTTAAAAGTTAAATGTGAGACCCATTATATTGGGGTATCCCCTACTGCTTACACTGTTAATTAAAGGTATTTATCTGAAGATAACTGTCGCAAATGATACTGCAGCTAGTGAGATCCTATTATGTAATCTGTTCCTTCTGATTTAAGGTTTCCTCTGATTCAATTTAACAGTACTTAAGCTTTTGAGTTTTAGTACAAACCTGCAAAACATCAAAGCCCACTTCAGTTACTTGGGAAAACTGCATAATAAGATTCTTGCTGAAGTCAAAAGGAAGGTCCTTTTTGTTTTATGAGCTCTCAGGGTCTCTGGACAAGTTTTATAAGTGTAGTGAACTGAAGTAATCTGGTCATTGCTTACCTCAAAATAATACCATAATGAACTGTGTGCAAAAATAGCATAAATAATACCAAAAAGGAGAAGTTATACTCATGTGGAGAGAGGGGACAGAGGACACTGCCTTTTCTTTGCCTCATGTGAAACTCACAGGATCTAAACTTTCACAAACTTAATTTTGCTGAAGGACAATCTTGATAAGCTGAAGTAATGATGTTTGCTTATGTATTTGGAGGTCTGTAGAATAACTGGAAGGAATTAGAACTATTTTCTTGATTCTTAGCATGAGGCCATTACTGTAATTCTTCTGCTAATGGTCTTTTTAACAAAATGTTCCTCCTTATGATAGAAGATTTAAAAATGTCTGAGTTTTCTTTCATCTGATGCTAAAATTTTCAAATGTTTCTGAAAAACAAATCTAGGGATACGAGGTATAGTATAGCATGTTAAGTGAGCAATAATTTATTTGCAAATTATAATATAAATAGCTAAACCAAAATTGTCACTACTACTCCTTTGGTTTACTTTGTTTATTCATTGACAAATACATAAATTTATCTTGAATACATCTGCTTTGTACACTAACAGATTTATGAAAACTTGTTATTTATGTAATGAGTTTAGCTCTCCAGGTAAATGAATTGGTTGTATGGAATGATGTAAGTGTGTGTGGAAAATGTCAATATGTATGGTCTTATTTTACTTCTGAAAACCTAGATGACATGTCAAGTTATTTTAGTAATTTAAAAAAGCAGACAATTTGAAATACCTTAATTATGAAAGTGTCTCGGGGGACTTAAAAATGCTTATTATGTATTTTTCAGTATAAAAAGTCTTCATTTAGAAACTAACATCTAAAGTCTTTGTATGACATTGGAAAAATACTCTTCTGTTTTAATGAATTTCATGAATGTTAATAAGCCAAGCTGTGTTTAGACAAGGTCTTGCCTCTTAAGTAATGTTTTCCAACAACTTCTCATTCTTTGAGACCATTATGTAGATCTTGTGATGTCACAGTAATCTCCATGGCAACACAGACGTCATTAACATGAAGCATAAGCAAAGCTGTCTTTATTCAAGCCATATACTGATTTATTTATTTATTTATTTATTTGAAGAGTAAGAAAAAAAGTAGGTTAGGAAAAAACCTTTCATCTTTGAATGCTTTCTGAGATAAAACAATATGAGAACTTCTAATTTAAAAATAAAATAAGGGTAATTTTTCCCAAAGAGGATCTATTCCCAGGTGTTCTAAAGCTAGACTTGCCTTCTAGCTTTCTATACTGGAGATGTTGTAAAGCTGAACTGCTTCAACAAGCTAAATTTGTTGTTGCCTCTACTAGTAGGCTCCAGTTTTATATGTTTGTATAATTGTATATATAGCCTATGAACATAGATCAACAGGAAAATGCCATCAACACATTTCTTTTGTGTAGTATATATATATATATATATAGAGTAAAGGAATGCTAAGTGGTATTCTAGTCTGAAATTATTGAGGATCACCTGCTGCTATAAAGACCCTGAGGATCTACCTGTTTTACTGTAAATCTGCAAAACAATTTATTATTCTTAACAGCACTTTTTCAAGATTGGGTTTTTAACTGTTTTTCAGCTTAATGTTCATTTTAATGTAACCTTATGAAAAGATAAAGTGAAAAAGCAACAAATGTGAAAGTTTACACAATTGCTTAATTTTCCTACCTAAGCTAGTCAAACTTGGTACCATACTCACTCTTGTAACCAAATTCTAGAATTAACCTGACTTTTCAAAACAGTAGTCTGTTCTAAAAGAAAAACTGTGTGAAGATGCTAAAGCAAATGTTTCAGGGTTGACTGAGGGGACTTGCTATGGAAGCAAGCCTTCAAAATCTAGCTAATTTCAAATTATTCACTGGAGGTTTTCAGGAACTTCTTTTGAAGTGCTTTCAGTAGTCAGCTATAAATTAGCAGATTAATGCAACCTCTGATCTGGGTTGCATTTGCATAAGAATTAAATCCCTGTGGGCGTTACGTAGATAAAGCACTACAGTCTGTCATCTGTAAGGATGCTAACTAAAAGAGTTCAAAATACTGAAGAGGTTTACTAACCTTTTCAGCTGGAGTTTAACTTCTACACATTTTTAGCAGGAATTATTTAGAGCATTAATTTGCTACAGATGTGCTTATTCTGTAATTTTAGTGTGGTCTGGTTAGTCATCAGGCATTCTCTGCCTGGCATGCTGGGTTCTTTGCACCCTCCTGCTGCAGCACCAGGGTTTTTATCCTTGGCACCACAATTCCTCTTCCCCCACAGGCAGTGGGTGGTTTGGGTCCCCCAAGTGAAGCAAGGAGCTTCAGTGATGTCTGAGGCTTTTTTCTCCTGTGAAACACTCCTCCCAGGTATTTTTAAGTGGCGTGTAGTTAGCTGTGATATCGCAAGTGAGTCCCTTCCCTGACACGTGAGCTGTTGTATCTGAGACTGTAACCATCTAAGCTATCGTATGACATTGGATAAGCCTCATCATCCTTATCCATGGTATGCAGTGAGCTCATGTCTCCAGGATTTGCAAGTAGTGACAGGTCTGCAAATGCCTCTTCAACTTGTATTCCTCTTGCCAGCATCTCAATTTTCCTTTTAACTGAAAAGCATTTCTGCAAAAAGCTACTTGCTCTTGCTGAAAGAATAAATGCTATAAACAGAATAACATTGTAGGAATTAAATAGGTTAAAAGAAAAAAAGCTAATTTAGTTATTATTTTGATATGCAGACAATTACTACATTTTAATTAAAAAGAATAGTTATTACAAGTCAGAAGCAGCTTGGGCTTCCCTTGCATCTTTACTTGCTTTTCCTAGAAGACAGGCACTAATTCAAATGAGAATCAGAGAAGTCAGCCTATTTTATCAGATAATTTGATGTTCTGTCTTTCAGTTGACAAACTCTTGCTTTCTTAGTTCTCAGCATGGAGCTGTAAGTGTGGGGAAACCCACTGCTGCCTCCCCTGCTTGCATCATCCCCAGCGGAGCGCTGTTCACGTTAGAGTGGCTCTGCATGCATGAAGGGCTCTGTCTTTTTTTCTGAGGGGTCGGAAAATGGCCACGCCAAATTTAGTTTTCATCACAGCACTTAAGCGTTCCCCTGGGAATGGCTTGTGTGTGTACATGAGCTTTTTAATTGTAGTGTTCTTCTTTTTCATCCCTGGCGAGGGTGAGTTGGGTGGAGGTCTGGGTTTCAGAGCACGTTGATGTGAAACCCAGCTAAGCCTAGCTTGGCTGGAGCAAACCATATAGAGGGACTCATGCTTTTTATTCTAATCTGGACTTATCAAAATGAAATACAGTGATTTTTAATGAAAAAGATGCATGAGGAGAAACTAGACTGAATCCCTTATTATCTCTCTAAATAGCAGACAGAAAATAGTCCCCATTTTGTTTCCTATCTAGACATCTACTTAATACTGGTCTGTATTTCATCAAGGAATTCAGTGTGACTAGTTTGCTTTAGAACTAAATCCAACTAACTAACATTTTGGTATTGCTGCAAGCTGAATGTTGATTATTACATCAAGATTTGATTTTGTGATTTTTTGGAGACCAGGCTTTCTGCTCCTGTTTTCTTCTTTATCATCAGATAATAATTGATGCAGTGATTGAAAGCAGGTGCCTGCCGTGACTGAGGTCATGGCACTGCTGTGAGCAAGTGACATGTGCAGGTGGGACATGCAGCAAATGATCCATCTGATGGAATGGGGACTCCTCTCTGCTCTGATACTGAGGACTGGAGGACAGAGGGAAGATTGGGAATGCAGTAGATGGCACTTGAATGTAAATGGCAATGGTAATAATGGCATTTTCAGGGTGAGGGCTACCTAAGAGCAAATGAAGACACTTTGGCTTACATAACTTCAATTCTAGTTATGCCTCATGCAGTACCTCTCTATTTCATTTTGGTAGTTTTCTATGATTCTCCTAAATGTAGATGTCAACTGGAGCAATGTAATTTTCACAAAGCGAGCTTTGAGGTATCGGGTTTATGCAACTTAAGATCCATTTTTATCATGAATATGTTAAAAGCTTGAGAAACTAAACTGAACTGTGCATAGCCTCGTGCTTATGGATTTATTCATGTACAGTCTTGAACAGATAAGGATTGGTTGCAGTGAAGGTGGGAGAGGGATAATGTTTACTTTAATCTCCATGTTTATTTAGATGTTCTGCATTGGCAAATATTGCACAGCAGTGATACTGAAACCATTGTACATCCCATTTGAAAACTTCAGAACAAAGAATGTTTTTGAATATCTGATTTCTAGAGTTTTGGCATAAATCATTGCAATATTCATGCATTACATTTCTACTTTAATTATATTCTAAATTTTGTTATTTAAAAAAAAGAGCAAAATCTGTATGGAACTTAGTTCCTTGCATACATATGCCCTAGAAGATTCCAAGAACTTGAGAAACAAGAAAATTTGCTACTTGTATTTTTCCTTTCATTAGAACATGTCTAAGTAGAATATGCTTTTTGATTCAGAGGAACTGTCAGTTAAATAGATCTTATTCTCAACCAGCGACTTTGTTCAAAATATTGCATTTACATATACATAAAACTATAACAGTACTGTATGCTGAAGAATGTGCACCATAGGGATGACCATACTTTGTGGAGCTTTCCTTGTGAGAATTAGAAATAGTTTTAGTACAACCTTAAGCTAATATAATGTAGGGAATATCAAAAGAAATAAAAGTTAAGATTGCATTGTAGAGGAAACCCTAAATTTGTGTGTATCTTTTTTTGCAAAATAATTTTAACTTGTGAAATTGAGTTTTCTGTGAGTGATCTTTGGTCTTTAAGAGGAAGAAAGAAAAGGGCTTCACACTGAAAACCCTTTTCTCGGTGTTGAGAAGTTTTCTTCAGATCCTGCATCACTTTTGATGAATGCATTTACATTCCAGTGCTGAGAAATAACTTTCCATTTGGGAGCTGGGTTGACGTGAAAACAGGAATGTGGAGGCCCAGGGTGAGGGGACAGGGTTTGAATGCTGATAGAGAAACGTTCCCTCTTCAGTAGCTGCTGCCTCTCCTGCGAGCTTTGAAAAGAGCATCTGTGTGTGCGTGTAGGAGGATGTCTGGGGACCTGGGGAAATGGATGGGTTGTGTCTGGAGAAAACTGCCTTGTCCTCCAATGTCATGATGATAAGAGAAAGAACAGAACAAGTCACCTCAGTACCTGCAAGTTTTTGGCTGTCTCTGTGTGTAAGTGCTTATAAAAAGTTGTGTGTTGCTTGTGGCTTTGGATGTTGCATTTAATTGAAGTACTTTGTTGTTTTGTTTTATTAGTAAATCTATTACATTTGAAGGGGAATAAATAGAGGCAGTGATCCTAAATTACTCTGTTGTTGTTTGTTAGCCACAGACATATTTATACTGCTGTGGTTTTATAATAGTAAAGGATTTTTTAAATGAAAACTGAGAGTGTAAACTTGGGAAATATGGAAACCCTTAACTTTAATTTAAAACTTGTCTTCTGTTAACAAGCATGAAACCTGAAAACTGAGACCTCTGTTCTTTAGCTAGCTGTGTATGTTTTCAGTATAACAAGTTGTAAGCTGAGATATGTATGTAGTAAGATACGCTTATGGATAAGGGAACTGTCACCTCTGATCAGTGTAAATTCAATTTAAGAATGCATTAAAATGCAAATGAAATTGTAAACTCCTTCTTGGGTTAAAATACCTGGTTTTAATGCATAGTGAGAAAAAGAGGTTTTTTTCATACTAATGACTTTATTTGGAAAAAAATGCTTTTGACTAATCAAGTGGGAAATTAGACTTTTTGTCAGTTGTTAAAGGAATAGTATAGTTAGGGAGAAATTGCTTGGGGAAAATACCTAGCTGTCTACTGTAAAGTGGATTCCTGTAAATAATATTGTTTTATATATCTTTAAGTAGTTGTTTGTGTTTTGGGGTATTTTTTAGTTTTGTTTTTTGGTAGGGTTTTTTTGGGGGGGGTTGGTTTTTGGTTGTGTTGTTGTTTTTGGGTTTCTTTTAAATTAAAGTGGATTTATATTCACATCATGCATTCAGTATCCCTATGGAAATGCAAGTACTGTGATAGAAAAGGACTCCAGAAGTGAAATTATTTTTGGGACAGGTGCTGAGAGCATCTGTGAATCTTAATACTTGGAAACTTCAAGTCAGAGCTTATGTGGTAACAGGGAAGAAAAGTGTTGGAAAAGCTGCTGCAAAACAAGGTTCTCTGGGGAACTTAGGTGAGGTAGCAATATCCTGGCTAGGCAGCCCTTCTGGCTTTCTAAATTACTGTTACAACCTCTGCATCCCATATTGACAGCTACAATTGCAAAGATACCTTTACACTGCCTTAGCTTCCATTGGTGAAATTCTCTTATACACATCACCAATTTAGAGAAGATAGCTGCAAATCTGTGATTCTTTCAGGTGTAACATCGACTTGCAAACAATTTAGGAGTTGAAATTAATAAGGCCTAATAAGATGATTTTGATTTAAATGATTAAGGAATGGTATGATACAACCAAATGTGACGTGTGTATCATGTAAAATTCTCTACTGCATTTTAAAAACAAATACGGGGCTTAAGCTTAAGCTCTCTATAGGCACAGTCTTATCTCACCCTACAATAAGAGAAGATTTGTCAAATCCCTGATCTATTGAAACCTGCTAATAAAGGCTCTCTGCATTGTACTCTAGCTAGACAGTACTCATGCAGACTACTTTGTGAGAAATCTGGGTAGTCAAACTCACTTTTTAAGGGAAGTCTGGCATCAAAATTTTTTAAAGAGTATTGTTTAGTCAAACAAAATAGAGCTCATATCAAGAAGGTATCTGCTGCTTCTTATTGCATGCTAATGTTTCAAATAACTTGTTTTCAATTAAATCGAGTTAGTTTGGTGGCTTCCTCTACTAAGTGGCTAGTTACTGCAGCTAGGGAATTTGGGAAGAGAAGAGTGTAACTGAAGTACTTTTTGTTGGTCTTTTATTTTTGCTCTTGTGGTAAACTCTGATAGATTAATTCAGATACAATTTATTGCCATTGATGTCAGTCTTATGAATTGAAACAGGAGGATTAGCAATGCCCTGTTTCTCTGAGTTGCATGTCAGAAAAAACCTGTGTTCAAGTGTGGTTCTGCAAGAGATGGTCTGCACTTCTGTGATGGTTGTTCTACCACAGCCAGAGGTGGACAATTCTGAAGTGCCCAGATGTAGTGAACAGTAACAAGAGAGTTCCCTAATTTTCACTGATTATGTGAATTCCTCACTGGTGATGAATTTTCAACAGACTGGAAATCAGGAGGTTTAGCTGGTGTGGCCATCTGAGAACTGCAACACTTGGAAGGTCATTTAACTTTCTTACGCCTTGATTTACTTGTCTTCTTTCTTACAGCATTTCACGAAGTTTAGAGAGTTTGTTTGCAGCCTGAAGTGCCTTGTGATCTATGGTCAAAGACAATATATAGATGTGATGCACTGTCTGCTCTGATAAATTTCATGCTGTCACAGGAGTCTGAATAGTCCAGGAATGTCAAAGTTATTTGCCATGAGAGCCAGTGTGTTACTGGGGGCAGAAACTGAGAATTTTCCTTTTAGTGACTGAATTCATGCATTCTGTCTTAATATGTTGACTACCTGTTCTCTGGTGCTAAAAGGTGAAATCTGAGTAAGTTGTTCAAGAATAGGAAAGCACATCCAAAACACAGCTTTTTGTTTTTACTGTGTTTGCTAAAGCTTGAAACTTTTGCATGTCAGCAGTGATTAGCAACAGACAGAATTTTAAAGCTGATACTTACAGAGAGTAATAGAGGAAGAAGAAAGGTGGAGTAGAAAAGTGTATATGCATTTTCTATTGAAAGGAGTGTTTGCTCCGAGGCTACAAAAATAGGTTGGCAAAAAGTAGAGCAATATGTGTATTCTAAGGGGAAAGAGAATTTTTGTGTTTCCTTCCAACTAGAATATCAAATAAGTTTACCTATTAAACACCATTTTTTGTGTTTTTGTTTTTCAGCCAGTGAGTTAAATTACTTTGTCTTTTCTTTAGTCCTCTGTTCTCTTTTTAAGGAAGAAGTGTGATATGAATCAGGGTATTGGCTGAGAAAATAAGTTTTGACACTTCTGTAACAGTTTAATGAATCAGTATAATGGCTTCATTTTCTGGTGCCTTTAAGAGTAATTGAAATTGTATAAAATTCAAGATGATACTGTAGAGTAAAGAACCCCAGGTTTTGTTGCTGGACTATAGGATGAAGCATGTGTTTGCCTCTAGGAAAATAAGCATTTTGTCCAGAGACTTCTTTATTGAATATTTCTTTTCAAGAGGCTTAGTATTCTGGAAAATTTTTTCTATTGTAGAAGTCCCATGTACCATTAAATGCGATTATTATTTTGATGAATAAGCACAGCTGGCATTTCTTTTCAATATCTGACTGCCTTCTTTTTGAGCCTATAAATGTGCTGTTGTCAAGAGATTAGCCTTTGGGGTAGCAAGTTAAATTGTTCATTTCTACTAATCGCCAGGCGGGACAGGAGCAGAGATATGAACTGGCTAGATAGACTGTTCCGAGTGGTGTGTGAACTGCAGTTTGGGAGCTAGGAAATAAAGCTTAAAGCAGTTATCTTTCACAAACACTGTAGCTTCAGTGTGTTACCACAGGCCAGGATTGGTTAAAACTCAGATGTTACAGTTTTATTGAGTTCAGTTGGTTTTTCAAGGTGTTGCCCTGGGGGCTTCAGACAGGAAGGTTTTCCACACAGTGCCAAGTGGAAGAAAGGGAAAGGCCAAATCGTTACATTGGCTCTCAGATGTTTTAAGGTAGATTGGTTGCAGCAAACTTTGAGGGGTCCTGAAGTACCAGTCATTTTGGTGTCTGTCCTGCCCTTCAGTCTGCCACGGGAAAGGTCTGGCACTGACCTGGCATTCTTAGCCAGAGGAGGAATCACACAGCCCCAAAACAAACTTTAGCTGGCTGCTTTTCTTCCACTCTGATGGTGTATGATTAAGGATCTTACTGTAAAGGTCCTGGATTTCACTCAATCATGTACTAGTTCTCTGCTCTCCACTTTTACATTTGCACTTTAAAGATTCTTTGCAGTGAGCCCTGCAAGTGCACACATTCATCCAATACAGGCAGAGCCAGAAACCAAAATAAAAAAACTTGCAGTTTTTCTCCTACAGGAAACAAAACAGTATCATGTTTAATTATTTGCATTGTGATGGGAATGTGTCATGAAAAGGCAGAAAAACCTTTTGTCCTCCTCTATCCGATCTGGGAATACACTCATCTTCCTTATTTTATTTATTTATTTTAAGTAGAAAAGAGCTAATGGAAGTTGATCAGCCTTTTAATTCTCTCCTTGGTATGCCAGTTAGCTTTTGTTAAAGAAATGCAGATAGCTTAGGAAACTTAATACTGTAATGCCAGAAGATACTAGACCAAACTCTGTAATGCAGTTCAGAATCAGCTGTGCCTCTTCAGTAGACAGCTTTTGATTGACACTTGTTTTGGTGTTAATAGACACCAAATCAAGTTTGGAACTTTGTAAACACAAAACAGACAGCTCCTAGTGCCTCTGGGTCTCAGTTAATTGTCAAAGGACATATGCATGAAACTTGTGCACAGGTATGTATGTTTTTTCTCTGCTTTACAATATCTGAATAAGATATAAATATGCTTGTGAATTGTGTTGCAGCTGTGATTTCTTTTCTAACTGAAATATTTTTGTTTTTCAGCTTTGGCAAGCGTTCTGCCGGCAGCTTCAGACGTGGATGTGAATGCATCGTTTTAGAGCCATCTGAAATGATTGTGGTAAGAATATTTTCACTCAGTTGCTTTCAAATTTTACAGACCAGCTTTGGTAACACTTCAACTTCCAGTAAGACTTAAGAGTTTTCTGATTTGCACATGGTCTTTTAATAAATACAACATGTCATACCTATCATTTATATTGTTAAATTTACTTTTGCAGTTGTCTTGTAAAACTAAAGTTTTCTTGTGCTAGCAGAATAGTTTGTGGGGGTTTTTTAGAAGCAGCTTTATTATTATTGGTAAACATAGATGCTTTAAAGTATTAATCTCAGGTTACCTTAAGTAATTAATGTTTAATTGAATTAAATTTAATCTCAGCTGTCTGAGGTTCTTAAGAATAAACTGAAACATTTTAAAATTCTTCCAACCTTCCTGGGTGAAGGTGAGGGTATTTTGTTAGCAGCATCTGCTATAATCCAGTGGTAGAACATCATCTCTGAGGGTTCACAGGCTCGTAAGTTTTAGTTGTCACCTCAGGGTGCACCATCTGAGCAAATGTAGAATCAATGGGCTAATTATTTTTTTTCTCTCTGCACTGAGACACAGATCAGTTCATAACACAGGCATGACAATTATCTAAGCCACATACATATAGCTTAAATATATACTGTGACACTAACAATTTTTTCCCTAACAAGTAACAGTTTCTATAAAACCTGTGGAAGCTGGGAAATTGTGGTATTACTTTAAGATTGTACTTGTTTATTACCAGTTTGTGTAACTTGCATCTGACTTTTCAGGAAAGTTTGTTGGCCCAGTTTTGTTCTCTAGAAAGACACAATTTCATTGGCTGGAGCTGTGTGAATGTCTGTCTGTTTCATGTGCATTCCTTAGTAAGTTATAAGGAAGAGTGATAAAAGGATAGGCATTGGGAAAGGGGATGACTAAACAACAAGAAATTTTCTGGACTGATGGGTAGTGTTGGGTCAGAGGCACGTGTTTGCCAAAAAAACTAGCCTCTACAGTTTTGGAAAGATGAAATGGAACACTTCAATAAGGCTTTCAAAGGAATAATTGTACTTTGAATAGAAAGAATCCTCTCCCCAGAGGTTGCTGGCCACACAAGAGGTGTAGCAGGGTGTGTGTGTGAAGGTGTCAGATGTGAAACAGATACTCCCTGCAGAGGGGTAAGCACTGCCTGCTCTTCTGCTGAACCAGGGGCTGTGCTCATCCCTTCGTGTCAGGGCACTCAAAGCTGTGTTTAGTCACATGGGCTGAGTGTGGCAATTCTGACACGGGTAAGCTGCCCATTCATAGGAGTATTTTGTCTCATATTTCTTATCCTTGCTGAAAAATACACAGGAGCCTTGCGAGGTGCCTCATAAGATCTCTCATTCCGAGGGATGGAATTGACTAACAGGAGTTAGCTGAATCCCCCTATAGAGCCAATGCTGGAAGCTGTGATTTTTTTTTCCCTCATTTCCTTCTTAAGTCTCAAGTAACTCGAGTAAGGTTTCTATTAGTAGGGTGAACACAGAAGACATGTTGATTTTCAGCCAAATTACTGCAAAAGGTCATTCTCTTTTGGGAAAACCAGAATTACTAGTTCAAATATTTCCATTGCAGCATACTGTTGTGTGCTAAATTAGTCTTAAAACTCTGTAGACAGTGAAACTGAAAGACTAATTTTATACAAGAATATACCTAATAGGTGTTTTTTATTCTCCCTGTTGTTGTTTCGAAGTGATTTTTTTACATGTAAATCCAGTTTATTAGAAATCTGCCTTCAAAATATTTGAAATAATAAAACCAATCCTGCCGCTTGAAGAGTGAAACTTTTGCTGGATTGGTTAGGGAGGGAAATGTCAGTAGGGAAACAGGCAAGTGTTGTCTCATACCAGTTTTCTTTTCTTTCTGTAATGCATTGACTGGTGCAATGTGTGTGTTTGTGCATTTTGTACAAACTTTGTGTAAGAAAGGTGAGCAAGTGAGAGTTTTTCTTCTGTCATTTTCAAAAAGTGATCAAATTCAGTGATGCTTTTCATTCTAACGTTGTCATATTATTTTTTTTAGTAGCGGTTTCACACTTGGTGCTGAAAATGCAGGAAATTCAGAGCTAGCTGCTGTTTTTTGAAAATAAGATTTCTTGTGTTTCAAACGTAAAGAAACATTTTTCTCTCTTGTGGGGAAAGACACACACTCTTGCATCTGTTGTAGGTTGATTACATGGAAGAAAATGAGGAATATTTTCAGCGTCAAGCGTCTCACAGGCAGTCTCGCAGAAGGTTTAGGAAGATCAACCAGAAAGGGGAGCGACAAACCATTATTGATACTGTTGACCCTTATCCTGTTGGGAAGCCACCTCTCCCTAGAGGCTACCATACGGTAAGCTGCCTGTATTTATGGTTCTCAAAAAAAAAAAAAAATAAACAGGAAAACTACAGAAAAGAACACAGTCAAAATGGCTAAACTGAAATCTTTCACGTGTGCTTCTGTGGGGAGGTTTCCCTTCAAGTAACTGTGAATGTGGCTCCATCAGTGCGTGATCATGTGTGCAGCTTGCATCTTACTTCAGAGTTGGAAGTACGTTTCTTATGACTGTGAATGTCATGCATTATTTTTTAATGTTCCAATCATTATGGGAAGTTGTGAAGGAAATTCTGTTCTCATTTCCTTTCACTGTTAGGTTACAGTAGAATTAGTTTGGTGTTCTGTGTTGAAAGGTCAGTCAGGGAAGCACTCATTCACGTGTGTGATAGCAGGTGCTCCTTGAAAAGGACCGTGCTGTGTTGCAGCACTCCAAACTGGATTAAGTATGTCATTTCTTTTTGGAATCCAGAACTTAAATGTAAAATTTAAATTAACTTTTGCTGGTGTTTGTTCTTTATACTTGGGTTTTAGTGATTTATATAGTTGGCCCATCATCGAGGAAATCATTTGGTCATTTTACTTGATTTCTTTAGACACGGTGTGAGGGGGGGAATCTGTGTATGTTTCCATACTTTCTCTTGAGATGAAAATAAACTAATAATTAAAACTTACTCTACAAAATATTTTATATGGCTTTTAACCTAAAAAAAACTTTTTTAAACTGATAAAAGCTCTACTAGATTAATATGTTTGTTTGGTATTGATTTCAACTGTGAGCAGAATACTGGAAAAGCTGTTTGTCTTTGGCTCTCATTCATTTGTTTAAGCCCTAAATCTGGTAGAACCATAAAGTCATGGGCATAAATAACTTTGTGCATATTTTATCTCATTGAGTTCCACAGGCTGAATTTTGTACAATATAAGCCATATAGATATAAATTTGCAGGATCAGAGCTTTAGTGTTTTTAAAATACCATCTTTGGTACAATGCAGTTGTTAGCTTTTTCAATTTTTCCTTCTTTACACTTATTCCTTGACTTGTTTGCCAGTTCACTGTATATTCAATGTGTGTCTGTAAGCGTGTAGATGTTTGATTACATCTGTTAATTATACAGGCTTTTCCTCATGACTTGGGTAATTACATTTTGTGCCAACAGTTTGGTTTTGTTTATACAACAGATTTTAATGGTTTTATTTTCAGTGCAGTTTTAATTGCCTCTAAATTTAATGTGAATTGAGCCAGTTCACTTGGTTTGAAGATAAAACATTTTATTGGCCTGTTTTTGCTAAAGAAAAAAAAAAAGTGGTATTGTACTTTGTAGGAATTAGAGAAAGAATTACTTTTGCTCATATTATTTAGATGTGTGTGTTGTGCTTAGCAAACAGTTGTAGTGTGATTTGTACCTAACTCTAGAAGGGTAATATTTAGCTTATACAGTGCCATTTGCATTCGCAGATCCTTGCCTGTTGTATAAATTTCACTTTAGGTGTGCCTGATGAGTTTTTGTAAGCTTAGCTGGTACTAAAAGCAAAAGTCCATCCTGTGCTATTCTGTTGTGCAAATTCATGATGGTTTTGTGTCTGTGCTGGGAAATCCATTGCAAGTGAGGTTTCATGTTGAGATTGAAGAGATTGCCAAATAAACTGTAAAATTTACAATAATTACATTCAAATGTTGCTTTTCAAAGTCTAATATAATGCATATGACTGGCTTTATTATTTTTTTCAAGGCAAATAGAGTCAAATAAGCCCAAATGAGTTTTAAAATGTAGTTAAGACTTCTCATGCTGGTCCATTTCCTGCTATTTTTACAGTATTTGGTGATCTTGTAGATTTTATTATCTCATTCACTTCTACTAGCAGTGTTATTTCTATTGCTTTAACCATACACGTTACAGGCTGCATTGTCTTTTTGCCCTTCCTATTTTATGTCCTTTGACCTCATTTTATTGGTCTTAATTTCTTGAAAAAATGACTGAAAAATGCAGGATGTTTTTGAAACACATAGGAATTCAAGGCCCATTATAGCACATATCTTGTGGACTTGTTGCCCATACATTCTTTGGTCAGCATCTGTCAAGATGTCATCTTTGTTTCTACTTTTTAATTTTTGGTAAAAAAAGATGGAAGTGTTTAATTGAAAAAGGATTAATACGATATATTTGTTTTCAAGTTTGCTCTTCTATGTGGATGTGTTCTAGTTTAGGTGTTATATCCATGAGATTGAAAGTAATGAAGCTGCTTTGAGAGTATCCTCAAATTCTTCTCAATGTATTATTTTCTTATATACTGTTTTACCCTAAATCCATAGTTAGAGTGCAGAATTATTATTTTGGTTGTTGATAAATTATTATGCTTTATTTGCAGTAGTCTCTGAATGTTTTTCTTCAGAAGGTTCAATCAGTATTTTCTGAAGAAAGTTTTCTATATCATAAAAGCATAGAGTGAAATTTAGAGATAAAATGCAGATGCATGGTGTGCTTTTCAAGAATTAAAAATTAAATGCAGCGCTCTCAGTTGCAGCATGGCTTTCTGCAGTAGAGCCAACTTGTGTGGGATGGTGGACCCTCATTAACACAATTTTAACATTATCTTCATAGTGGTGGAATGTACTATGGCATGTCTGATAATGTTCATCTTTTCCTTTCCTCCTATATGGCATTCATTTCATTTTGGCTCACAGGAATGCACTAAACCTCAGGTATTGTAACTTACTGTGTATGGTCCACTAACAATTTACTTGTGAGTTTGCAGTGTGATATCATAATTCTGATGCCACATTATGACTAAAATTGCCTTCTAGCCTTTGCTTTGATAGTTGAGCAGTCTCACTATGCTATAAAAACACTTATGTAAAGGTGAAGTTTACTGACAGTGCAGTGTCTCTTGCCCAGCTTGACTGACCTTCCTCGCTTTGACATCCTGTAATTTTCAGGAAATGAGAACTATAAACAGAGGGTGTATATAAAATATTTAGTGTTTGGCAGGGGCTTTACTCAAGTATCTCCTTTATGAACACAGAGAACTTAGTCTTTGATTTTGGCTTAAAAAATTGGCCCCCTATCACTGTTTAGTACCTATGTGTCAGTAAAACAGGGAAATGGAGTGTGACAAGACGAGCACTAAAGAAACAAAAAAAGGCTTTGCCATGGTGCTTCATGCTTGTCTTCCATTCTGATGGTTTCTACTGACTCAGCATAAAGAGGCTGGATTTTGTAGACAAAACATGTCTAAATGGCCATTATATGGAACACAGGTTTGTCAAGCTAGGGAGAAGAAGAGAAGAAGGTGCCCAAATAGGTCAAATATCTTGGAATTGTACCAAACCAAACAAAATATGGAAGTTTTCCCTCATATCAGACCTCAAATGCACACAAAGTGATCTGAAGATCTGAGTGGCATCTTTTAAACTTAAGTGGCATTTGCAGTTGCACTTGTCAATGCCAAAGTAAATAAATACTGAGCATCCGTCAGATGCTATGTTTGATAAGAATGTGCATTACCAAATTGTTAAATGTCTCTGTTTTTGTGCTTGAGAAATCTCTTGTGATACAGCTGAAAACAAATTGAAATGAATTTTTTTTTTAGGTTAAAAATTCTTCCTTTCTTCACACATTGCTTTGGTCATTCTCCTGATATTTTTTATCAGGAAATGTTTTTATTTTAAAAGTTCCTCCTGTGTCACATTTTTAAATTCATTTATCTAAAACACTTAGAGGGTTCAAATTTCAATGTTTCCAGTATCATAGACAAGTGATTTCGGGGCTGAAATGTTCTCTTTCTTCAAAATGAATACTACACTTCTTCTAGGAACCCAGTTCCTTGCCTTCAGAGAAGTGCTCCCCAGTTTTTCAGTGGTATAATCCTAAGCAACCTATCGTTAATAAATAATTAGGTTTAAGAGTGATAATGTACTTCTCAAATTATGGTAGGAATTTGAAATACTTAATATTATTTTAATAATTTACCTTAATGTTTGAAAGATTATTTGAAGTGAAATCTAATGTTGAGTATTTTACTTAGGCATTTTACTTTTGGACCAAGTGTTGGTGATTTCTAGGGTAAGAAAAATAGAAACTTCATCATATATGGAAATATAATGGAAGTGTTTTAGCACACCGATAAAATTACATCCTTTTTTAACCACCTTTATATTTATAGTTTGGTAAAATTCATCACTTCTTTTTCGGGGAAAAAAAAAAAGTTGATAAGTTTAAGCTGCTCTCACTTGAATCTAGAAAATGTTTTCTTGTGCTTCTTATGTGTCAGAAACATCTTTAACTAGATTAGTGTTAATGCCTCCTTACTTAATAGCAGAAATAGGATTTTAACTCCTGAATGTGGATTTTCATTCTGTATGTACCTATGCTTAAGGGTACACCATATTTTCAGTGCAAAGCCTTGTTTAGAACGATTTGTCTGAAATGAGTGTGGAGAACACATTCTCCTTAGAACCTACATGGCTTTACTCCTGCTTTAGACTGTTTGTTGTTTGGTTTTGGTTAAAAAAAAAAAAAATTCTTTAAAAGCAAATAGTCATCTGTGGAATGATTTTTAAAAAGGATAGACTTTCTTGTAATATCTTACTGGTAGTAAACTTTGTAGCTGTTTCAGTGCATCTGTGAAGGATTAGTCATGCTTGGTCTGAGTGTTGCTGAGCTGGTTATTCTGTATATAATCCGTGGAATATTTGGGGTACATTGACACAAGTTCATAAAGAAAAAATCACTTTGTCCAAAATAAGGTGTTGTTCTGTAGTGACATAGAGATTACAAGTAGTGATTTGTCACTCCCTGGTTTGTGGTAGTCCGTGTCTCTCTAGACTTGGTATGCAAACTGAGATGTTTGCTTTTGCTAGTCTGTACTGTAGCCTTTACTTTGCTAAAGGCAAAGTATCAAATCTTACTGGGCTCTATTTAAAGAGATGCAGGTAGGCCTATAAGAATAATGCTGAAGCACCTGTGGATAGCCCTGAACAGAAAGATGGTGTGTGGTGTTTTACTCTGTGGGAATCTGTCCAAATTGGAATTAGTTAACAGGCTTATGAAATTTGCTGCTCGTGCATTCTCAGCCAGGCTTTCTACAGCCAGGTGCTGAAATTGCTGTGAAAGGGCTCTCTGCCTTTAGTAGCCTTCCCTTATCCCATTCAGCTTGAGATTCACGTGGGGTGACAATCCCTTTATCCAGTGTTGGAAAGAAAAGAGCGGTGGGTGCGGAGCCATCACTGACCCCGGCTTCTACCCCAGTTACAGGCATGTAACTATTTTATCCTCACACACTGCTGTGTGAGCATTGTGAGATGTGCTTAGGGCAGACAAGTATTCCTTCTGGATTTTGTTTGAAGGATTTGTCTGAAAATGTGAATGAGAGGAGGGCTGGATGTGAAACCATGTCCAGTGTTCCTGAGTCAGATCTCATCTGCAGCCATGACTCTCTGAAAAAATAAGCTTGAGAGTTTTTTCTTGCTGTTTGTTTTGGTCTGTTATTTTTAAAAAAGGATAAGAGCCTGCTCATTTAGTAGCAAGTTATAGAAAACTTACTTTCTTCCCCTATCTTCTTTTAAAACTAATAGTGCAAAACATAGGCAAAGTAGGCTTTTTTTTCTGACACTGCTTGGATTTGCATTGTCTGCTGAGAATCTAAAGTACCTGGATTGAAAATTTATATTCAGATTGTTCTGTTTTATGAAACAAATTTGCCTTTTCCTTTCTTTTGTCTGCAAAATGACATTATAAAATTGTTGTATATCATATTGCTACATTTAGGAAGGAATTTAAAAAAACCATTATTTTTTTTCTGCCTGAATTTTGTTGTTGCTTTCCTTTTTTCCTTTTCCTGAGGCAATGTGGAAGTTTATAAGATGGCAAGCAGTGTTTCCTGGTAGTTAACACAGTAGATGAGAATTCCAAAAAGTTGATTCAGTTTTAGCACTTTATTACAGAAGTCCATTATAATTTGGGATGAGCTTTAATGTTAATAACCAGCAAAATACCATTGTTTCTCTGCATGTTTGCTTATGTTGTATATTGTAAAATACACGTTGCTGCATGTCCAGCCATGGACCACACTGCATATGATCATGAAATGCCTCATATGTGCTTGCTTTTCAGCAGTGTGGGCTTTGCACTATTGTGATGTAGCTTGATACAATGTATTCATGTTAGTGCATTGTATTTTATGTAGTAAATTGATGCCAGTGTCATAATGCATTTAGTTGACTTGTGGAATTTCAGTTGTTTTAATGTAGTTTGAATCAGTAGAAACAGTTGCCAGATACCCAGTCTGCAAAGAAATCTGTTTAAAGGAACACTGTCAATCTTTCAAGCCTGTAAATAGCTGCAGCTTTTAATGTTCCTGATGATTTTTAGAAATATCTAAAACTTCCATTCTAATACAAGATCACTTAGTAAGACAAAAAAACAAGCAACAGGCTCAGTCATGAGTATTCACATTAACAATAACAAAAGCTTGCTTTTAGGAAGAAAGAACCACATCTAAGAAAATTATTTGATAGGGCAGTGGGCAAGAAGGTGTGGCAGACACAGGGAAAGCTTGACTTTGTGAAAAGGTGTAAAGGATGTGGAGAGGTTGGAGGGAAAAGTAATTTTTAAAGTATCCTTGACCTTGGAAGTGTTGCAAGTCTATTAACAAAGGAAAAAAGTGCCCAGAGAAACAAGTGAGGATAAATCCACTTGGTTGTCAGAAATGTTTGGAGTGCAGGATGTTCAAGGGTTTTGGCTTTAGATGTTTGTGTGAGTTATTGTACCTGGACCTATTTAAATAGATTCAGTTTTGGAATGTGCTGGTAACTGATTTTTCCCCAGATAGAGGAAAAATGTGAAGAGCGAGGAGGAAGGAAGCTGAGGAGGTTCTGCTATGTGGCTTATGCAGAATGAAAGCAAGAAGGTTTCCTCATGTGAATATAAATTGAACTGAACTCACTCTGTTCTTGGTTATGACACAAATTAATTGAAGTAATGTCAGCAGAAAAACATAATTGTGTACACACCTAAATTTCCTGATGAGAAGTAGCACGGTATGCAGTGTTTTAAACACATTAGCAGAAATAATGCATGCTTGTTTGCCCAAACAAATTTGTCTCTATTAATAACAGAACAGTATAAAATAATTTACTTAACATTTCTGGTGTTCATGTTGAAAATAAAATATACTGTATTGATTGTTCCATTAATAAAAGAAAGGGGCTAGTTCTTATCACTGCCAAGTGCGAGTGTCCTTTTACCAGGAAGGATATTTGTTAAGTTGCTTTTCTTCATCTACAAAATTCATCATGTAATTTCAAAAGCAAGTGCTTTTAGCATTCCATGATGGTGATGATCTGCTCATGATTTCAAATGAGCTTGATGTGTACATCATAATGGGACATAATACAATATACTAAATAGATATACATGGTCTGTATATTCAAACACAGCCAGTAACATTAATTCCTGAAGATTGTGACTGTGTTGTATGTGTTAGGTGCATTTTGCAGTCAGACATTACAATAACTGTGGGATAATTTTACCTGAAGTGCAAAATGCTTGATATGATTTGGGCAGCTCATGGTAACCATTTTTGTTAATGGAAGTTGGATGTTTCTTCATGGGAGCATTCACTGGTAACATTATAATGGCACTAAATAATTCCCATCCCTGTGTTCTGTGTGTTCTGGCAAAACACCACCTTTTTAGCCCCACAGCTTCTTTCCTTCAGCCGTGTTGTAAGGGGCTGTTACTGTTTTGAGTTCTGTATTAAGTTTTGTGTTATTGTAAATATATGGGCAATGCTATCATTTTATCTTGTGTAGCACCCGAAGCAAAGCAAAATTGTTAGTTCATCATCCTTTTAGTAATGACTACTGGCAAGCTAATGCAAAATTAATGACATGCAATGTGTTATTTACTCAACTTGCAGCTTCTGTCAGAGGTTGTCTATTTTTATAAATTACATCATCCCCACTGCAGAACTCTTCTATCCATTGGGATTTACTGTTCTTACATTCCCTTTGGAAGGGCTCACATTGATGTCATAACTGGATTTGTAATTGTGATTAGATTTGGAAACTCAAAGAGAAACATTGAAGCTGTGCAGTATTTTCTGCAACTGAAGTGTCAGTAATATTTCTGAGGGTTTTTTTTTTGGCGTATTAATGGCACTGGGTCCTGTTTACAGCTTGTAGAGTTGCCAATACTTTATGAGCACACATATGTAAAACTTCAGTCAATAATAGCATAGATTTTCTAGAGTAGCATGATTTTATTGCTGCTACTGACTTGTGATGGTGCTCTTTTATACTATATAAAAGACTGTTTTTCTGAGATGTAGGGTATAAAACTAAATGTGAGGTATGTCATCAAGGCAGAAAGTTGTTCATGCACCAGAAAAATGGATTTTTCATACCTCTTTTCTAAATTGATTACTGCATAATGTAACTAAATACAAATATTGAATTTACACCACTTGGACTCAATGATCCTTATGGGTCCATTCCAACTCAGCATATTCTGTGATTAGAGCTGAGGAAAATTAAAGAAGCAAATATATACATGTGTTCTTAAATATTTTTAAAAAGGATATCCTCATTAACATAAGGTTGTTGAGTTAAAAACTGAAACTGTTTGTATGTAAAGTGCATATGGGGAAATGGGATCTGCCATATTATATTTGTAGAATGCCAATACAGATCTTTTCAATGCTGGCATTTCTCTGCAGACGAGTATCAGTGATAGTAGTAATGTAGTTATTTGCCCACTAAAGGATGGAAAGAAGCTGTCAGTTCATGTTTTTCCGAAGCATCTGAGCCACTGTTGTGTGACCTGAGCTTGACATAAAGTGACTTAAAGATAAAATTATTAGTATTATTAGGTGTTTCGGAGTACTTTTATTAAAGCCTTGTATTAGACTAGATTTGGATAATTCAAATTATCATTTTGCTGAGTGAATTTCAAAGCTCTAAAAAAAATAACAAATTCTGTTGTTAAAATATCCTTATCAATATCAATAGATTGAAACGTAGGGAAAATGTAATGTTCCAAATTCCAAGAAGGCCAGTGGCATTGTGGCCTGGATCAGCAGTGACTGTCACACTGTACTCGGAACTGGTGAGGCCACTCCTGGAATCCTGTGTTAAATTTTGGGTCTCTCACTGCAAAAAGGACATTGAGATGCTGGAGCGTGTCCAGTGTGTGATGGGTAAACCCTTTTCAACTTTATTGGGTAGATGTGTGTATTGCAGTGCCCAGGCTACATCCTGCTGAGTGTAAATGGCCTCATCCATGCTTTGCCCCTCATTGGGTGACAGGTCTGTTCAGGAGAGAGCTAACAAGTAAAGCAAGGTAGTTAGCCTTGAATTTAACTCAAGGTTTGTGTGTAAATTCTTTCCCCATCCTTCACCACTCTGTTGTGTAGTCATACTTTTTAAGCACTTTTAAAATTCTTTGTATTTACACTTTTCTGATGGAAAGATTTTTAATTTTTTTTTTCATGAAAAAAACTTTTTTTTTTTTTAATATAAGGTCTAGTTAAAGTGTTCATATTCTGTTGTATGAGTAATGGGTATTGGGAGCTGGACCTTAGGTTTGAGTGGTTAGCCTTAATTTTATTTGAATTTTCAGACAGTAAAGTTTTGACATGCAGCTGGAACAGCTGGCAGGTGTTATGTATTCTTGATGTGGCTGGCAGAAAACCTACATATACTGTGTTCTCACAATTCTGCATTATTTTGTGTGTGTGTGTGTGTGTGCATGTGCTAAAATGTAAATTATTTTACTTTCCTTTTACTTCTAAATTATGTATTACTCTTGAACACTGTAATTTGGTGAATGTAAAGACCTGCAGCTAACTGGTTTTAAAGTCTTCAAATATTCTGGGGCGCACAAAAGACCACTTTAAGAATTCTGACACCAGTCTTGGAATACAAAACAGTGTAGAACCAAATTATAAGGGACACTCAGTCTGGTAGGTGCACTTCTACCTATTTTTATTTAACACTCTCGTATCTAGGTAGCTGATCTTGTAATTTCAAGGAAAAAATGTAGTGTTACATTTGCAAAATGAGACATCTGTCAAGTGATGGTAGTTGGTTTCCTGATTTATTTGATTGGGGAAGAGGAAACAGAAAGGGCATTTCTTAGAATTTTATATTAAGTTCTCTTTATTTGAAGGATATAAAGTCGTGGTTTGACTTTTTTCCTACATAAAACCAGTTTGGCTCATTTTGCTTGATAATTATTTTAAAAGTGAAGGACATGTGAAATTGCATGGGGTTTGTTACTGATGAAAGATCTGTATAAATTATTTCTGTACAGTTGCTAGAGGCAGGGCACAAAGCTCTCAAGATCTGTTAGTACACAGTGCATTACACAGAGAGGATATGCAGGGGCATGAGGAGAGAGTTCTCCCAAAAGAAAATGATCTTGCCCTGCTAAACTCTTCAGTGTTGATTTTTATTGGGAACCCCCTGGAGCAGGCTCTTCAGAGACTGTGGCTGGAGACAAAAACAAGAGTTATTTCCTTCCAATAGACAGCTGGAGTGAGTGAAAATTCTCTCTAACAGCAACCAGCTCTTTCAAAGTTAAACTTCCTCAAAACACCACAGTTAAATAGTAAGTTACTCTGGTAAATGTCCAAGTACTCAAAAAAGGTGAACAGACTGTCTGATGGTTTCCTATGTCTGCACCTTGAACAGAATATCAGATTGTCCCTTAAAGCTTCTAAGTAAGTTCAAGGGAAACTGTTAGAAAGCATATTGTTTTAGCCTAGAACGAAAATACTGCCCCTCCACTACTGCTGAAGTCAATGAACACGCAAAATGAATAAGCAAATGAAATAAGAAAACAACAAAACCAACATAAAACCAGCTAGCATTTACAGAAGACTAAAAAATCAGGGGTTTGTTTGTCTTTAATCCATTAATATTTCATATTGAGACATTAAATAATTGTTCCCTGCCTTGGTTGGTCTCAGATGTGTTCAGTTCTGTGCCACAGCAAGCATCCTTGTGATGCAAGTATGTCAGCATATTTCAGGTAACTGGTTTCAATGGGGCTACTACTGGGCATAACAATACAGAATTTGGGCTGCTGATTGACCTCAGAAAAATCCTGAATTTTATTTTTACCTTTGAACAGTGAAGCAGTAGGATACACATGAAAGAGGCATGCAGTTATCCACCTTCTATAAAGTTTTCCTACACTGTTCTACAGCGAAGAATGCGAAATTTTAGGGTTGCCTCACATAAGTGAAGGACTTGTGTCCCTGGATTCCTGCTGTGAAATTGGCATGGACGTGATGATATGTGGGAGTTTTTGTGGATATTTTCATTTGTTTGTTTTTCCTTCAAGATCATGGGCTGATTTGTATCTCAGTAGTGAACCCTGTCCCCAGCAGGTGTGGATGTCAAAGTGCAGTTTAGATCTGGTAAAGACAACTTGCTACTCCTGTATGCTTGAGATCGTGATTCTTGACCTTAAAAGTGTGTCTGCTGTTTTGCTTTCATGCTAGTTTTCCCAGTTTAAAGACAGAAAGCACTTTCTCATGTTTTCCGATGTAATTAACATGCCGTTGTTAAATCTGGTCATTACACCAACGAGAGAAAATTTTGTAAATGTTAGGAAAAGCTTCCACCTGTCATGACATAATGATTCTCCACTTCTGAAGTACTGAAACAGTTAAGGAAATTAAACTAATCTGTGGCCATTCTGCCAGCTGAAGTCATTAATGATTGCAACCTTTATGCCTAATATTTACATTTAATAATGATAATGTATAGTTTTAAAGCCACATTAATATGCATTAACTTTTGACTTGTGTGAGAATGAATGCTTTGCTTTGTGTAAAAGTCACAGGTAAATCAGTTAAACATCACCTACCCAAACACATATATATTCTATATAACAACCTAGCAGGAACACAAAAGATATGCTTATTTTTTCTTTTCTTTTTTTTTTTTTTTTCCCCAAGCACTGTTAGATGAAAAGCATAAATAATTATGGAGTCCAGAGACAAGTTTCTGTGCTCTGGTGCTGTGGTGAGCCTTTGCTGAAGTCAGTTTTATAAGCTAATTTAGATATTCTGGAAATAGTGCGTCTTGTCACATTTTGGATGAGTGTCCATCAGTTACAGGTTTTCTTCATGTCTGGTTTAACATAGTTGTCGAACAGAATTCGAAGTATTTTAGATAAATACTGTGACTTGCTCCCATTTTAAGATGGATGGCATGCAAATAGAAAGTTTGCTGTACTGAAAGCAGAGCTGTGCACAGAAGGTGACAAATGAGTGTGCTGTCAGAGGGAAGATTGGCAGTCTGCAGCACATCCACCCAGCTGAGGCACCAGCCCGACTGCTCTGGGCTTGTCATTAGTTTAAAGATCTGGATTATAGATTCATCTGCAGCAGCAGTTCAACAGAAGGGCATTTGTTCAAATGGTCTGTAACATTAGGAAATGTGTTATCAAAACAACACACTCCACCCCCACTGTAAGTCTTGCTTTGGTGTCACCAGTTGTGCAGTGAACATGGTTGCAGTGACAGCAGTGTCACAGGGTCATGAATTAAAACGAATTAATGTGGCAAATACTGTTACTTTATCCGTGTGTTTTGGCTAAAGTGGTACTTCAGTAGCTTGGAGAACATATTTGGTAATTTTCATTGATTCAGCAGTTTTGTTTAAAGTTCTCAAAGTTCTTGAGAAAATACTTATAGGGATAGGTGTGCCTAGAGCATCCTATGTCTGTTTTATGCTGATAAATAGGAACTTGCTTGCATGAAACTGGGTCATATGGCCAGAGGTTTAAATTGTTGGCAGTAAATTTCTTTGAATACTTCAGAAATAAGTTACATGTTGTATGGGACATTTAAATGTACTCTAGCATTTTGAGTGAATTATTGTTCTGGGCTTTTAGTGGTTTCATTTGGCGTCTATAAATCTGATGGGAACAACACATTGTTACATAGTAATCTCTCTGGTAAGGTTGGTGGGAGGCAGAGAGCACCAGCCTTATAAAATTCAGAAGCATGCTCCTGGGAGCTTAACATTGTGGTGTCCAATAGCTCTGAGCTTAAATTTGAGTTTTAAACTTACACTTCATTCCAAGTGAGGAGGGCGGGGGAACGAGAAGATAGCTCTGCCATATTTTCCTTAAAATTATGTACTTCTTTCTTGTAGTCTTCAATTTAGGTGTCTCTTATTCCACCTACGCAGCTGTGTAATATCTGTGTAATTGTCCCTTCACTGTGAATGTTTTTTCTAGCTACTGGAGTCATGTAGTGGCAGTAAATTCAGTGACCTTAGAGAGTTCTGTTGGTTTTTGCCTAGGTATTCGAACATGAAGGAAATGATACTTTACATTGCGTTTAAAGGGAAGGGGAAGATCTGCTGATAATTTCTGGTTTTGAGGTACTTCAGGAAAAGAATGGTCTCTGTGTATGCAATGGGTATAAAAATTTAAGTAGTTCTGTAAGTAGTTGTGAGTAAAGGTGACTGCTTGAAACTGAGCAGTTGAGGTAATCTGTCGTTACAGCATTTGTCATTAACCTAAAAAGGTTTAATACTCCAAGTGTTGCTGGCACTGCTTAGGAGAATGACATCCATGTGAGATGGTATATAGGAGTGAGATAGAATATAAAATAATGGATAATATATAATAATTAATAATAGTTGATAATGTATATAATATACATGGTGAGATAGAATATAAATAGTTGAGAGACATTACAATCAGATGATACATGCTGCTGAGATCTCTGCCAATTTCTACCTAGAATTCAGTATTGTTTATGAATCCCTAATCTTATGGGCTAGTCCTAGGATGTCCATACATTTATAGTTGCTTTTGAAATGGTTTTTTAACATTCTTTTCTGTGACTCCTAAAGGGACACTAGATTTTTTTATAAATACCATATTTTGAAAGCAGCCAGGGATAGCTCATGTGCAATTATTGCATGTCAGGTTTATTAACCTCTCACTTTAATAGCCTAAAAAGTTTGTAAAACTGTCTTGGGTTTGTTTGTTTGTTTATTTTTCCCCAAACTTTTAAGTCTAAGCAAGGAGTTCTTACATGGGTTTTGAAAAACCCATGAGCACAAAGTTGTAGGTAGGTTTTCTGTGATGTATTCATACTTGTTTATTGTAGAAACTTTCTACAATATATTGTTCTTGTGTTTTACACTAATTTAAATTCCAGTAGTTCTTCACTGTAACCTGTTACTATTCACTGGACTTCAGCTTTAATTATTTTTTATGAAATATAAATTCTACTGAAGTGTTTTCTGAGCTGAAAATGGACACTACATACAATCACACCATATCTGGAAATGATAGCAGTTGAGGAGGAAGGAGTAGGGAAATGGAACCAACCATTTATTTATGAAAACTGTTTTGACTCACAAATTTTCTGTGAGTGGTGTTTTCTTTACCGAATTACATAAATGTGGCTTTTCACATTTTGAATGTAAAGAGGCTCATTTTTCTAGTTTGGAAACCACAAAGTTTTTGTCAGTCTGATACATGTGAACATTAGTTAAACTTCATTAGGTTGATAAGAATTTTGGCATTCATGTGCAAAGTACTGACTTAATTTACTAACAGATGAGTGAAATTGCATAGTGGTGACCAGCATAAGCAGTAAGAAAGTGTTTCATGGCATTGTTACTTGAAAGTTTTGTGTTTCACTACTATTTTGATGTGTATAATCAGGTTTTCATGTTGCCCTGGAAGGCTTATGCCACAGAAACCTGTGCTAGATTTTAGCTGGGAATATCAACTGGTGAAGAGAGGATGCCTGTTGATAGCTGTGTGTGTGTGAGGGAGTTCAGAAAGGGCTGTGCTGCCTTCCTGCTCTGGGGAGATGTTTCATTTTTGGCAGAACTTCATTTTTTTCCTGATGTGAGCATGAAATACCACACTCAAATTCTGCCTGTGGTGATAACTGCAAGGCTGCCCAATCAGACTGAAGAGTGTTTTAATTGCTTTGTCAACAAGTAGTATTTTTAAATTTTGTACTAGAGGGGGTATGCCTGAGCTTCCTAGAATTCCTAACTTTTGCTGCTTCTGGTCAGTACTTCCTCAGAAAATTGATTGCACTCAGCATTAAACCGTTTTACAAGGCTTAAGCATAATTTAATGTTTTAAAATCATCTGTTGGTTGCACTGGCACATGGCAAAGACTTTCAAAATTCTAAACTAATTGTTGTAATTTAATAACTTTAAGAATAACTTATCTTTTAGAAAATACTAGAAGACCAAGGGCGTGTCATTAAGCTCTCATAAATGTAAATACATTCAATTTAAGAGGTGTTGTGTATGAAAATGTGCCCATAGAATAATTCTGCAAAAAACAGACCGAATTATTTCAGGACCTTTTCTGGCTTTACTAGAATTCATTTCCACTAATTTTTATAGCCTCATTTGCTAGCAATCATTGCCAGGAGTGAAGGAAATCAATATGTAACAAACTCAACTCATTATCAGTGTACGTGTTAATTTGGGGGAAGGCAGCTGCAGATTATATGACTTAGTGTTCTGTAGAATCCATTTTTTTCCTGTGTATTTTGCCTCTGTAACAACTGTTAAGTCTTTTCTTCTATTGTCCTTGTTGGGGAAAAAAAAATACTTTGAAGTTATTGTAAGGCCAGGTGGTCTCTGATTTTAAAGAATGTGTTGTAAAGATGTTACAGAGAGCAGTACTAAAGTTGAAGCCTAATGGAAGAATGTCATGTGCCTGGCTTGGTCATTCCTGTGTCAAGTGGTACAGAGCTGTGGCACTTAACAGGTGCATTGTATGGGGATGATAATGTATTGCTTGAGCACAGTCCCCGTTGCATTTCAGCTCCTCTGCAGCATGATTTTGCTATTACAGCGTGGGAAGTGCTGTAGTCTAAATGGGAGTGACTGGGGACATTTCTGAGTTTAAGAGACAAATTACATTCTGAGAGGAGAATTATAAATGCCATATTTGTGTCAGTCTCCTCACCTGTATCCCCATGTGTTTTTAGTAGAATTTGTGTATTCAGTGTGCAAGGAGAAGCAGGAGCTGTATTCAGAAAGGCTTGCAATGGTATGTTCAAGGTGTCTGGATGTGTACCTCCCACATCCTGTGGATGGATGTCTGTGGCCTGTGCCGGGGCGAAGCTGCTGAAAATCTGAGAGAGCTCATCAAGTGCACTGTTTGTAAATACGTGATAAAAATGTTTACAGCTCTGCAGCAGCTCTCTTTTGGGTGGGGGGAGAGGGAGGTGGTGTGCCTGCTCCAGCATTATCTTCTTGAAAAGTCGTGTTCATTTCAGGATTTGGCGAGGTGAACGTGGGTCCTCATTCCCACCCCGACTTCAGTGATATTCTTAGGAGCCAGCAGCAAACGGATCCCTCCCCTCTGGGGATGCCTTGATCTTCTGAGGCTGATACCAGACACAGGCAGGAGCTTGCTGTTTTATCTGCATTGTCCATCTCTACCTTAATGAGTGAAACAGTTAAGTATCGGAGGGGGCGAGCCTCTAGGAATGTGTCTTCCATTTGACTGGAATATTTCGGTGGATAAAGGGAGAGGGAGGGAGAGGAGAGAGAGAGAGAGAGAAATCCACTTACATCACTCGAACTGCATTGAGTGTGTGCCTGTGTGCAGGTTAAGAGACAGACTTCAGTGTCTTTGCTTTCTGCAGGAAGCAGCAATGCCGTTTGTATCCTAAGAGGAATTTTTTATTTAGAAAAGGAAGCATTCTTTCTACCCAGGAAATGGCTTTCCTTGTGCGTTGCTATGCCAACTGCCTGCAGCCATGGTCTTCCAAAGTAAGCACAATAACGTAATTATATTGGCGTATTGCATTCAGACTCATGATTCTCTGGGTTTTTGTGTGTGTAACTGTGTTGTATTTTTGTTGCTGACTCTTTGGGCGGTAGAAGTGCTTGTCTTGATTGTGAGGAACAGGCTTCATAAAATTAAATGTCCATCAATGTCATGCTGCTGAGATTAATTGTGCAAACTTGGTTAGCTGAGTGGAACAGAGATCACTGGTCACTACTCTGTCAGCATCATTAGCAGCCAGGGGAGGAGGTCCCTATTCGTGTGCGCTGCCCTGATTTTGGGGGAGTGGAGGGCAGTGGTGGCGGGAGGGGGGAGGCTGCATTTGTGAGTGTGTGATTGCAAATGAAACAGGAGTATTAACAATGCTTGGCTGAATGCTGGAGGCTGGTTCCTGCACCCTGACTAATATAATACTGTATTAAGCCTTTTTGAGGGAGTCTCTGTGCAGTCAGCCATTTTAGCTTTTTTTTCGTCCTTTTTTTTTCCCTTTCCCATTCCTCAGGCTCTGGGAATGGTTTTGTTCCCTTGAATGGATGCTGGATATGTAGGGTTTCATCAAGCTCTGTACGTCCTGACATGCTTAGACTTTCAGTGTTACAAAAATGGAGACTAACGCTGTCATTCGGATTGCTGCTCTGCACTACAAGTGCGAGGGGGGTTTTGAGCTTACCAGTAGTGACACTTTTAGCTCCAGCTTGGTTTCACCCCCTCCGCCTCTTTTTAATTTAATGCTGTAGAGGGTGACTTGCCATCCATAAGAAATTGGTACATGATGTGTAAATTCAGTTCAGCTTATGTTTCTTCATTATGAAACCACTTGCAATCCCAGCTAACCATGGAGTTATGGGCCAGCAGGAGAAACACTCAGTAAGTATTGCAAATTTTGTTTGTTCTATCAATAACCTGTCATGGGCAAACTGCATGGAGATTGAAACTGCTTGTCGTCCTGCTCACTGGCTTTCCTGCTTGTGGATTTAATAGCGGGTTTGGAGGGAAAGCTGTACCTGAGGTGGCATTAATGTCGGTGGCTGTGTTTGAAATTGTTTTCAGCTTAGAAAAGGCAACTCTGTAGGTTCTTTTTGAATGTTAAAAATTTACTGAAAAAATGCTGACATACTTCGGTTGGGCAGGAAGCTTTGAGCATTCAGTTAAAATCATAATGCATTTGTTAAAACTTTAAAGCAATATGTAAGCTGTATAACAAGTGATATAATTGCAGGTGATGATAAGAATAGATTTATTCTGCCTAGCGTATGGTACTAGTGTACTGCTGCCTTGTAGCATGGCGTTTAACATCTGTGATACACTTATGCTGAAATGCTGAAACTGTTAGTAAAACATGGAATGAACAAAAGGCATAAGTACTGATGCTTTCTAATTGATCCCATGAGTCAGCTACACCTTTGTCCTGCTTTAATCCCATAGGCTGCCTGTGTTTATTGTTTGGGAAAAATGCATTCATAAGCAGAAGAGCAAACATTATTTAACAAGGCCTCAGGTGTCAGGAATTAGGAATTTAGGTTTTGCATGACAAAAAGGTGCTCTAAGAATGCACAGAATCTTATTGCTCAGTAAAAGTGTTTAAATCTTCATGCTAGATTTTGTATGGTTCAATATAGTTTTCAATCTTAAAATTTGTTTCTTGAGAAGATATTTATGATTATGTTCTGTGAGTGCTGTGTCTGTTAGAATGTGCATGGGAATGTGTACAGTACGTTTAGCAGACACAATTAAGAATCATAAATAGTGGGAAGAGGTGATAGCAGGAACTTTTGGAAGGAAGAACATTTTTTTTTTTAGGGGGAAGAATTCAGTGTTGATTATGTAGAAATACATCAAGTAATCTAGAAATGTCTTAGAATGTGTCCAGTGAATTTTTCTAACCCATGTAGCAGACATATCACAGTTTCTTATTGTAGACTGTTTTGTTCCTTTCCCTTCTTTAATTACATTCTAAGTATAAGGGAGTTCATGTAACCAAACCGTTTGGTGTTCATGAAATATTTAGAACTTAATCTAAATAAAAAACCCAAACAAAACCCACCTTCTTTCCTCCTGAAACTCTAGCACTGAAGAAGCTGAAATAGAATGGGATACTTTGAATTTGCAAATAGGAATAAAATGAAAAAGCTGCATATGTATTGGGTTTTCCTGCTCTTTCTACCCTCCAAAGAATGTCAGTGAAAAGTTCTGGATTTACTCTGGTAGCACAGCAAGTTTAACTGATATTAAATAAATGCTTATAGATAAAGGAAAAAACAAACCAGCTTTTTAGAAACTCTGCATTACAAACTCTGTCATGTTCTAGTTGTATAACTTTGAGTTATTTAAATCACAGAGATTAATTTCACTCTCCAAAATGGAGACTGGACCAAAATGTAGAAATAGCAAAAGGAAAAAGTTCAAGGTATTGCTTTACAAATGTCCCCATATATGCAAGAGAGAGAAATCCTACTATCTGACACACAATTGCAGATTTTGCATGAACAAAAGACGTAGTTTAAAGACTATATAGAACTTTAAATTGTTAGGACACAGAGAAGCTCAGCAAAACCCAACACTTTGGCTATGAAACTTTTCATGCCTATTCACCAGGTAGACATTATTTTCCTTGGAAGGTGAGACTGAAAGATGTAAATGTTTCATAGAGAGGGAAGGGAAGCTTGGAGTTCCAAGGCACAAGACTTTATCTTACTTTGCCTAAGAGGAAAACTTCTTGAATTAATCATTTCTGGTAAGGAGTTATTTTCATGTTAGTCTGTTCTCAGAATTCTAAATATTTTATTGATATCTGAGTTGAACTTGTTTCACAGAGAGAGGCTTAATTACTTCTGTGACGTCCCCACCCAGAGTCTCACAGCTTGACTTTCTGGAAGTGAATGCAAAATTCAGTTCCAATCTGGAGCTGAATGCAAAAATCTCCTGTGCAAGGTTTCACAAATTTCTGTGAATTAGTTTTAGTTAATGCTGTTAAATCTTAATTTCACACTAGTTTAGTTAGGGAATGAGGGATATGGTTTAAATAGACTGTTCTGTGAAAATAGTATGCAGACTGGCCATTGTGTTAATCAGGGTGAAAATGGAGTGAGGAAGATTAAAAAATGCTCTTGTGTTTCCTAGATTTTTTTTAATATAAAAAATAAAATCGGCAGCATCAATCAAGTGTATTGGTCTTACATGCCTCATATTTCATAAATTGGAAGAGTTTGAAGCAGTGGTACAAACAAATACCCGAAAGTGATGTTCCTTGATACACAACTACTGTCATCTGTTTAACAGGGAGTAAAATTATGCTCTGGGTGAGAGATGGCAAGAGAAATGAAAGCTGGATTGTTGTGAAAATACTTCTGCTTAGTTCTTGTATTTAATGTACTTTACCAAATTTCATGTAACTAAAGGAATCTTAGAATGGTTTGGGTTGGAAGGGGCCTTGAGGACCATCTTCTTCCAACCCCTCTGGCATGGACAGGGACACCTTCTATAGACCAGGTTGCTCAGATCCCCATCCAGCCTGGCCTTGAACACTTCCAGGGATGGAACATCTTCAGTAGGTTCATTCTGTTTGGCTGTGTCCTTGCTGGTAATAAGAGTTCTCCCAACTAGCTTTGTAGTGCTTTAATTATAATTTTCTTTATCTTAAATTTTAGGAAGATGAATGATGTTTCAATGAATACTTCTTTGTGGATGTTGAAACAATCTCTTGAAAAGCTTTACACATTGCATCTTATACCTGGTTTATTATGCGGAAAAAAATCACATGAAGGTCTAGTGAATGAAGGTTCCCCTTGCAGGAGTGGGCCTTGTAAAGCGTTAGCTTTCTGTTTCATTTCTCTTTTTCCTTTCTGTCTGTTGTTTGTAGGAACCTTACTCAAGGTCAACTATAAAAACAAAATGCAAGAATTGACAGGTGTAATGACTTGTAAAAATGAGACTTGAGATGCATAGTCCTTACACAACTGTGTAACGATTAACAACTCAGGGATGCGCAGTACTTTGGAGTGACTTATGGACAACCTGTAAGAAAGTATATTTTTACTTCAGGGGTAATTGAAATAAAGTCTGCTAATAAAGGAGATGTTTCGCTGCTGGCACAGTGACACTTCTTTAGTGATCATGGGTGCTGCAGTCTTTGATTTGCTTGACCTCTCTTGAATTACTAAAGAATATCGGAAACAATAAGTCAAAATTTTGAGTTGTTCTTACCATATTTTAGTTCATGAAGATTTGTGGCTGTGTGCTAGGCGTCTCCCAGGAAAGAGAAGGAATTGAGTGGCATTTTGAGGAAAAAAGTCTTGAATGGGTATTGTTCAATAGAGTTTTTTAGTTTGATGTATAGTAAGGGTGCCAGTTGGTATGCTTTCTTAAGAAATCTAGCACTATCCTAGAAATAATTTTCTGTTATGGGAAGAGATCATCAGTATTTTTTCTTATCTCATGTAATACTGTAACCTGGTACAAGTATTTGAGTGAGCATCACACAGCACTAGTAAGACATGGGCAAGAGAGGTGTGGTGTTGTGCTCAGATAGCTACAGTTGCTAAGCTTTTGCATGTTTGTATGTAAGTATCTCTAATAAAGGTAGTAGTGATCTCTTAGCTGCTGCAGCTGCTGATGGTTGTGATTTTGTTCATCTTGATGAATTACATTGGTCTGGGACTTGATACAGATTATCTTCTTTTGTTGTTAGGCACGTTTGTTTTTAGCACTTATTTGAACCAGGTTTCTGGTTTGGCCCCTGCTGATTATTCCTTCCCTTTTAATTTGCATATTTTGAAAAAAAAATTCCTCTCTGGAGACCAGTAAAGGGGTTGTGGATTTTTGATGTGATTAGAAATAGTGTTTCACCTCTTTATAGGTGCATTAGGATAGAGTCTTTAATTGCACGACTGTATATCTTCTGCAAGAGTCCTCTCAAGATGGATAGCTCTGACGTAATGAGCAGCTGTTTGATGTTTTGGGCTAGCTTCATTGCTCAAAAGGCCAGGTTGTGTTTATGGTGTACTGTTAAAATCTTACTCAGAGGAGAAAAGCGTAAATATTATTCTCTTCTGTGCCTTTCCAAGATGCTTGTAACTACAGTGTTCATGCAATTAATTAAGGTATTGTGGGGGCGGCATTATCTTAATTTTTCGGGTAGGTTTGCTGAGGCAACTCTTTGGCAAAACCCAAGGGCAGAATTTTGAGAGCTTGAGATATTCATTCCACAGCGTAGGTAGGTGCAAATAAGCATTTGAAGGATGGATTTTGTTGCTTGAATTTTCTGTATTAGCCCAGTTCAGGCACTCACAGCCTAATGGTCATATGAAAGGTTGATTTTAAGTGACATGCCTGGCATCCTGCCAGAGATCTGTGGCAGACTCTGGCTAAATTCCTGTTCTGCAGG
Source organism: Rhipidura dahli (assembly GCA_013399225.1). NCBI lineage: Eukaryota > Metazoa > Chordata > Aves > Passeriformes > Rhipiduridae > Rhipidura > Rhipidura dahli. The sequence goes on from VXAC01004222.1 coordinate 1,950,189, forward strand.
ATAGCATTTAACTGCAGATTTCCCCAAAAGCTTATAAATGGCAAAATTTGGGTCATTTCATAGGAAGGACAGAGAATGCATTTAGTGACCTGTAGAGATGGCAGTGAGAGCATCCTTGGCATGTAGAAGATGTCCTGCTATCTTTCTGTTACAGTTTCAATGCCTGGGGATTGCACAGCATATTTCAAACTGAGAAGAGAAAAGATTAATAGAAAGAAAACCCACAAAACCATACCAGAAAGGCTGCCATCTATGTGTAATGAAGTAGATAAAATGTTTTCAGGTCAACGTGGATAGTTGGTGTAGAAGATTGCACAGTAGGGCATTTTTTAGCAAGTTTATGAAGTAAGAGAATTTCAGGCTTCACAACAGAATCATTGTTATGGCTCTGGTTTATATTCTAAAGTGGCCAAATCTAGTGGTGCTGTTGGAGTGTTTGCAGAGTGATATTTTTGATGGTGCATACTGGAATGTGACATTTATAGTCACAATGCAGATGTGAACCTGAAAAGGAAAGTCAGCTTCTTCCAAAAGGCTATTTTGAGACCGAGAGACTAAAGCTATTTATTATTACTGAGTTTTTGGCACTCCTGCCTGATCATCAGATGTGCTGAAAATCTAGCTGAAATTGTGAGCTGCTGATACCCAACAATTAAGGAAAAACAAAAACTATCCAAGCAACCAAAAATCCCAAACATCAAAAGAAGTAAAAAACCCTAAATCCTTTAAGATAGTGTTGACCTGCTCCTGATTCTAGGAGTTAATAAAGGCATAAGAAGAGAAACTCTAAAAAGCATAAGATAATATGTTAAGTAGCCTACGTTAGAAATACTGGGGAATTCACAATATGCTCAGTGAGTAGCATGGAGTTCATTTTAAGTAGAAGCAAGCACTAAGGAAACGAAGGAAATCCTGTGCCTCGGTGTCTCAAGTTCATTATTCCACCTGCAAAATAATTGCAGTCCCTTGCTGAATCCTGGCTCAAGGGTTTTAATCAGTGATACTTACACGGGTACTTCATTTCCAAGTGACGTAAACTCAACAGTTTAGCAAAAAAACCGGTAAAAATATTCCAGTGAGAGGAGGTAAATTAGATTTTTTGGGAAATTTTTTTTTTAATTATCTAAGGCAGGGGATCTCAGTGATATGTAAAGAAACATGTCTCTTATAAGAGGATTAGAAAATGCTGTGAGTTGTGTTGGTTTTTTTCTGCAGTTGTGATTGCTGCTGGTACTACTCCAGTATGCAAAAGTGAGGGGAGGTGTCTCATGTTCTGTATTCTGCTGCTAACGTGGTCTGAAGCTTGTCTGCAAAGTACTTCTGTACTTGATAACTTTGCAGGTTGTCTAGAATAATCAATGGAATATCAAGAGATAACTGGAATGATTTAAGAATATAAGCATTAGGAACGATGATTTCTAAATTCTGAACTAGCATTGCATAAACATTTAGGCTACGTTCAGACCATCAGCACTCTGGGGTCATGATGTCAGTGCTGGAAGCTTTTAAGTATAATTTTTTTAAGCTTAAATTTCATTTTTCTTTAATTATCTTGCATATTTTTTATTCCTTGTTGTATTCTAGACTTTAAATTGCTACAAATTAGCCCTTAACAGCATCCTTGATGTTTGAAAAACTGAGCTAATTTTATTAACCCCTCAGTGAATGAACAGTGGTGTGATTTTTGCTTGACTGAAATAGAGACAAGATTTTCAGGATCTTAAGGTTATTTTATTAAAGTCTGATTTTTATTTTTGATATCTTGATTGCAACAGCAGATATATGACCAAACTAGTAATTCTTTTCACTTAATATTACTGATGCATTCTTATTAGCTTTTTCTAAAATTTGAAATTAATAGAAGTAATACTACTAGAAAGAAAAAAAAAAAAGCTGGATATGGTATTTCAGGAGTTGTGCAGGTGAGTTTAATACTGAACCAGTGTTTGAGAAATATGGCTACTATTAAGGATTTGAGAAGCATGGAGTCTAAATGTCTAGAGATTTAACCTTGACCAAAGAACCTTGTACCCGCCACGCTTCATTCTCAATATTGTATTTAAGAATGTGGTAGCTGTAGTGCAAGAGAAGTGTGGCATGACTCCAGCAGTTCTGCAGTGTTTTTAGGATTCTAAGCTCTGCATGCTTAACCCATCAATCTGTTACAGAAATGTCACTGGCACACGTATGGGATCCCAGAATTGGATGGTTGGTGGTAATTCCAATTTTGTCAGCTTGCCAGTAGTCTTTTTGCTGTTCATTTTGAGATGATGATGATTCAGCTGAGAACCAGGGGAAGAGTAGACTGTGCTGAAGGGGCCTCTGCTCAGCTCCTGTGCCCAGAAGCTAAAATTTATTGGAGTGTTTATCATTCCTTCCAAACCCCCTGTTTGTATGGGGATGCTAGAAGGACAGATGAAAGACAACAAATTGCAGTGCTGTTATGTGGGTGATGTTAAAGGTAAGTAGCTTTACATTATAATAGTACCTGACACAAGCAGTGCTGCTGCTTCGTCCCTAATACATCTCAGGTGTTGGGGTGGAGATAATTATTGCCTAAATTAATTTTATCCTGTTTTTCACTTGTGAAAGAGGAATGTTCACAACATTTGAAATAATTGGAAGATAGGAAATTTTGTTTGTATGTTGTTTGTAGTTTACTTTCATGGTGCTGGACTTGGTTACTGGACTGCAAGATTCTATTAATTCCATCAGCAAGAATGTTGGTCCTTTGAGCAAGAGTCTATATTTGTCTTTTTGGGTTGCTCTCACTTCAAATGTGAAACTTGCTGCCATGAACCAACTTCATGGTATTCAGCTAACCTGGCATTCTATACTTGGCCTAAACCTTAAGCTGCTCAAAAAGCTAGAAATAAGACCATAGGTCCCTTTGCATTCAGTGGTCTCCATTGCAGATGCTGGAACACCAAATCCTGGCATGTTTAGTTCCCTTTTCATGAAAAGTTCAAGAGCATTTTCCTAAATGAGAAGTAGCTTGCTAAACCTCACAGATTGGACTGAGTAGTTTTCCAGGCTTTCCCATGTCCTGAGATTTCAGTAGTTCCTGTCCTTTTTGTGGTGCATGGAGTGACTGCCTTTCCTTTAAGTCAGATAGGTTTTCTACTCTTTCCTTACACATATTCTGCCAGTTTAGTGACCACTGTAAACAGAAGAAAGCTCTGAACCATTTAACAGAACATGAATATTTTACTTTGAACGTGAAAGCAGTTGTGACTCTTTACACTGAAATGTATGCATACCTCCATGGCATTTCCAGCTCTTAAATGGAGATGGAGATGGCAGTTCTCCTTTGGTCTGGAAATGCACAAACTGGTTTAACACCAGCCTTCTCTTTCGGTTCCAGCTTCTCAATATGGATCAAGAGCCAGCTGCTTTTCCAAACAGAGGAAAAGCAGGTTGTGAGTTAGAATGTGGAAAAGAGTGAAGTATTACATAATATGTGTTTAGGATCTGTTAATAAGCTAACAAATGCTGTGGCAGGCATAAAATGTAGCTCCATGTAGCCCTTGTAGCTTTCTACCTGTAGATGATTTATTTCAGCTGTCCCAGGCTTGGTTGGTGACCGTATGCCAATGTTTGGTGACAGTAGCTCATCTTCTTGGTAGCTGCAGTTGCCTGATCTTCAGAGGCATAGGGACAACCAGGAACCATGCTGCAAAGCCAGACAATAATCTGATGGTCAGGTACCTCAACCTGTGATTTTTTTTCACTCAGTCTATAAATATTGCCTCATTTTATCTGACTGCAGCCTGTCACTTGCTTGCAAGCATAGGCACTGTGTGCTGGGTCCTTGGGACAAACAGACTAGGTAGGATTTCTTAGTTCATTGCTTGACTCCACGCCGTGACATTGCAAGTAAGAAAAACTGGTTTAAAGCTTTCTTCTTTTATTCCTCCTCTGAAGAATGATTTTTGTTAAAATGACGTTGTTCTATTTTGTGGGTCTCCCTTTGTGTGTGTAGCCATGTTGGCTTGTTTCATCGTTAAAAATAGGCTCGTGCTGTTCCCTGCTGCTGTTCTTCCTGCAGAGCCAGAAGAATGGGAGCTGGGTTGTGCTCTTAGGCCTCCATCCATAGCATTGTTTCCTAAATGCTTGTCTGCTGCTGTGTGCCTGCCAGCCTGCCAGATGCTGTGGGAGTTGCATGAATGTCAGGAAGGTCTAAGGCAGGATGATTTGAAAGAGCATGGGAACGCCTGAGAAAGAGAACATGGGTGCAGAACTGGGCCATACCTCTACTACTGGTAGGGGGATTGATGGCTTGAAAATGGGGTGATGAAGGACATTGTACCTGAATGTATTTGGTCATGGTTGAAAAAAATTAATCAATCTAGATTTTAGGAAATCTAAACTGAATTTTGGGAATTACTTCTTAGTTAGCTATATCCTAGGTTTGTTGAACCATCAACCCTGTTCTCAAGTAAGTTTTCTGTGCTCTTGATGAGGTTTTTTTTTTTGTTTGTTTGTTTTTCTGTTTTGGTTGTTTGTTTGGTTGTTGGATTGGCTTTTTATTTGGTTGGTTTTGATTTTTTGGGGGGAGATTGTTGGGAGTTTTCTTCCTACATGTAAACACCTAAAGGCTCTTCAAAACAATTTTGCCTGTGCTTTTTCGCCAATCAAGGTACAGCTTGACCTCTAAATCTTAATGTTTTTCTGATAACAGACTAGAGAAAAAAGAAAACCTGTATTTTCCAATTTCTTGGCAGGCAGAAGTTCTTTTCTCTGCTAGATTGCTCAGGAAAGAGTCAGATGTTAGACTTGGATGTGTCTCACTGGTCTTTTCAGTCTTGACCTGCATCACCAGTGGATATTCAGCTAGGTTTTTTGACCTTTGAATAAGAAGCTGAATATAGAGGGATTTTTTAAAAGAAATATATATAAATAATGTAGAAGGATCTTTTTTTTTTGTTGTCCTCACTTTTAAAGAACCAGGAGGAAAAGGAAAATGCCTGAATTTATGGATAATGGAGCCAAAGTAAAATGTGCTACTTAAATAATTAACTCTGTGTCTGGGAAAGGTTGTTAACTGGATTTTTTTTTTAAAGCAGCAGAGAAGAAAAATTTTTATTTTAAAACTGAAGCTGTTCACAGCTTTAGGAGCAGACTGAAAACCAAATTAAAATGACAACAGTGTTAGTTCCTTTTAGCAACTGTGGAAGTCTGTATGCTAGGTGTACCTCTCCTTGCCCATTGATTTTTGACTTCTGCAAATATTTTGTGTGGTCTGACTCTGGGAATTTCTGTCCTATTCAGTCTTGCTCATTTTCAGATCTGTAGGTTCTTAATAGTTGATAATATTGTTTTTGGGGGGGTGGGGTGTGGGTGGTGTTTGTGTGTCTTGTGAGAAGATTAGAGACTTCTTGCATTTCAGGGCAAAGGATTTTGGAATTTTCCATTTAGCAGGTATTTTCCAAGGTCCCTGAATACAGCTGCTTTTCCTAAATAAATGGTTACTAAAGTGTAGTTTTCCAAACAGTGGTGTGCATGTCAGCAGTAGGATATAGAAAATCTAGTTATCTACTTGTTTCCTGTTGAAGGAAGAGGTTGTTTAGGCAGTTAAATGTCACTCCTACACCTGCAACTTCCATTAGTATTGTACATTAGTATTCCTTCTGTGATGATGGTACCCGGGGAAAACTAAACTTAGGAATTCCTGAATTAGAGTAGCACGTTTATTTTTAGGGTTGTTTTAAGTGGAGGTTCACTGTTCCAACTGGGGTTTTATTCAGTGAAGTGTCCAGAGATAACATGCTTAATGTAGTAATGACTAAAATGTCTACTAGTTTTATGAAAGTGACTTTGTAAATCTCTTGCACCATGTGTTGCAGCAAACAACTACTACCTTTGTAGTGCTATTGTAAATCAGAAGTTGGTTTGACTCTCAAATTATGTGGTCATTGCAAGGTGACCTAATGCAGTAGTTGATGTAAATGCACACACACCCTGACTCTCTAAAGCTTTTCATCTGGTAGAGGGGAGAAAAAAGATGAATGTCACTGATTGTGTTTGTAGAATGGGTGGCAGTTACTGGTCCTGGTATTTCAACTTGATTTCTGTACTGCTTATTTTTCTGCAGCTTGGCAATCTGTGATGTAAAAATCTCTTCCTAAATAAACACCACTGAAATATTTCATGGTGTCAGTAGAATATGGAAGTTGTTACACGGGTTGTGTTTTTAGGATGCTGTTGACGCTATCATATGGGATGCTTCCAAATCTGTGTGCACACCTGCACAGACACAAATAGATACATTTCTGAAAATCACATATGGATGTCAGCATTTTAAGCAGAATAACGTGGTGCTTCAGTTGACAATATCTACTTATTCTAAAGCATCTGTGATTATAACAGGCTCCATATAGGACCTTGTTGTTTTGCTTATCTTATAATGTAGTTGTGGACATATGTAAAAATGAAGCAATTAGGAAAAAAAAAAGAACTGAGGTGGGAGGCTAATGAAATTTAGTGTTAGATGTTACAGTTTTGAGTAAATGTCACTTGGACTACAAAGAAAAGCTCTGCAGGTTGTTTCAAAATTTACTGGAGATACTATTAATATAACACATTCTTCTATGTTGGTATGTACTAATAATTTTAAATGGCTTTGCACAGTTGTTGCTGCACTGTGCTCCAGAATTGAGAGAGCATCTTAGCACTTCCTAGAGACTCCTCGATGAAAAGAAGAAAAACGATCCTTTACTTTTTCCCCTTGCTATGATCACAGTGAGCACACACTAGTAAATCTTCTGCCCAAAGTAGTAAATAGTTGTAGTAGTTCGTAGCAGTTGGAATCTTGCTTTGTGTGACGGAATAGAAACTATGGAGGTATTAGGAATGCATGATGGCACATACAGTTTTAAAAGGTTGTGTAAGTGGTTAATTTTCTTTGACTACCATAAGAGGAGAGGTGTAAAATAATGTAGCAAGCAAAGCTTGGGGTGTTCCAGCAACATTCTCCGCTGTTGAATTGCCATGGCATGAGTATGTTTGCACTTGCAAAACTCATACAATAAGTAATCAAGCTGCTTGGCTAGTAGTCATGTTGGTGTAGCATAAAAAAAAATCACAGTTATGGTAAAATCATACCATTTGAAGATTTGCAACATTAGTCATGTATAAAGGGAAATGCTTGCTGTTAAAAAATATTTTGTCTTGTTACTGTACTATTTTTATGTTATCCAGAAAAATAGCAAGGCTACCTATACTATCTGCAATACAAATATGAAACCTTTTTACTGTGTGCACTGGTCTCAGAAGTATTATCTACAGACTTTCAAGATGTTTTTAAGCAATCTTTCTTCTAAAATTCACCTTTGAAAACAACATCATCCCCATTTGCAAACAAAATTGATTGCCTGTTAGTTGCCCTACTTTTTAAAAAAAAAATTTGTAACATTGTTTTAAAATTCTCACTACTCTGCAATTAACAAGCTAAAACTAGTGATTATGGCAATATACATTTTTGTTATATATTAAAAAATGCTACAATCAGAATATTTGGAAAAGCAAGCTTTAGCAAGGGCTTTGATGTCCACTTGTGTGTTACTTGTCTTGTAATATTGCACTTCTTCATGTTCTTTTTTTTGTTAGAGGTGAATAAGAAGTGTGCATCTTTCATTGTCAGACAAGGAAAATAGACAAAACTTTTACCCACTTTTCTCCTGAAATATTCCTTGATACTCTAAAGCAAAGATAATCCTTTAGTTAAAACTCCAAGGGCGGCATTGACATGGCTGCAGCCTTCAGGCTTCAAACAAAATTTCCATTTAATTGCTTGTGAATGACTATGTCTCTCTTTAAATTTTCATCAAATTTCTTTCAATTAATATGGTATTTTATAGAGGCAAGTTTTTGCATCTGTGCATAGGAGCTCTGCATATATTTGTATCTTTAAAAAAATTTCCTTAGAAGTGTACAGAATACTTAGAAGCTACCAATAAGAAAATGTAAAATGTTTTTTTGTTAGTCATGTTGGGTTTTGTCTTTTTTCTTCTCTTGGCTAGTCTGTTTCTGAATAATAAATATATGGAACAACAGGCTTACTTCAGATTTTTCTGCTTGGATGAGTGACATGGATCTGGAAAGGATTTTCTGGGTCACTGCCATTACACACTTGTGCAGCACACTCATAACTTTGTCTCACTTCAGTCTGAAAGCCTTCTTTGCCACAGCTCCTGTGGAGTCTGGTTAGGAGAATCTCTGTGGTTCATTAGATAGCAGCCTTCTTTCAGCTTCCTGCTCATTAGGCTTTACACCTGCATTGCCTTTTACTGGAAATATTTCTTTTTCCTGCTTTCTATTTCTGGATAGTGATCATACCCTCTCTCAGTGTGGGCTGAAAAAGCTGTGCTCTTCCTGCACTTTGTCAAGTACTAGTTTTTCTTCTTCTGATAATCCTGGTGGTTTTTCTCTGACTCTGTGTGTGTGTAGGGCTTTAAGCCATCTTTATTTAAAACACACAGCTGGGAATGTGTGCAGAATTTCCAAATAAGGTCTCTGCTGGGGTCGTGGAGAAGAGCCCAGAACTGTATTTCTGGAGGATGCATGCTGTGATCATATTGGGTTCTCCTTCTGCTGCATCACCTGAACAATTCAGTCACCTTCTGATCAGCTGTCACATGGAAACTTTTCCACAGTGATTTCTGACAGGGACTTTTCCAGGTTGTTGGTTTTTGTTTTAAAGTGTGTGATTTCACCTCTTTTTCTACTGCTTATCTTTTATAGCAACAGTGTCTTTTTCCACTGTGATACCAACAGTTTTTTTTCCTCCACTTGGAAAGAGGGGATTTCTAAGATATTTTCTATATCCATCTTTCATATCTCATCTTTAAAAAATAACAATTATTTGAGGAGCCTTAAATTTATCTTTATTTATTCTAGAATCATTTAACTTTGATTTCTTTTACTATTTTAAGTTAGCTCAGGGCAGTAAAATTCAGTGCTGTGGTTCAGTATGAAAGTGCAGTAGTTCAGCTTAAATGGCTGCAGTTCAAAACTGAGCTATCCCTTCGTGAATGTTTGAAAAACTTCACTAAGCTTTGTTAGATTGGCTAGAATGCTGTAATCATGAAGTATTCAGTGATCAGGTGTAACACACCCCACCACCAACACACTGTGTGGTATAAGAACAGCCCTCCTGATGGGGAGGCTTCAACACTTGGAACTGTAGGCATTTCACAAGGTCTTTGCTTTAACATTTGAGATGTGCCCAGGACATGTGTTTTCACCTGGGGGGTGAACTCTTTACTTTTCTGTTGTGGTTTTCAATTCTGAGTGGTGCTTTAAAGCTGAAAATGAAATCTGGGTGCAGGTGCCATCATTTCTACCCCTGCTGGTGTAATTGCTTTTTAGCATCCCCTATGTCCCCTTGTGAAACTTCTGTGTAAGTAATCCAGATTGAGTCTGTATATGAGATATACATGAGCATTCTAGTATTTATGTAAAATAAACTGCAGGGTTTAAAATATCTTCCTTGAAAATGTTTGAATTAACATTTCCTGTAAACATATGTGCCCACATAAAGTGTTCTTAAACTTTTTTTGCTTTTATGTCCCTAGGCATAAATCTTTTGTCTGGTTTCCTGTGGAAACAAAGTTTGTGACCAGGTTCTCTGTTCCTTCCTCTCCCACAGTTGCTTGTAATAGGCCAAAGAGTTCAAAATTTAACCTTACAAGCCTCCAAAAGCCCTGAAAGTGGGACATTTAGTTTCCAGTCCAGCAGTAGTTCTCAGCATATTAAGCACCCAAACAGCCACAAACGGAAGTATTTAGAAATACTTACTGTGGGAAAAAAATGAACTGGAACATGCATTTTCTTAGTATGAAAATCAGTTATTCCCAAGAGAGAGATCTCTGCAAAGCTGGGCTTTATAATTTTATTTCTCCTCCCCGTATATTAAATAATAGGGAGCCTTTACAGAAGTTCAGTGATTGAGTTCAGTTTTCTACTCTCTTTCCCTAGAGATATTTCAGAAGTCAATTGAAATGCCTCGGAACAGTCTTCCCTTCAACCTAAAAGGCAGTCATCAGCGAGTGCCTGTCCCTACTTGTCGGTTTTCATTATGTAGATTTCCACAAAATGAATTCCCTTCCCAGTTTTATTCAGTGTTTTTGGGAAGCTGTTAGTTTGTGGGAGGCTGTGGGCTGTGCAGGCTCTGTCAGGGCTCTTAAATGCAAGTGCTTGGTGGGACAGCAGGGTGCTACCAGGAGTGATGGGCTGTGTCCCTATAGGGGCTCCTGTGACATAGGGACATATGCAGACATAATACACTGGAATAGAGAATCTGATACTCACAGAAGTTCAAAGTGGCTAAGAATAGGATTTGATGTAAATCTGATCACTTTACTGGATAATAAATGAAGAAAAGAAAAAAAAAAAACAAAAAGCCCACAACAGAAGAAAAAATGAGACAAAATTGAAAATCCTCCTTAACTCCTTTCAGGAAGGTTTTACTTCCACTGCACAGTTTGGAAAAAAAATCATCAGACCATGAATCTCCATGTGGTTAAGGATGTCAAAGAGTTGTCAGTACTTAAATGTATATCCACAGTAAAAGCAGTTGTAGAGCAGTCTTTTTAGCTTGATTCTCACAGCAGAACTGCTGTAACTTTAAGAACATCAGAGTCCTTGTTTTAAAAGTACTTAATTATCCTTTGTTGCCCAGTGAAGAAACTACACTTTTACCAGATATTTTCTGAGACAGGCTTCTGCAAAAATGCTAAATAAAAATATTTGAATCTTGCATATTTGTTCTGTTCATTGTAAATATGTTATAAATGTTTGAGTTCAGACTTTCAGAAATCCGAGAAAAACTTGAGAAAATTGTTTAACATTATTTAGTTTAGTTTAGCATGATTCAGTTCAAATCCATCCTGCTGTTTTTTCTTTTGTATTTGGGGTTCACTAGCGCTGTAAACATCTGTATAAAACAGTTTTGCTTTTTTTTCTCCCCACTTAATTTGAGCTGTTGCCAATAAACTGACATTTGTGTTTCCTGAATGAATAGTATTTATGCCAGCTTTTCTGAAGAAGACACCTTTGAATTGAAATTCTGCATTGAATCTCTGATTCAAGTACTTCCAAAAGGAAGAACAAATGCAAACACATTCGGACATAAACCAGAGAAGGTAGTTAAGTTAAATAAGAATGGGTATGTTTCAGTGATGCATTTCTTGCTTTTCCTTTAAAAAGGCTTGCTTCTGAGAGTTTTTCTTCATTCCCCAGACACCCGTTTAAATTTTACCACCCCCGTGCCTCTGCAGAAGTCAATAGTCCTTAAAGCAAAGGATTGAATGCATGAAATGCTCATAGGATTAGCTGCTGAGAGCTATGAGATGTGCAGTAAGTGGCAGTCAGTGTGTGTTTTGTAAGGAAAGCAAAATGAAGTTCCTGTGCATTCACTCTCTCTTGCTCTCTCCCTGAGACCAGCAGCTCACATTGCATTAGCTTGAATCTCTGAATAGCTTTTTTTGGGAGGCTAGCTATAGCAAAATACCAGCAGAGGAAAGTATTAAGAGTTTGCCATGGAAGATCCTTATAATAATTTTCTTCTTTTTGTTTTTGGTTTGGTTTGGATTTCTGTTTGAGATGTTCTGCTGTGAGATTTGTATACGAGCAGCTGTTTAACAGCAATAGTATCTAAATGCAGTATTTTCAGAACACAGGTTGTGTCTTGTGCTGGATTCAAGATATGAAGAATATTCTTAAGAGAAGGTCTCTGAAGTTTCACAGTTTCATAGAAAGATGTCTATTTGAGAAAACTTTAGAGATTCAAAATACATGGGGTATTTTTGTGTAAAGTGAATGATGATACAGAAGATGTAATTCAAGTCAGAAGGCTTTTCAAAGTCTTGCAGAAGTTTTCATAGAAAATACATAGAAGCGTCTCAATCTTTTCCACCCATAGGTGCAAGGAAATCCTGCTTCCATGGGAATTGCATCCTATATTTAATTGTATAGAGTTTACACTTTTGGTTTAAATTTTACTCTGCATGGACATGTCAGCCTGCATCAGGTCTGTAGACAGAATCGATAGAAATTACTTTATTATTCTGTAATTACTTACATTGACTGCTGTGTTTAAAATCACTCAACCATAAAAATGTTTTCCTTGATGTCTCTCTTGGTTAGTGAAAGAATTATATTGAAGTAGCATGTTCATGAATGCCCAGCATTATTAGAAATATTTCTTCCTTATCTTATTAAATATAATAAATTTGGGCATAGCTTTAAAATAAAAAATACACCAGATGTACCAACATTTAATATAAAAATAAATGCTTATATGAAATATTGAAAAAAGTATTAATAATTTTATAGGGTACTGAGGAACACTTCTTTGGTGATCTAGAATTCTGTAGTGTAATAAAATTTTCAGAATTTTTACCTTGGTGGGGAAAAAAAAAATGAGAAAGACTAAGGCACAGTATTGATTTTATTTATCTGCTGTTGTCCTCCCTTCATGAAGAAGACAGAATCTCAAAATAAGTTTGTTGTAGCTTACTTACATTTGTGGGACTAAGTGTTTTCTTCTGTAAAAGGAATAAGCAGCATTTTAAAAAGAAATTATTTATTATGGTGGCTTTTATTATATGGTAACTTTTATATTTTATTAGTAAAGAGATACTACAGAATAAATGCTCAGATGCATGCATTTAGAGGTTGAAGAATCAGTGTTTACTTGTGTGTCTTTAATTTCAGAAAGTGAAAATAGAGGGTATAAGGGTGATAGTTTGTGTTCGTTTATGTCTACTTGCTTAGCTTGTCTCAGTGGCGCTTAATTACGTATAAAATCATTCATTGGGAATTGCATAACAGAATGTTACACCTTTGCTTTCTTTAATCCCATCTTTTTTGCAGATGTACTTCAGTCACTTTGCAGGCTTTATAAATCTTTCATAAAGTGCTGAGCAGCCTTCAGTAGAAGACCTTGTTTATAAAAGGCTTGCTGAGATGTTTGCCTTAAAATGAGTGAAATACCGAAGCTTTCCAACCAGAATTCATCTTGTAATTTTAAATTTTGTTCTTGTGTCTTTCATGTTGTTGCATTTATACTTGTTTTCACATATAAGTGCATTGAAAAAATAAAACTCCAAATGAAAAGGGAAAACCCTCAAAAAAAAAAAAAAAAGGAATTCTGTTTAAAGAAAGAAAAGGTTTTGGTGTAATTTCACTTATTTTTTGGCTGTTCTCATACCTTTTTATGCTGTACGTATCCAAGGATTTCCATTTCTTGTCCAGTAAACATTTTCAAAATTTATTTAACATTTTTTAAAAATCCTGTATTAGTAGATAAGTCCAGTGATTCCTTGAATAGAAGATGCCTTTTGTTATAATGAAAGGCACGCTGTAGGGTAGGAGAAAATAATGATGTTCTTAAAATAGGAGGAACACATTCAGAGCAAAGTAATTGTTAGTTTTGCATGCATAACACGGTGACTCACTTTGAGGGTGGAAGTAATAAAATGGTGCTTTTTAGATAGGAAGATGTGATAGGGTTTATGGTATTGTACAGTTCTAAATGGATGTATGTCTTTGCCCTTAAGATAGTTTCACATAATTGTTTAAGTTTTCATTTGGTTTAGGGTTTTCAAGAGGTAAAAATTGGGAGTTCCTAGATGTACTGTTGTAACTCTGGTTTCTATCCGTGTATGCAGTCCGTATTAATGTGTGTATGTATGCACGTATGCTTGCTTATTAAGAACTACATTATAAATATAAAATACTGTTTTCACCTCTGTCGAATTAAGAGTAGGGCTTAGATCATAAATGTTTTATTGGGTCATGTTTTGTATTATAAACCTTAGTCCCTGTTACATGTGATTAGAGCTACGCATGCATCACTGTAATGTTTGTCACTTAGGAAGGTTGTGCTGAGATTCGTTTTCTGACCCTTTTTCATGATTATTAGTTATTTAAACTAGTGTACCTATACTGTGTTTTGTAACTATAGTTACTTAAGAACAAATCATGCATTAATTTTTCTAAATTACCCTGCTATGTTTTTACTCTGTGTGCTAGTTCCTTCTGATGGTGACTCAAAGTGTTCAGTAATGAAGTTAAGAAAGAGCGTAGGTGTTGGCTTCAGCAAAGCTGTAGTTTAGTGTGGAGCTTGTTAAGTAAAATATACAAGTTGCTTTTGATCCTAATTACTTTGAATGAGTTCTTAAATCTAGCCGTCATTTAATGAGAATGGAAAACAAGATAGAAGTGGCAGTTCAGTTGTGGTGCCATTTGTGGTGGTGTCAGTCTGTGACAGGTGATGTTTCTGAGGCACAGGGTGGGTCTTTGGGCTTTCTCATACTGCTCATGGTCTGCTGGATAAAGCATGTGCTAGATCTAGCCAGTATGTGCTTTAAAACATAACAAGGAAACCTTTATTTTTACTGTTATACTAAATACTGAAGTCAGTACTAAACTGTAGGATAGGATGATAGCACAATACAAGTACTTAATAATTAAATAATAAAGTGATACTCAGTAGCACAGCAAACACCTATTGTCGTGAGGTTAACTGCCCAGAGATGGGTCCTAGCAAATTTTTTCACTGAGTTATAATGGCATGGTTTCATGCTGTTATTTTCTAATAATGTTTCACTGCAAGTCAGAAATTAGATGTAAACATCCTGGTTTGGGGTGGACAGCTTTTTGGTGGTTGTTGAATGTTACTCGTTGCCCTTGTTCTGCATAACTGAAAAACATTTACCAAATGTTGTGCTCCAGGAGTGAAAGGTGTAGCTGGTTTTGGGTTTGTGTGGCAGGATTTTGGTAGTGCGGGGCTACAGGGCTGGCTTCTGTGAGAAGCTGCCAGAAGCTTCCCCCATGTCTGATGGAGCCAACGCCTGGTGCCCAGATGGACCTGCCACTGGCCAGGGCCAAGCCCATCAGCAGTGGGGGCAGCAGCTCTGGGATGACAGAGTTAAGCAAAGCGGGGAAAGAAAAACTGCAATAGCAGCCACAGAAGAGAGGAGTGAGATTGTGATTGCAACAGCTCTGCAGACACCAAGGTCAGTGCACAAGGAAGGGCAGGAGGTGCTCTGGGTGCTGCAGCAGAGATTCACCCAGTCTGTGGTGAAGACCTCACTGAAGCAGCTATGCCCCTGCAGCCCATGTTCATCCACAGGGAAGCAGAAATCCTCCTGCAGCCTGTGGAGGAGACCCACCCCACAGCAGGTGGATGCTTGTGGAAGGCCCATACAGGAGCAGGCTCTGGGTGGGATCTGTGACCTTGTGGAGAGAGGAGCCCACACTGGAACAGGTTTACTGGTGGGACTGTTACCCTAGAGGGGACCCATGCCAGAGCAATTTGTGAATTGCAGCCCATGGGAAGGGCTCACTTTGGATATGTTCATGGAGGACTGCTTTCTTTGGAAGGGGAAGAGTGTAAGGAATCTTCCAGACGAGGAGGGAGGAGCAGGAGAGTCAATGTGTGATGAACTGACCACAGCCCCCATTCCCTGCCCCTCCACACCACTGCAAGGGAGGAGGTAGAGAATTTGTGAATGAAGGTGAGCCTAGGAAGAAAGGAAGGGGTGGGAGGAAGGCATTAAGATTTGGGTTTATTTCTCATTGTCCTATTGATAATAAATTCAATTAATTTGTTTCCAAATTGGGTCTGTTTTGCCCATGACAGTAACTGGTGAGTGATCTCTCCTTGTCCCTACCCATGAGCCTTTCGTTGTATTTGCTCTCTCTTGTCCAGCTGAGGAAAGTGTCAGAGTGGCTTTGGTGGGCATCTGATGTCAAGCCAGGGTCAACCCACCACACTTTCATGAAAGACTTAAGCATATATAGATTTACATTGTCATCAGTGCTTTACCTTTTCCCCATTGTGTCCAATGCAAATATTCAATATTTTAAATAGCAGTATGTGACTAAGATAGAAATGCATGTATTTCTCACACACACTTTTCATTGAGTTTACAGTGTAAATATTTCAGCTTATTTAATTTTTGTATTTCATTTGTTTCTTCATGCAGTCTCTCACCTTAACTTTGGGGGGTAGGGCAGTTGAAGTGGATGCTGCTTTTGGGCATGTAGCACAGAGATGTAGTGTTCTGCAAAGATGTGAGCATGTGCTTTCTGCTTGTAAATAGTCCTATTTGATTAGGATCAAAGTGACTAGTTAGGTTGCCTAAAGAAAAATGCCTGCTTCTGATCTTCTGTCACCACTTGGCAAGTCCAGCTCATGCAGCGTGGCTTTGACTTGAGGAGTTACTCTGAAACCAGTAATCACTGGTTGTCTGCAGCCAAAAAGATTCAGAAGGCTTGCTTTTATTTGCAGTGGGTTTGATCAATTATTGTGGAATCCCCTGCCTCTTCCTTTGCCTGTGCAGTAGTGAAACATAAATCCTTGCTGTTCATTTAAAACACTGAGTAGTGCAATCATTATGTTAAACATAGGTTGATTTCACTTTTTAACATGCTAACTGGATTTGCTTTGATGAAAGGATTTTAAAAACTTTTAATGCATAGATAAAAAATAAATGCTGTGGTTAATGACATGGAGATATTTGCAGGGCACTATAAAAAATTGAACATGTTTGGCTGAGTGACACACCATGTTCATATACCATTCCCTATGGAGTTAATATTTCTTTGGGATTGCAGTAGTTAGAGCTTTATAAAAAGTAAACCTCTCAAAATATATCTGTGTAAGTTATCATTAAATGTGTGAATCTTAGACTATTTGTGCTTGTATCTTAAAATAATATGGAAGATTTCTACTTTGAAAGAAATGTGGGCTACTTCAATTATGAGAGACTGTGCTTTGAGAAATAGTCATCAACACATTGCAAAAGCTGTGGCAGTTATTTTCTCTTGCATTCTACCTGTGGAATATGTACTTATTTGCAGAATGGCTCAAAAGTTATTAAAAAAAATTTGTACATTGGGCTGAATATCAGTATATATGGTTCCATTATGAGATAATGCAAACTTACAAACTGAAAAGCAAAGTAGCAAAGACAACAGATACTATAATGCACTCCCTAATTAGCTGTATTTTCTGCTTCTGCTACATCATTAACAGTGGTGAGCATAACTAGATTTTTCTGGAGGCAGCATTCATGGCTATGTGTATTAGAGTATTGCTTTTGTTAATTGCCTTTTCTTTGTTGATGAAGATCAAATCAAGCTCTGGGCATACTGAAGCTTTTTTAGGGTTATTAGTATCTGGTTGCTGGTTTTAGCCCCTCTTTCAGGTAGAATACTAGGAAAGAATTATTTAAAATGTAGCCATTTTTGCAATCACTGATGCAGTCATTCTATGATAATGAAGAAATCCTTTTCAGATGTAATAGAACAGGAATTGCCAATCAGTCTGAATAAGACTAAGGTTTGCAGTTGTCTGTGATTTTCACTGGAAAGCCTAAAGCCAAGATTCTTTCAGAGCAGGTTCCATAAACCGAACTAAGCAAGGCAAACAGCAGTAAAATCATTCAGTATCTTTGGCTCTATAGAGCTAATCATTTTTTCAAGCACTCTCTCTTGTGACTTGGAGATTACTTTTTTCCTAACCTTTTATACTAATCAGCTTATTCTCTCTTAATGCTGAATGAAGTCCTATTTCCATTCGGGGGAATGGTAGCATTCGTAATTGATCTGGATGGACACACTGCATGTGACATTTTTCACACAAACACAACTCCTTAGAGATGAGAGTATCTGCCTTATCTGAGATGAAACAAATTGATGAACAGATGTTGTTTTTTTTAATTATTGAAGAATTTATTGCACACCAAAATTGATACATTAACATACTTTTATTAACTAGCTGTGGGATGCAGGCTTCTTGGGGAGAGGAGTAATTTGCCCCTGAAATAGCATTTAAATATTTATTCAGACAGCAAATATTTTACTTTGTCAAAGCTTGCTTTCTGCAGTCTGGAATTTTTTACAGTTCTTAAAGATTTTCGTAGGAGCTGTGGGCATAAAGCAATAGTGAAAATATACGTCACAAATCTTGGTAAATGATTGTTAAATGATCAAATATACTGTCTCAATTCATTCTTTAGCACTGCATGCGAGCACACTATTTTCAGGATTACAGCTCTTTGTAATTGTATCAATCTTCCCACATTTCCTACTTGCTGTCATATTATTTGGCTGAAAGTATAACGGACAGCTCAGCGACTTGGATTTTCCTTGTCTCTAATGTACTTTGTCAACTTGAGAAACAAAAGAGTTTACCAAATCCAGAGCCGTGCTTGTTGATTTTTAAAAGTATGTGACTTTATTCCCTTGTTAATTCCCATTCTGCAGGAAACCATTGGTTCTGGAAGTAGCACAATATTTATATGCATTTTAATTCTATCCAAACCTCATAGCTGAAGAGTTTTGGCACTAGTGTTTGTCCTCAGATACATGTTTGTCTTAAGTCTCTTATTTTTGCAACAGTTTGGTGGTGTTTTGCTGACCTCTGCGTGAGTTAAAAAAGCTGCAGAACTCAAAATTTTTGTATTGCATTCTCAAGCCCCAGTGATTTTCTCAATCTAGTTGGTACTGGCATAGAGTAAAGTGTGACATTTATGATTTGAATTAATTTTGCTGTGTATCTCCCTCAAATTGTAATGATGCTTTTTCTGCTCCACCTATAGCTTCCTGCAGATTTCACAAAGCTGCACCTTACTGACAGTCTCCACCCACAGGTGACCCACGTTTCATCTAGTCACTCAGGATGTAGCATCACTAGTGATTCAGGAAGCAGCAGCCTTTCTGATATCTACCAGGTAAGACTGGAAGGGATGCTGATGGGAGGTGCAATTGCCAGCAGTGTTGCATTTAGTAGCTGAATGCCCTTGCTGTTGCCTGTTGTCAGTTTTTGTCTGAAGAAGTACTCAATAGACTTCAAAAAACTACTTTTTGTTTGAACTGTAATAATTTCAGGCTTTTGATGTGTTGGCTTCATAATGTAGAACCTTTTCAGTGGTGGGAAGAAACAAATATGCCTTGAGCAGCCTGTGCTGGCCTGGCTTGAGGGGCATATTTCCATTTCCTCACCCTGCAGAAACCTGATGCCATCCTCAGCAGTGTTTTCTCTCCTGGCCATCCTCAGAAAGGTGGGGAGGTGTCACTTTTTAAGGTTATAGTTCTGAGGTGCTTTCTTCTTGTAAAGCTCTGTGCTATTCATTTGGAACAGCTTGAGTTTAGAGAGACTCTGAAACTTAGCCAGAGTTTAGATATAAATTGGAAAAAAGTTTAAGTGAAATAAAACAAGGAATTATTCATTTTTCACTAGATGTTTACAGTTCTTGCAAACTGGAGGAGGATTTGTCCTGATAGGAAAGTGTACCAATTTGTTACTCTGAGAAGGAGGAATCAAATCCAATTAAAATACGTACCTATCAAAATAATCATGAAATAGTGAGACCACTTCAGCATGAAGTACTGTTTACTAGAAGAAGAATAATGTTTTTTTGAGATGCTTCTGTAATTACAAATTTAGTAATTTAAACAACAGGAAAAGGATATCTGCAAATACATACAAGTTCAGCTATGGTCATAGTTGTAGAATATAGTCTCCTTCAGGTGAACAAGGTTACAGGCTTTTTTTTTTTTTTTTTGGTGAAGAATGATAGGCTATAAAAAGGTCCCAGTTCAATTTAGGCAGTAATTACAGTAATGCAAAGGTTTATTTTTGCGAATTGATCAAATTAGCTGAACACTTGAGGCATAGCATATGTCAGTCAAGTATGTTTGTCACAGTTTCTTCTGAAGACAGGATTACTTTGAAACAGGATTTAGGTTTATAGCATGGGAGTGAAGGAGGTCTAAAATCAGTTTTGTTCTTCTAGTCTTACATAGATTTTCATTCCTTTCATAACAAAGATTTCCAGTTTAACAGAAAAATAACAAGTACCTCTAGAGACACAGTTGTAGGTGGCATGTAGTTACAGTCATACCCTTTGGGTAAGTTGGAAGTAAATTTTTTGCAAAGACTTTCAGCAAAACATTCATAAGTGTGAAAAAGATAATTGAATTTCTGTGCAATTAAAAAACCTCCAACCAAACAACACAAAAAACTAAAAAAACTCAGAAAAATACTTCTTGATGTAGTTGCCAACCTGGTCTATGACTCCTACTGGTTTCATTTGCAGTGTTGGAATCAACATAATGGTTTGTGTTTGGAGAGAGTTAATGGTTTACTGAAGTATTTACACAGAGAAAATTTACTACTTAAGTATTCTTTTAAACTTAATTTACAAACATAATGCATAATCCGTTCTTAAAAGTATTACCAAATTTCTTCAATTAATCTGCAGTTAATACCACATTTAAAGATGACTTGGCACAGATGGATCAATAACTGTGTAACTGTACAGTGTCAAAGTATGAATAATAACCTATGTCCAAATCAACATCCGGAAATATGATCATGTACTGTAGAATGCAATGTCATGTTTTTGTCTTAATACATATACTTGAATGAATGTTTATTAAGGAAATGGTAAATTCAGGTGTGGAAACTGATAAAGCTCTTAAATTCTTGAATTTAACTTAATGGTACCAAGTATTGTTTGACTTGATTTCTCAAATTGGTGGTAAATCATTACTTTCTGGCCTCAAATTCAGTCATAAAGGAATATAATGTAGCAGTGTTAAGCTAGGTTAAAGTATTGCCAAGAAAAAACCCCAAACCAAACCAAAGTAAAATGGCTGTAAATTGAATTCTCTAGGGCCAAGTTAAGGATTAAATAAACAGAAATATTATTTTAAATCAAGAGAGTGTAGCAGTAGTTCTCTCTCAATTGTTTGCCTTTTAATTCTCTCCCAAGTGTTTATTCAGAAATAGTAAACCATAACTATGTCATCAACATGTTATTTTTTTACTTCTAATTTAGTAAATTTTAGGCAATGCTCATGATCATTGTTCCTTTGATCATTCCTTTGATTCTTATTTTCTGTGTATAATGGCATCTTTCTGTTCAGCGGGGTGGACTTCTGTTCATTATGGCTAAGTAGAAAGCAATGATTTAGGAAGATCGTCATCTTGTCTTGCATTTGATAATTTTTAAAAAAAATTCTACTGTTATTTAGATCTTTACTGTTGAAATCCAAGATAATGATATGTCATGCTTACATCCCATAAGTTTTAGTTCTGTAGCCTTAAGAGCATCTGCTTCCAGTGAAAATATGTTCATGGCCTTTTAAGATTTTTTAAATAAATCATGAAGCTGAATCTTCAGATGCTTTCAGCATTGAACTGAGAATACTTCCTTTGAAATATTAATGTGGTATCTAAATTTGTTTGTCAAACGTTGCACATGAAAGAACTTCTTTTAGGATAAGAAGTACGTACCAAAATAAAATCAACCCCTGTGTTTACCCCACCCAAGTTTCGAAAACATTTCAGGTGCCAATTAGTAAGATCCCTAAATACTGTTATTTTTATTTTAGGAAATAAGTTCAAGTGATGAACTCTGTAGGGTGGCTTGAGAGGAAGGGGATGCTAAATGTCAGTAGATCGTGTGTTGGCTTGTATTTGCCAAGAACAATTCCTTGCTTCTGTCTTTTTTTGACTTGGCAAAGCAAATCATTCACTGATGCTTCTCAAGTATGGATGCTTGCTCTTGATTCCTGGGCTTAGTTAATGATTCTTTTATATGAACGCATATACCTGTTCCTGTGTGCTCCTAAATGCTTCCTATGCCTGTCATCTATATTATCAGATGATGATCCTGGTGGGAGAATGAGGAGATTTAAGCTCATGAACGTGTGTTGTTCCCCCTCCCTGTTTCGGGAAGCATTGTTGTGTTGGCTGAGCTCTTTGCCAGCCTTTCTTTGCCTTATCCTGTCCTCAGACTGGTGGCTTCCTGCCACCTTTACATGCCCTCTGGTTCCTGCCCAGATACCACTGTCGGTACAGGAAACCAGGAACATCCTTTCTGTGACCCTCCCAGGATGTGTGTATTGCTTGGAAATTTTCAAGATGTCAGCTTTGTTTTCTCATGATTCTGATATGGGAGCTCCTGGAAGAAAGGTCCACCCTTCAGCAGCTCTTCCTGAGGGAGACCAGTCTTTTGTCTCTCAAACCAGAGGGTCCGTGCAGCCTGCCCTTTAGTCACTGCATGCAAAATAAAGAGGTTTTACCTTAAGATAAAGCCAGTCTTTCTGACTGTATCAGCTGCTGAAGTGCAGGGCTCTGGCTAATGCCAGAATGGCTGGAACAGCTCAGGTGAACGGTCCTGTGAACTGCCCCCTGCCACCCTTGCAGTTTCAACAAAGTTCCTTATTGCTCCTGTAAATTCAGGTCCTCTTAATCTGCTCTGTAACTTCCAGAGTCCATGATCTGTATGCCTGTGGTCTGGGCAGATGTTGCTCTGTTCTGAGAGAGAGGCAGTTACCTGGCAATAGGGGAGGACACTGTTCATGGTGTGCTTTGTCTGGATTGCCACATTTCCATCTTAAGTGAGGAAAACTGCTCAGACTGACTTCCGTGACAGATGTGGGCTGCTATGTTGTAAATTTTGTGCTAGATAATGAAAGAACAAATATGGAAAACACAATGAAAATCTTGGAGTTTTAAGGTATTTCATGGGCATTTGCACTTGCGTCCAATGTAGAATGAAAAAATAATGTTACTGCCTTAGATTTATGTGTGATTTCTGTACATGTAATAATTATAGTTGACTATAGTACATATGATAACTGTTTAATAAAAAAATACATATTATCATTATATGGATTGAATTTCATCTTAATTTATTGACGTTGTAAACTTTTATTCAGTCATCTGAAAGCTAATTTCAAACAAAACCCCAGACATGGTTTCTCTCTGTGGAGAAGCTGAATCAAATGTGTCTATATGACATGAGGGAATATTTCAAGCTAATGTGACTTTTGCAAGACATTTCATGAGGCAGGTAGAGCTGGTGTTCTTGGTGTTTTGTATTAGTATCTGCTTAAAAATTAAAAAAGTAAAAAGCGAGTAGTTTCGCTAATGACATTCTTAATTTCATTTTTTAGTTTGTTTTTTAGCCCTTAAATGACAATGGTTGAAAAGTAATGTGGAGGTGGTTTTTTTGATCTGAGCATGGCTTCTTTCTTTGTTAGCTTCATGGAATTGAAGGACTGCACCAGGCAAGGAACATATTTCTGGTTTGTGCAAGAAGTTTCTTCTATTCCTGTTTTTTTTGTGGTTTTTTTTTTTTTTTTTTTTTGTTTGTTTGTTTGTTTGGTTTGGTTTGGTTTGGTTTTTTTTTCTTTTTGTCCATGGTATTTTTCTCTTGCATGTTTGGAGATTTTGGATTCTTGGTTAGGTGTTAACAGTAGTTACAAGGGGAATTCAGTCTTCAAAATGATACAACATTTCCCAAAGAAAGTAATTAATATTTTTTTTTAAAGTAAAGATTAAAATAGTCTATTTAAAATACTAAGAATTCATTAGTTAGTGTGGTTACTTTTACAGGTTTTCTAGTTTTTTGTATTTATGTTATCATCAGTTGGAAGATTTTCCCAAACCAGTATAGAAAGAAAACCATGAAGGCCACTTAAAGTAGAGCCAGTCATCTTGTAAGCGGTTGTCCAAGTCTTCCCACTTTCTTTCCCTTAGTAAGGGTGGGGTGTGCATGGTGAAGCAGTTGTTACACTGAAGTGAGAATTCCTTGACTATGTAAAGGTACAAATCACCCTTGACCTCTTCTAATCTCTGTTTTTTCAAGAAACTCAAAAATTCATTGGAGGAAGAGGAAGTGAGGCAGTAAATGAAGTCATCTTCTTTAGCTGCTCATGTAGTCCATCACCTGTTTCATTATGTTCATCTTCATGATGCCTTTAAAAAATGAAAGAACAGTAGAGTTGGGATTAACCAGTTTCCTGGTTCTAAAGTGGCCAGAAGGGTCCACTATTTCCCCAGTCTGCCTAGAGGGAAATTAGTGCTTTTCTTATTCTTAATCTTCCCCTTCTTCCCTTAGTCAGTCAAGGAGCCAAAGGCTTACCAAGAACTTAGACAAGGCATCTTTTACTTTGCATCTTTTCCTAGTTATTTCACAGTATTTGTTTAATTAGCTGTTATGACTTAAATCTGGAAGTGTGTTTGGACTTTGAGATCCTCAGCAGCTGAAGTAACGAGTTTTTTATTGGTGCAATATTAGCCTTTATACCCACTGCTTAAAATTGGTCAGATTCTCCTTAGGTGTCAAATATGAAATACTCCTTCAACTCAGGCTTGAAAACATCTGTCTTAGTCTCTTAACTGTCATGTTGGTGATGTGACAAATAAAATATTAGCCTGTCACTATTACAAGATTCCTCTGAAGCTTCAAAAATTTTCTCCACAGTTGGAAAGATGACATGAGAAATTTGCTGTCACAGTTAGTATTCAGACTTTGGAGAGACACTGTTTTGTACTTCGGGCTGCAACCAATATTTTTCTTGCGTGCAATCATCTTAGATTTATTTAAGTGAAACTAATTTCTCTTATTGCCCAAGAAGCTAAGTCCAACATGCACCCAGGAGTGGAAATTCTGAGGTGTATTTCATCCTTGATTACATGCCCTAAGAAGATCTAAGCCTCATGATTGACTGTAGTACAAATCCTGTTGGATATTCTTCTTGTGTTTGGGTTTTCAGAGGGCGAGCTTCATAAGGAAGCCCCTATGCCCAAAGGAGCTCATGGAGGTTTCCCCTTCAGTCTTAGACAGATGCAAGGCTATTGCCTAGTAACTAAGGGTTCCTGTGCAGGTATGTTTGGTCTTTCTCACACAGGAGGGGGTACAAAAGCACTCAGAGTGGGTGGATCTTGAAGTTTAATGTGTCAGCAAGAGGACCATGAATACTTGATATCATATGTGAATGCTACTAAGCCAAAAAAAGCTATTTATGATGTGTAAACACAAGGAGCTCCTGTGGGATGAGGCTTTCTGGTTTGGTTTTTTGGTTGTGTTTGTTTGTTTGGGTTTTTGGTTTGGTTTTTGTTTTGTTTTGTCATGCAGAAAAGCTACATTTCTCTTCCTTTGCTATCTTTTGCATGATCACAGGAATTTCAGAAAGTTGTTTGAAAAATTGTTGCATTCGGTGCTGAGCTTCTTTGTTGCGATGGTTTGGATTTTTTGATAGGAAGTTAGAAATAGTTGTTTTCCATCCACCAATAACTTCAGTTGTCCAAAAAAAACTTCCAGCAAGTGTAAAAAGTGATCATCTTTGGGAAATCCTGTAGCCCTTAGTAGTATTTGTAAAGTGTTTTCTGAGTACAAAGTTACATTTAATTCAGTGTGAGAATTTGTTTTAAATAGCATCAACTCAATAATAGAGCTTCAGGAGTTTTCTAGTTTAGTTTTATTGCTTTAAGACAGTAAAATAACTTATCTTTTAATTATCAGATTTTGTATAATAGGTAGAAGTTTCTCGTCTGTGTTAGCATCGTATGACTAAATTGAGTCCTGCATTCATTTTGCTAACGTGCTTTTGAGATCTGGGCAGGTAGGAGGGGCATTTGTTGGTGATGGGAAGGTTTGCAGAATTGACTGTAAATCAGTCCCAGAGTTGCTGGAATTGTCACCGTTGGAGACTTCAGATTCTGACAGATTGGTGTCATAAGCTGTGTGTCCACTGACTCATCGCCGCTAATTTTTCCACCAGTCACTTTTGATGAAGGCTATTTTGAAAGAGTAGTTACAGCAGCTGTTTCAAATGTATCACAGAGAGTGTGCATGTTAAACATAGTAAGGCTGCTAACAGAAATATTGCTATCCATGCAATCATTTTTGGGATTTGTTTCTATGCCAGTAACATCTTTCCTTATCTTGGTTAAAAAATGAGCAGCATTTTTTCTTGACAAAAGCAAACCCAAAAAAGCCACAAAACCCCCCAAACCAACAACAACAACAACAAAATATACCCCAACCCAAAACCACAATGCGAGAATAATTTGAATATTGCGTAGATGCTGTTATCATGCTTTTTATATTAACAAGGCCCAGTTACAAAGCCTGTGTTGTGCTGCAGGACAGAAGCATTTAAGACTCTCACTAGCTGCCCTGATCCCTCTCCAGCCATATGCTGCTGTTCATGAGGTGGCTGTGTATAGCAGCATTAAAGTAACAGATGTCAGCCACAGACAGGGAGGCAGGAACAGGGGAGATGATTCTACAAAATTACCAATGCAATTTCTCTTACCTTCTCTGTGTTTGGAGAGTGACCTAGTTTTGTGGGTTGTCTTTTTTACCAGCTTGGAATAGAGGAAACAAGCTTTAGTAGGTGTGTTTGTCTCCTGTATTATTTTTAAAGTAGATGTGAATGCATTGTGTTCTTCCAAAGTCTCAGAAACCAACCATCCCTTTAAGGCCTGTGAAACTGGATTTCTCAAGCCAGAGCTTAAAATTTGCTCATTAGAATCTTGCATGTCCTTAAAAATGGTCGTAGCTGAGCCTTGGCAGGTGCTGTGGTATTAAATCAGGTTCTGAGAAAAAGCAGCTGTATCAGCCATGACAGACAAATATTCATGGGGTTTATTAAGTCTTCAGTCTTCAAGCTGAATCATTAAAATATATTTACCTTTAGGTGCTATACTAATGACCTCAAGCTATATCTGGACTGTGTTTTCATTGGTTTTAATACAGTTTAAAGGAGGTTATTCTGGGTAGTCCATCTGTGGTGTTTAAGCAATGACTTTGCGTTTTTTCTGCAGCTGTAAATTCTTAAGCAGTTTATCAGCAAATGAAAGCCATCTTTAACTGTGTTCAATAGTTGTAAAAGAAAAATGCAGTTCTAGGTGACTGAGAGATAGCAAAATTCCTGTAGCATTTTAATGATGTTCTTACTTCCCCAAACTTATTTCCCCAAAATGTTTAAAATTACATTGCTTTCTTAAGTGTCTGAAAATGTAAAGTTGGGGTGAGCACAGAATTTGTTAAATGAACTCTTTATTGAAAAAAATTATATTCAGCTAACAGGCCAAGACATTGTTGCTTGAACTGTAACAGTTTTCAATCCCCCCAAGACCCACAGATTAAATAATGTCTGTTGAATCCTTTACATGTGGGTCTGATTGAAACAAATGTTAAAAGTTCTATTTAAACACAGTGGGTTTGGATTAATCAATTGTTGTCTTAAAATGATGTATAAAGAAAAAAAGCAATATAAAAATATTGACTAAATTGGAGTAATCTGCTGGATGACAGAATTAATCTCTGTACATTTAATCAGAAAACTGCAGCAGTAAAGAACATATTTGAATGTTTTTTAATTGTTTATACATTAATTAGGCTACAGAAAGTGAGGCTGGTGATATGGATCTCAGTGGATTGCCAGAGACAGCAGTGGATTCTGAGGATGATGACGATGAAGAAGACATTGAAAGGGCATCGGATCCTTTGATGAGTCGGGATATTGTTAGAGACTGCTTGGAGAAAGACCCAATAGACAGGACAGATGATGACATTGGTAAGTGTTGTGATGTAGTAAAATACTGTCAAACATTTACAAAAATTTACTTTTTGGTCCTGCGGTTTTATTTTAGTCATTGACCTTTGTAGTTGGCAAGTTTAGTGTTTATTATTATTGGTTTTTATATACATACATATATATATGTAAAGTGAACAAGTACAGCCAAAGAAGAGGAGGAAAAGGTGCATAATGTGAGTGAAACCTATTGCTTGCTGTCCCTTTTGATCTCAAGCTTCAGCTTCCAATTGATACCAGAACAGGTTTATGAAGAAAACGTCACTGAAAACTGCAAAACAGACAGAACCTTGATGAAGTCGACATTAATGTCAGCTCTACTTCTCACAGTATATTTTTAATTGTCAGTTGTGACATTGTGACTTGACATTTGTGGTAAATATTGGAGCCTTAAAAACCTTAATGTGAATGTGCATCTAATCAAACTAATTTGCTATGTTACCATACAAGTAAATACATTGAAAGCAAAGCAGAACTAGAATCCAAATTTTAATCTAATCTGTTTCACTGGGTGAGGTATTTTTCTTTTACTGAAGTATGACTAAATGATGATTAAGGTTGATTATCAGATGATTAAGGGACTAGAGCATCTCTTATGTGAGGAAGGTCTAAGAGAGCTTGGAGAAGCTGTTCAGCTGGGAGAAGACTGAGGGGATCTCATTAATGTGTGCAAATACTCTGGGGTGTGAGGGTGTAAAGATGATGGAGCCAGAGTCTTCTCAGTGCTGCCCAGTGAGAGGAAAAAGGGCACAAACTAAAACATGGTAGGCTCCCTAAGAGCACAAGGAAATGTTGGGTTTTTTTTCTGTGACTGAGCACTGGGAGGGGTTGCCCAGAGAGGTGTCAGCATTCCTCCTTGAAGACATTCAGAGGCTGTTTGGATGTGTTCCTGGGCAGCTGGCTGTAGGTGGCTCTGCTTGAGCTGGCAGATTTGACCAGATGGCTTCTGGAAGTCCCTTTTAACCACAACCTTTCTGTGATTCAGAGTAAATAAAAAATTAGGGAAAAGATGGGGTCCTGTTGAACTCTTTCAGTGGACATTTTAGATCAAACTGGATGCAAAAATGTTTTCAGGGCATACAATCACTGGGCAGGACTGCTAAAATTGAGTTCTGTAGTTACGAACAAGATAAAACATGAAAACACAGGACGTTCACTGTTGAATACAAGTGCATCTCAAGTGCATGCAGAAGACAGAGCAGCAGTAGTCACCTTTAAGACAATAATCCTGTCTGGTCCATCTGAGAGGAACTTTGTGAAACCACCAGACAATGATCAAGTACAATTTACTGTTATGTCTAGCCTAAGAGGGGTTGGCTTTACCAAACAACTTGCTTAGTTTTGTGAAATTTATCTTGCTGTATTTTGCATAGTCCTGTTCTAGTCATCATGAAATTATTGCCCTGACTGGAGTATTACAGACATCATTGGTTGTATTCAGAGCTCTTGGTTACATTACAATTCTTCCATTATGCTGACTTTTACTTTGCAGGGTTTCTATTGATGATATGACCAGCCAGTCTGTGTCTACAAAATACCCAGTAATTAAAACAGGCCACTGTACATGATTTATTAGTATACAGAAACGATTGTGTAGCATTTTAGCTTAGGCAGCCTCAGGCATCTTGCTGAAGAACTGTCTTTACTGTGCTTTGTTGTTTTGACATGCACGACTCAGTGGGCTTTTTCTCCTTCAGAACAACTACTGGAATTCATGCATCAATTGCCTGCTTTTGCCAACATGACAATGTCAGTGAGGAGAGAGCTCTGTGCTGTCATGGTGTTTGCAGTTGTGGAGAGAGCAGGAACTATTGTACTAAACGATGGGGAAGAGGTCAGTAGAAGTTGCTTTTGACTCTCCTATTATACCAAACATCCCAGATTCCACATGGTTATCTTTTGTTATTAAAAAAAAAAAAAAAGAAGCAACATTCAGGTAAATCAAGCCTCTTTTTGTTCTGGATTTTCTGAAAGCTTTTGTTTAAGCACTCACACATTTCTTAAGCAGCAGAAACAGAAAAAAACATTCTCTGTACTGTACAATATGCTTCCTGCCTATTTGAGCTTATGTGGGGAGTTTATTTCAGTGTTCAAGTGCTGTTTTAAAACTTTCTGTATTTTTTTTTTCACAGTCTTACTTTACCTCTTAATATTAAAGATAAACTTAAGATCCCAGTTTTCTTGAGCTGGAAATAACTGTACATTGAAGGAAAACAAGCTTGTAATTCTTTTAATAGGTGCTAAAAAATAACTTTTGCTTTAGAGCAATTGTGAGAGTTGTATTTATATAGTATGATATTACAAAGTTTAGTGATTTGGTCTTCATGTGTCCTGCAATGTTTGATTTGTAGCTGGATTCCTGGTCAGTCATTTTGAATGGCTCTGTGGAGGTGACATACCCTGATGGAAGAACAGAGATATTGTGCATGGGGAACAGTTTTGGTGTTTCCCCCACCATGGAAAAGGAATATATGAAAGGAGTGATGAGAACCAAAGTGGATGACTGCCAGGTAGAGTGTCTGTGATGCACACCAATTCACACCCACACAGGTGTAGTGCAACTCAATAATGAGACCCAGTTTTATTTGAAATTGAATATATGTAAAATCTGCAGTGTGTAACCCTGAACTGTAGTTGAGCAGTATGGCTCCTGCATACTCACAGTCTGGGAAATGCACTTGTCTTTATCTGGATAAGGGATCATTTTGGATGAAGCTGTTTGTCTACGTGCTTTTTCCAGAATGTGAGGGCTGTCAGCCTCTTCCATACATCCATTGCTCCAGTGTTCCTTAGTAGGATCTCAAGGTCCAGTGGCCATTACAGGCTCTTCTGTAGGAAATAGCCATTCTTCCTTACTCAACTCAGCTACTGAATATCAGAGTAATACAAACTTTATCTCCCATGGTTTGAGTGAAAAATCTAATTTTGGCTAATCTGACCTTGGAGGAAAAAGGCTTGATGTTTGCTGTAATACAAGCAGTCAGAGGTAGAGAATGCTTTTCACAGCATACAACTACTGGCTGAATCTGGGTATGTGGTTGCTATTTCCTTATTCCTATAGAAGAGCCTTGAGTGAATTAAGCATGGTCTTAATTATGTTTGCATAGTGTAGGTATCAGGAATATTAGTAAGATACTTATTCTTGCACTTATCCTTGGTGGAACTGAAGATTGCAGAAAATAATTTTCCTGCTATATGCTTTAATCCAGAAGTAATTTGTTTCCATGTGCCTGCACTCATTAATTGAATAAATGTTAGTTTTTTTGATAATTTACTTCAATAATAATAGCTACAAAAAATGAAGATTATTTACCAACACAGTAGGCACAAAAAATAAAAGCTAGGTTTTCACTTCAGTCTTCTAACCCTTCTAAACAACTCAAAAAAGCTGGCATGTAAGAAAAAAGGACTGCCTAGGACACTGAGCTTCATCTCCAGCAGGAGAGGGGAGGTCAAAGCAGCTGCACGAAAATGGCTGAGAATATTAAATCATATTGCTCTGATGGATCTCGGTCTCCTCTAAGTGCAGGTTTGTAGTGCCAGTTCTGCTTGCTAAAGCTGAACTGTCAAAAACAAATTTGGAAGATTAGGAAAACCAAATTTGACTCGCTGCAGGTTGAGGGGCTACTTTATCTTGTTTGTTAATAGAGTAGTTGCACCTTTTAATACTGGTGTGCGATGGTTCTTTCCAGTTTGTTTGTATAGCCCAGCAAGATTATTGCCGCATCCTCAACCAAGTGGAAAAGAACATGCAGAAGGTGGAAGAGGAAGGGGAGATTGTGATGGTGAAGGAGCACAGGGAGCTTGACCGCACTGGAACGAGGAAAGGTCACATTGTCATCAAGGTAAAAGGGAAACAGCCTCTTGCAGGAGTCTGTGTTCTGTAAACCTCTTAACTTGGCAAGTTAGGTCCAGGATTAGTTGAGATATATTGTAGAGATCAATATTTGAAAATGAACTGTTAATATTTCTAGATTTTCTTTATAATTATGCACATTGACAACTAGGTAATTTCTACAGAGATTAATTACATAAATGTTTACATTTCTTATCACAGTGGCCAAGCTGTTATGTTTGCTTAGCTCATCACTTAATGGGTGACAGTGTTCTTTCCAGTGTGATGAGTCTTCAGTATGTTACAAGAAAACAAATTTGCATGTGTTGAAAATCTGTGTTAATAATTATGATTTTTTTTCTATTTTTTTGATTTCAATAGGGAACAGCTGAAAGGTTAACAATGCATTTGGTGGAAGAGCACTCTGTAGTAGACCCAACGTTTATAGAAGACTTCCTGTTGACGTATAGGACCTTTCTTTCCAGCCCTATGGAAGTGGGCAAGAAGTTGTTGGAGTGGTTCAATGACCCCAGCCTCAGGGATAAGGTGAAAATCTCCTGAATTATGTACTGCTACCATTTGCATTGAAATATAAGCTAATAAGAATAAAATATACTTTAGAGACAATGACTAAATTGAATAAGGCACAAATACCTGATGACATATTTTAATGGCAGAATATATGGCTAAAACTAAGAACATTTTCCGTATTTTATTAAGTTCTGCTGTGTTCAGGCAGGGTAAATAGCCCATGTTTAACCTTTTTACAACTTAACTTAGTTGCATGCAGAACAGGAAGCTTTTTCTCTAATAGTGAGTATTTTTATTTAATTTAATTCAGTAGAATTTTATTGTGTCTCCAAGTTTGAGCCTATAACTAAGTTCTCTGTTTTCTGTACATAATACTAGTTAATTCAACTTGGCAAACAGGTTGTGATTTTTTTAAAAGAGGTTAGAAGACTCATGCATTGTTAAGAATCTGTTGTGCTTTATGTGGCATTAAAAAAAAGAAGCCACCAAGCCCTCTTCCCTAAACAAAATGTCCGTGAAGGAAGCATAAGGCATATCCAGTTTTGGCACACTGTCTATTGAGGCTTTAGCATGCTTCAAACTGTATTGCTTTATTTTCTCTTGTATGCAACTTTTTCATAAGTAAAAAAAATCACTAAAAACTTCCAGATGCCTTTTTCTTTTTGTAAATTTGAAGCCAAGGGAATTATATTAGTACAGTGAAAGAGAAATTTGGTTTTCAGCTTTTATTTAAATCTGGGTATTCCTTCCAGAAATGTTAGTATAGCTGTGCCTCGAAGGAACGATCTCATATTTGACAGAGGATAGGTTTTGCAGCAAATACGGTTCACAGCTATAATATTGGAGTTCATCTTTGAATTTATGTTGCTTGTCCTCCAGTGGACAATCCCCTCAGCCTCTAAAAGCGTGAGCCAGCACAGTTGCTTATATCAGTCTGAACACAGAGCAGCTTTTTGTTCTGCTGCCTCAATAACCAACCTTTTCTGACCTCCAGCAGCACTGACAGAAAGGCAAGAGGCAGAAAACAGCTTGGGACAAGTGGGGAGATAAGTGAATAGGGCATAAGGAATCTGGAGGATTTTGGCTGTTTTGTATTGAGGGCTGATAGGCAGTGAGGAGAGTGAAAGGGGTGAGTAAAACTTCCTGGGGATGATCAGTGCTCAGGAGTATTCAGAGTGGGACACTGGACATCCGGCCTTAGTGATGATTTTGCCCAGCAGCAGGTTACTTGATATTTCAGCCTTAATCCTCTTTTAATGCTTTTCTTTATTTGTGACACAAGTAAGGGCATTCCTCTGGAAGTCAGCATTCAACTCCTCCCAGCTCAGAGTCCTTTGGGTGTAGATGAGTAAGTCACAGTTTTAAAAGCAGCACTGATAATGAGGCTGTTTCTGCAGAGTTTTAAAATACATTGCGTGGTATGGCCTGAAACTTCCCAGACAATTTTAATAATCTTCAATTATCCTAAATTTAACCAGACATTGTCTGGATCTTCCAGTGTCATCCACAGTAATGAAAAATATCAGAGCTGTTTAACAGGAATGAAGTTCAGTTTCAAAGGTGCAAAAATCTCAAATCAGTTCCTGTGGCTGGGAGCTGCAGCATGTAGAGCTGGCTAGTTGCCTTCAGTGAGAATCTGAACTTGAGGAGTTCTGAAGTGCTTGATTAGTTTGTTCATTAATTTCAGCAATTCTTCTGAATTCTTTTGCTTTTCTGGGGTAAAAGGAGAAGTACCTAGAAACTGTGAGGGTGGCAGGGGTTGGTTTTGCATGCCTGGTGTCAGACCTTCAGCACATGAGGCTGCAGAGGTTTAGATTTTGTGCAGACACAAGAACAGACAATGGTTAGCACTAGCTGATGAAAATTTATATAGGACTTTGTTCTTAAGCTCTAGGTTTTGAAATGTTTAGAGATTATCCCTACTGATTTACTTTCCCAGCATAAAAGAAGAAATGCAACTGTATTTTTAGAGGTAGCATTGAGTGGCATAACCATTTTGGATTCAGCAACTTCTAAAAATAGCTTGAATCGATATTAATTCAAGACACCAAAACTCTTTTCTTTTGTCAGGACAAATGCTGCTGATGTTCCAGGTCAAATCACATACTAAAAGAAAGAATATTGTAGTAAAAGCATATAGTTTAAAAAAACCACAGGTCTTATTTTGTGGCTTTATTTTCATTAGTATTAATTAATAGTATTCCTTTAGAGTTTTTTCCTAACAAACTGTAAAATACCAGCTAAGACTCTTCTCAACTTGATTATCATAATTGCTTGGGGGGGGTAGCCAGTGGAAGGAAAAAAGGAGGAGTGAATGGAAAGATTGACTCTAAGGAGAGGAATTGCTGTTTTTGCTGTTAAAACCTCTTTCCTGCTTCTTGCAATACCTTGTTTTTCCTGCCTCTCCAAACACACAGTAGCTCTTTATAGAGGTAAATAGCAGATGAAGTTCATGGTGGCACATCTAGGGACTTATGAGATTCAAGAGCCAATATTAAGCCTTTCATAAGCCTTGTGATCATGTGCTTGGAGAACTAAGCAGATTTGGAAACGTACATGAACAGGAAATTGTTATAAGTCAGAAATGGATCTACCTGGTTGCCTTCTATGTGTGTGCACTAGTCCCTGCTTAATCAAGTTTCATACAGCCACTGTTTTCTGACTCGTAGTGTTCATTATGGATTGCAGCATACAATTGCTTATACAAGTGAAAACAATTTTAATACTTAATTTTTTTCTATACTCCTGGTAGCTAATTGCATATTAGTGAAGTTTGATTTAGATGTATGTATGTAGATATATTATTAAAGATTCCAGTGGAAATTTACAGGGCCTTTAAGGAACAGGTTTTTTTAAAGGACTTGGCAATAATGTTGTTCTGAGTATTCCAGCAAAATATTTATGATATTGATTAATTTTCAGGTTACACGGGTAGTATTGTTGTGGGTGAACAATCATTTCAACGATTTTGAAGGAGATCCTGCTATGACTCGATTTCTGGAAGAATTTGAAAACAATTTGGAGAGGGAGGTAAGAGTGAGGGTTTTTTTCTGACAATTTGGGATGACAGAGAATAGCCAGGCTGTTGTTATATATAACTTACTATGCTTTTCTCTTGTAGAAAATGGGTGGACATTTGAGGCTGTTAAATATTGCTTGTGCTGCTAAAGCTAAACGAAGATTGATAACCTTAACAAAGCCATCTCGAGAAGCCCCTTTGCCTTTTATCTTGCTGGGAGGGTCAGAAAAGGGATTTGGAATCTTTGTTGACAGTGTAGATTTTGGTAGCAAAGCTACAGAAGCAGGCTTGAAACGTGGAGACCAGGTATGTAGTTTTGAAATGCATCCCTCCATTACCCTCCCCGCTCCCTTTTTATTTTTTGTTTCCTTTCTCTTCACTACGTGAAAATAACATTACTTGTTTGAATTTTAGATATTGGAAGTGAATGGTCAAAACTTTGAAAACATTCAGCTGACAAAAGCCATGGAAATCCTTAGAAATAACACTCATCTGTCTATCACTGTGAAAACCAATTTATTTGGTAAGTTTGCCTGCACTGTTGTTTCTAGTTTTAATGGAGACCTAAGTTACTTTTTTAATAGTTTAAAATAGTTTTGTTTGAAACTCTTTTGTACTGGAGAGAATAGAAAAAGGAAACTTGAAGGTCCTAAAATACCTTGGTTTGTAACTGCAAAGAAAAATTTATTAGTAGGGACTTACATGAAGTGACTTCCCTCTCACAAGTGTGTGTTTCTGGGTTAAGAGGAACTACTGTGACCATGAAGCTCAAACCTAAAAAACGTGCTTGTATATAGAACATTTAGTTCTCTCTCAAGAAAGAAGCCTCTTCAGGTATTTCAGCTGATCAGTGGTCTTATTCTGTCTGCTGAATTTACTCATGGTTTTTCAACCCACTCTGAGTGTAACAAGCTCGAGGTTATTACAACCTTTCCTGCCAGCTAGGTGAAAAGATTCTTGCTACCCTCTGTATCTGTTCTCTGAATTTTTCCCTCAAACAAGTACTAAAGTAGACATGGAAAAGTCTTCATGCAGCTCAGAACCTCAATTAGCATCATAAGTAATTAATAGATTGGGGGTTTGGTTTGATTTTTTACCACTGGCTACTTGGATGACTTTTACAATTTAGTGATGTGCTCCCTGAGTATCTCTTTCTGGATCAGGTTCTTCATCACAGCTAACTAGGGCAGAATATTACCACAGCATGTCACTGCACTAACTGAAGATTTAATTTGCCCAGGTTATCTCCAAAAATCACTGGCCAAAGCTGTTTCCTGGAGAATTTTTTTCATTTTATTTTTATTTTATTTTATTTTAAAAAATATTTAATTTTTTTTAAATTTTGCTTTGCTGTAAAGGTTATAATATTTCAATTGTTTCTAATAATTAAGACATTTCTTAATGTATCTATGTATGCTTCTTCAGCTGGATGTTCTTGTTTCTCTGTGTGTAAGTTCTGTAACCATCCTTCTCACACCGGGTGTTTGAATCTCATGTGTTGCTTTACTCTGTTAAAGATTAAACCTGATTTCTTCCTTTTTCAGATGCTATGTTTTTCTAATTCTTTTTTATGTCTTGTGGCTCCAGTGCAAATACTGAACTCAGATTACAGTACAGTCTCAAGCAGTTACTTTCTGTGTGTTGCCTGCAGAATTCCATCTCCACAAATACCAAAAGGAGAGTTTCCTTTTTTCAACAGCATCTTCTTATCTGTATATGATGTTTTTCTCCAGCCTCCAAGTCCTATTCCACAGTACAGTTATTGGCTGGAATTACTCTGCTCCACTTTTGTGTGTCTCATTTCAAGTTTTTGAAGTCTCTTGATAATTTGTTGTACCTCTGGATATTAGAGAACATTAAGGACAACATTAATAAATAACAGTAAAACATAGCCCCTAATACTCATCCTTAGGTAGTTGCCCTTGTTCCTATGTTTTTCTACAATTCCTTGGCTTTAATTAGCACTTTTCAACTCATCAGAGGATTTTTCCCTTTTTGTATGGAGAGTTCCTCTAATACTCAGAATAAATGACTTGCTCTCCAGTTCAGTTTTGTTTGATTTATTTAAGTATATTGGCTCTTTTTTGAGGCTCAAAGTTCCAGTAGAAGAACTAATTTACAAATTTATCAGATATTTCTGCCTAAGAGATAACTCTTTGCTAGGGAGCTGAGGGAGAATGAGTGACTCTTTGGTATTTCTGGCAGATGGATACAACAGCCCTGTCAAACATCCAAGGTGTCTCAGTAGTCTCCTGATTTGTTATATTTTCCTTATGACTTTGTTGCTGTTTCCCCTCTGATTTTTTGATCCTGTTGCTAATAATTTCTTGTCCATCGGAGAGCTTTTCTTGCTGCCAGTTTGTTTAAGCCTTCCTTCTCATTTGTATTTTTCTATCTCTGTTTTGTCTAACATGCTCTTTTTAAACATGCTGCTATTCTGCAGAAGCTTTTGTCCTTAATCTGGAAAGTCAAATTTCTTCTGTTGCTACCATCCGTGTAACTATGTGGGCACTTGTGTAGTTCTCTTCTATGCTGGGCCAATTAACTGTTTTTGTGATTCATACTACCAAAAATGAATATAATTTTTAAAAGCAAAATGGTTTTTAAAGTCTAATACCTAAATTAATTTAATAATGGAATTGACAGAATATCCATTTTTTTAAAAATAATTATTATTAAACTATTCTGTTGCACAGTGCTTTCTTTTACATTTTTGTCCTTTTTCTTCCCTCCATTTTCCTGTCCTGTGCAGTTTTTAAAGAGCTCCTAACACGGTTGTCAGAGGAAAAAAGAAATGGTGCTCCTCACCTGCCTAAAATAGGTGATATTAAAAAGGCGAGTCGTTATTCCATCCCTGACCTTGCTGTTGATGTGGAGCAGGTAATAGGATTAGAAAAAGTGAATAAGAAAAGTAAAGCCAACACAGTTGGGGGAAGAAATAAGTTAAAGAAGATACTTGACAAGACTCGAATCAGTATTCTGCCTCAGAAACCATACAAGTAAGTTTATTTCCTCCTAAATATTTCCTCTGCATTAACTTATAAGAATTTCTCATGAACTTAGAGTTTGTGGTTATACTTTTTTATTTATTAATACAAATCATGCTTACATATGAAAAAAATACTAGAAGAAACCACTCTGAATACCTGAACAAGCATAGGCTGCTAACAGTGCAGCTTCTGACATCAGTTTGGATGTAATTTGTTTCTTATAGATAAAGAAATGACACCAATACTTCTTTATGTGATTTCCTGTTTTCTTTTAAGAGGACTGTTAACCGAAATTATTTCAGAATAATTCAGAAAGCAGATTACTTGCAAAGGGTTAGTAATGATTGGCAGTGATTCCAATGTATCCACATTCCAGTGGTCTATAGGAATTTCTATGTACTGTTGTAAGGGAGGCTGAGGTTAAAATTTTCACTTGGGTTCTTGGGTAGAATTGTGTTGTTTTTTGTTTTTTTTTTCTTTAATGAAAGCTAAATATGCTCTCTGATAGCTTTTATTCTATGAACACATTTTAGAAATAGAGTTCTGAGAATTGCTGGCAACAATAGAAGAGTGAATTTTATATGATACTGTGGGAACCTGGTTCTTGGCCAAGGCAGATGGTATCAATGGGGGGAGAATGCATTGTAGAGGGCAGTTGTGCGATCAGTGTTCTCTCTTGCATTTTTCTTTCCTATGTCCCCCTAAAGACGAAACTATTCCATGTAAATTGATCAAAAAGACACTTGTGCTGAAAATGCAGGATTTTTTTTCCTGCTATTACTTAAAAAAAGTTCGCTTGACTAATGTTAGATGTTGCCTACTAAATGAAAATTGTTCTGAAACATTATATATAGAATGCTAGAAATAGAAAGATTAC
The DNA here is from genome assembly GCA_013399225.1 of Rhipidura dahli. Classification (NCBI taxonomy): domain Eukaryota; kingdom Metazoa; phylum Chordata; class Aves; order Passeriformes; family Rhipiduridae; genus Rhipidura; species Rhipidura dahli. The sequence continues at coordinate 1,988,858 of VXAC01004222.1, forward strand.
ATCAGTATACATTATTATATCCAAATAATGGATGTTTCCTAAATTGATGGCAATTTAACCTTTCAATAGAGGAGAATCCGTAAATCCTCCTTTTTTGTTGTTTGTCTTTGGCATGTTTTCCTTTATTTCACTGGTCTTGCATGTTTGGTCCTTTGATGAGCTTTGCAGTTAGGTCTGATTTTCTGCATTGGTCACTGTGGTTCGTAGCATTTGCATAAAATTTTCATGTTGGTTTTTCTCTTTTTTCTTTATTTTCTTTCATTTTTACACTTTTTCTGTGCAGGGACCTCTTTAGGTAAGATTCAGAGAAGCTTGACCTATTTTATTTTCTTTTTGCTAGCTGTACTTCATGTGTTATATTTATATATAGCAATTTGTCTGCAAAGCCTGTTGACATTCAGTTGTTTTTGTCTGCACAGTTTCTCCACAGTGATCTGTAGCTGTAGACTTTGGTGTTTGTGCTTTTCTGTTCCCTATTGTGTAGAAGCATCAATCTCATTCTTCCTCATAATTACTGGTGTCGCATATATTAAGGGGCTTTACCTAGTCTCACGTTTTTGCATATAAAAAATCAAGAGGGGTGAAAAAGCTGATTAACTCATGAGTTAAAGTAGGCATTTAAAGACTTCCTGACTCAGCTGGCTTAAGAGGTGAAACTGTCCACTGTTTTTTGAGTGCAAAGCCTGCAGAATTCTCCAGTGCCTTGAGGATTTACCAAGACAAAACCAATCTTTAAACTGGAATAAGGTCGCTCTTAGAGGGAGCTTGTCTGCTTCATGAGACATTAAATCAGTATCAAAGATGAATCAGTTTGAGCAGGAGATAATGCCTTCCTTCAGTCTTGCTGTTTCGTCCAATAAGGTCAAGTAACTCCCCAAACTGAGCAAACAGCACCATTTCCTCTGCACCTCCAGGGAAATCTCCTTCTCTTCAGTGTCTGTAAAGCGTCTCTTGAAGGGTTCTTCTGGGTACAGCCTCCCCTGGAGCTCTTTGTTTGCTTTTCTGATGCAGAGTAGTGTTGTGGTCTGTATGCTCAGTCACTCCAAAAAAGGATTAAACATAATCCCCACCTCCCTCTCTAGTAAAGTTCTGCCTGGTCCATAGTGCAGCATCCCAGACAAAGCAGCAGCCCCTGCCTCTCCTCTCTGCAGCCCTGCAGTGGGATGCACAGGATTTTGTGTTCTCCAGGAAGACGCATTCAGATACTTCTGTCATTTCGTTATCCCTTCTGCCCTGTTTGTCATTCAGCAGGAAAGTTATTTCTTAGTTAATGTGCTATCTCCCTGCATGGCAAATGCATACAGAAAGCAATAGAAATGCTGTTTCCTTAAAACCATCATCTCCTTTCATTGGCATAATAAAATATTTTACCCAACAGTAGATTTTCATGGGACCTGGATTTTTTTTTTGTGTTGCTCTGATATTTCTAGGGTTCATTACTTGTTTGCATAAGTTAGAACTCACTCAGGTTCTAATTTAAATTTTGAAAATAGAATAAATGGAGTGTTAAGTAAATGCTTTCCAGTTTCTTATATGAATACTTAAAATGAGCACAATTTTAGACACCTTTTTTTTTTAACCTAACATTTTCAGAGTTGATCCACTTTACTGAAGCTGCTTCAGTCATGACGCACAGGATAGGTATAAGATTATATAAAGCTGACAAACTGCAAAAGGAATGCATAATGCAAATGAAACTATTAATATGAGTCACATTGTCTTCATTTGATTTGAATTTAGAGAAAATACTGTTGTTGGCACACTTACGAAATCTGATATTTGGTAGTTTAGAACCACCTGAAAGCATTTTGAGGTACAAGGGCTGCTGGGTTTTTTGCTTACTTTCTTATTTTTAATGTGTGGTGGTACCTATTTGAAGGATGTGATATTGATTGCTAGCAATTCTTTTGGTTGTAGTGAAAGACTTATTTGCTTGTGGCTTAGCTTGAAAGTGCTGTGTGCTGAGAGTTCAGCACTGCTTGTCACAGTATGTTGTGCTTGATATGGAAGTACAAAATTACAAATATTCAGATTCACCTTAATTTTGGATTGAGAGAATCCAATAACTTTTTTTGGTGGACTTTAGTGTTTCTGTCACTCTCATGGCTTGAGGTTTACACTTCATAAAAGTATTTTGGCAATACAGAGTTATCTTGTCTTTTAAAAACAAAACAATGAGAAAACCCAAACACAACATAGAGAGATACCATACATTGCCTTCTCAAAAGCAGTTGTGTCCATATAATCAAAAATGTGTCTTAAGTGATCAATACTGCTCTAGCTTTCCAGACTACTGTTCAATTCATAGCACTTAAAGAAGTGGTACAAGAGTGTACTTTGTAAAGTTATTCATCAGTAAGCACAAATGGATATTGGTGCTGTAACAGCTATCAGGGTAATTATCCAGCCCTTTATTACTTCTGTTTAGGTTTTCTGAGGATGGATAGAGTGCTAGACAAAGGCTTAAGTGCCCAGCATTAGGGTACAAGTGGTCATTTGTGTTGCATCATTTAATTTCCTAGACTTAGTTGTAGCATTTGCAATGAAGTCTAAATTCTGGTTTATGCTTTACTTAAGTGTGTAGATACAGATTTAGATGTGCTTGGCTTTTAGAAAGGCCTTTCCTATACTTGCTACATTTTTAATGATTTTCACTTTCTATAATGACTGCTATTCAACATTTTATACCCTCTGAGTATTTTATTAAGGATTTTGATCTGTATATTTAGACAAAAGTTCAATGGCTGTCTCCAGCTCTACATCCTGTATCAGTTGTACTGCTTCACTTTATTATGAACTCAATAAGCAAATCAGTGCCTACTATAATATGATGATAGCTCTGTCTCTGATCCATCTAGCAGTACTGATCTACTTTGGGACCCTGCCTTAGACAGTTTAATGGACAAAACCCTTCACCTTTATTGCAGAACACTTTATTTACAGCTGCCAGGTACTTTGGAGAGGATACTGATAGCACCCAACTGTTTATCTTAGCCTTACCTGGCATCACTTCAGTCACACTCCGTGAAGAGTAACTCAGAAGTGATATGGGGTAGGAAAACCAAATAATCTCAAATTATCCCCTCTTATGTGTCTGTTGTAAGATCTTATATAGTATAGCTACAGTATATCACAGGTTGCAAATCCTGTCTGTGATGGGGTAAAAAATCTATGAATTTCAGGCCTGAAAACAGCAGGATTACACAAAGTTTGGGTGATGGGGTGGTGCAAGAATGATGAGGTGTGTACCACCTTTTGAATAAACATCTTGGCCAACATCATTAAAAAATAAGGAGCCTAGCAACTTTTCAGAGCTTAGTGGTGAGGATCTTCTGGCACTGTGAGCAGGCAAATCGAGTGGACTGTTGACAAAGCAAGTCCTGTTGTCTGGAGAACTTTGACTTCTAAATAGCAGTTGCTGTATTAACAATTGAAAGTACGAAAATGTAGCAATAGAGACACCCCTGAATCCCTCTAGTATAGCCAAGCTCTGAGTGTCTCTAAGTCCTGATTTTATATCTTTCTGGATGCAGTGACATTGGAATTGGCCAGTCTCAGGATGACAGCATTGTGGGACTGAGGCAAACAAAGCACATTCCTCCTGCTTTACCTGTCAGTGGAACCCTGTCGTCCAGTAATCCCGATCTACTGCAGTCTCATCACCGCATCTTAGACTTTAATACTACTCCAGGTAAGGATCCCTTTTTTGTTGTTGTTCTTGACTTTTTCATTTCCTTTCATAGTTTAGGTTTTTTTATATGGATTTGTAGAGTCTGAAGAGGCATGTGAGTTTTTATTAACTGTTTGCTGTCACACACAAATTAGCCACATATTCATACATTAGGTTTTATTACATTTGCTACAAAATACTTCACCCACATATGATAGATGTTGGATTTTCAAGTATGCTGTGTACAGAGTGCTTCTTACTGGTTGAATATTCTTGGGCAGTAAAAACCTGTTCTGCTTGATATTTTATAATTTGCCGTGATTGCTCATTGTTTACTAGACAGCAATATTTTCAAGTAGCATAGCAGATCATTAGCTTATAGTGAAGGGGAAGGACATTGGAATGGACACAAGACATGTACTTCTGTCTTTATCTGAACAGACTTACATAATTTGTACTACATTTGTAAGGGACAGAGTTTCAAAGTTTCTTGTTAGGCACCCTGCCCTGCAGCTGTCTGCCAAATTCTTTGAATATAAAATCCCTTTCTGAAATAGATAAAAAATGAACACATTTAGAGAGAAGCAAAGCACAGGGGTGAGTGAGGGAGAAATAGGGGGAGAGTATGAGAAACTTGAGAGCCTTATCTTATAAGAAGGGTTTAGCTGCAGCTCCTGGTAAAGTTGGGATTTGGGCTCTTATATGGCTGCAGGAAGGTTCTTACTGGGAAACCTTTCCTGTGCTAAGTATCTAAATCTTTGCTATTAAAATACATCTGCTGGAGGAGGATATGGTAGTGGTAGCTCTGCAGACATTTGGTTATTTTAGCCTAACCTTTAGAGAATTTCTCAAAAGTAGAACTGAAAATTCAGTGCCCTCCTAAGACTGAAGGATTTCAAATATTACCTGAATGGATGGTGCTTAAATATCAGCCTACACAGTGGCCAAGTTGGTGTAATCACTGTGCTTGAAACAGTGATATTGGGCATTACTTACTTCATCTTAGGTTTTTTAGAGCTAGAGGAGTCTGCAAGAAGGTAATTTGTAATTTTTGCCCCAGTGTCTAAGCTTGATCCTCAGTGACTTGGAAGATTGAGATATTTTTGTATTTTATCTAATGACTAGTGTCCAACACCTTGAAGATATTCTTTATTGGTAAGAGCCTAGCTTTTCATCAGGACTTTTCCTGTAAATGGGTGGAGATTCCATTCTCCAGCTTGCCACTTACCCAGACCAGACAGTTTTAGGTAATCAGTGTGCCCCTAATGCCAAGTGCAGCAACTGGCCAACTTCCAGAGCTGTGGGCATTGCTGACTCAGGCAGCTCAGACAAACTTCCATGAGAAGCAAAGCCACTGCAGGCCCAAAGACCTTTCAACTACAGATGGAGTGCAGAGAAGCTTAATAAATGAATAAGGTTCAACTGTTTGCATTTTGCATTGAGGAAAGGAGATCAGTATGATGTAATGCCACTGCTCCAATGTTTTAACAGTTTTTATTTATCTTTGTAGAAAATGCATTTCTTCCTCATTAAAAAAAAAAAAAAAAGTGTTTTTTTTCCTTTGCTTAAAATTTGCCTGAGTGTTCACACATTGGATATTTTTTAAGTAATTCTCAGGCAATTTTTTTTTCTTGTGTGGAAGGCAAGGAAAAGGGGGATTGAAATGAAATACATATACCTTAAGGACTGTAGAGATGGTTGTATTGTAGACAGAAGAGTTGAATTAAACCTCTGTATATTTCAAGACATGGAAAAAATTAAAGCCTGAAATTTTAATTCCTTTTACTATCTTGGTCTAAATTAAAGATGGAAATGGAGGCAGATTGCAAGAAATTGAATGCACTGGAGGAGAAAGAGAACGTGGTAGAGCAGCTGTCCTTTGAGGCTTGGAGAAATATCCCTCAGGATAGAAAATAAAACAACTTGCTCCTTTTAGCAGAGTAGTCTTTGAGGAGAAAGTGTGAACAGCTTGAAATCTGCAAGGAGTCATTTTAGTTTCTCTTCTGATTGGCTCAGGCTGTCTCAAATATACTTTTAAAGGTTTATTTTTAAATGTTCAATGGCACTTTGATTTCTCTTTTCTTGTGCTGCCTTTGCTATTTGATTTGAAGTCAAAATAATAGAGTAATGATGAACTGCCAGTCACTGGTATTTTTTCCTTCCCCTCACAATCTTTCTAAGGGAATAGATTCCTATCATACAGCATTGCATTCTTCATCCTGCCACTCCAGTTTCCTTTTTTGAAAAGCAGTGAAGGGGGGGTGATTATGATTCTCTTCAAGTGTTTCATTTAAAAATTATTGGGCTGAATTACTTGCTGCCACTGCTATAGCTGTAATCATTTCACTTGCTGGCAGAGGTCTCTGTATTCTGTGTTGAGCTTTTGCTCCCAGCTCTGATAGGTGGGCAGGGTGAGAAACTGGGTGGTAAAATGCAGTGCAAAGGTGGAACTCCTCTGTTTGCTGCCCTCTGCATTTCCTCATATTGACTTCATTGATCCAGCAGAGCAGGTTATTTTCTTGTTGCACAAAATGCTTTATTACTAGGGACAATTAAAGAATTTCTCACCTTGGTATTGTTTACAGTAGCTCCCCAGCTGCATAGCATTTCTTTGAGTGGCAAGTATTTCTGTAACAACAAGAGGCAGCAAGATCTAGAGAAGGGTCTGGATTTTAATAATGTCTCTGAACAGCTGTGTCTTTGGCATCTGCCTTCCTCCAGATGTCAAAAAATGTAGAAAATATTTCAGAAAATATTCTGCTATGTATCCCTCTTCAACTAATTATTGAAGGAAGATGGATCAGTGTAGAGTTGGTGATAAAAGGCAAAGTTGGCTTGCTTGTTATAAAGTATTTGTACATTTGACTCAAATGCTTAGGAAGGGCTAAAAACCAGCCTGTAGTGATCCTTTATGTGTAACTGATGATGTAATCACACAATTCTAGTGTATTTTGGTATTAGTCCTTCTCAAGCTGCAAAAAACTACGGTGAGCTTAAAAGTTATAGGTTTAGTTGCATGAAATTTGTAAAATAATATATTTAAAACCTTTGTGGCTTGTAAATGCACTCATATGAGAGAGATTTATCTTAATGCTTTCCAAATTATTATTTTGGAAATATGCAAGAGCAGTGGGGGAGGTGTTTTGTTCTTTTGTTACAAGATTTCTGCTGCTGAAGAGATCTTTCTGTAGTAAATTGAATACATGTTATGCACATTCAGGTCTTGTCAAAAACCTGTAGTTGTATCAAAGTGAATGTTTTCATCTGGCGACTGTTTTTTTAGTATTTTTTTTTATGATAGTAATTTCAGAAGCCTTCATTTAGAAGGCTTTCTATCATTATGTATTTTATTGCTTGTTATGACCTCCTTGATTAAAAAAAATTTTTTTAAAGAAAAAACATATTAAAGAAAAACTGCTAGATGTCATGACTCACAAAACTAGAAATGTTTATTTGTAACAGAGGGAAGAAATTAAATTAATTGAAATACTTGTCAGTTAAAAATACCTGATGTTAAAAAACCCAGTGGAGGATAGCTGTATAATTTCATTTATCTTTTGGGGTTTTGTTCTAATAACACAATGATAATGACCAAAATTCAGTTGATGAATGGGTCTGGATTTCAATACATGCATGGACATATGAAAATATGTATGGATTTGGTATCTCCCTATAGCTTGTGGAAATAACAAAGTGAATGTTAGTCTGGTAGTTTTCCAGATTTCCTGAAAAACAGTTCACTGTAAGTTTCATGTCATCAGTTACTTGAAACAGGAATATATTTAGAACTTGAATATTTGTGAAGGTTTTTTTTTTACCCCCAGCTGCTTTAGTTCTTAATTACTAAAATACTGGCACAGAGAAATAAAGAGCAAAGTTTTCAGTCTGTTACTGACTGATTTATCACTATGATCTAAATGTATCAATGACCTAATATTTTCAATAACTGAGTACTTGGCTGCATTAATACTATTGCACTTCAGTTGCGTACACCTGAACGCTGGCTATTATACGGACATCTTCTAGCCACTTACATTATGTGCCTTCCCTTGGTGAGGGGCACTGTGGTTGAGTGTCAGAGACAGGGAAATGAACCTATTTTCTTCGAAATATCTTTAAGGAGCTTGACACCCCTATCACCTATTTGCTTAAACTTCCTACATGTCATTGCATAGGATAGTGTCGTTTAATGTCCTGGATTTTTCTCAGACTTAAACAGAGTTTTTCGGGACTCAACACCTCTGAAAATCAGATTGCGCATTAGTTTGTCTGTCCAAACTTTGAAAATGTTAACACATCTTTGTGGCTTGCTCCATCTATAGCCTAACTAACTTCTTTTCTTGGATGTCAGTAGAACTAGCTTTTACTGAAGTAAAAACAGGTAACACTAATAATTAAACTCACTGTGACTTGGATGTTCTTACACCATTAAGTTTTTATTTTTCTTTGCTTACTAAACTGCATAATGTGCATGTAATTTTTTTCCAGACCTACCAGACCAAGTCCTGCGTGTTTTCAAGGCGGACCAGCAGAGCCGCTACATAATGATCAGCAAGGACACCACGGCGAAGGAGGTGGTCATCCAGGCCATCAGGGAATTCGCCCTCACTGCAACCCCTGATGCATATTCACTGTGCGAAGTCTCTGTCACACCTGAGGGTGTCATCAAGCAAAGGAGGCTTCCTGACCAGCTGTCCAAGCTTGCTGACAGGATACAGCTGAGTGGCAGGTAAGATGGAAACGGAGCTAAAGCTGATGATGCCATTTTATTAAGTTGAAATTTTGTTAAAGAAGTGTTGCTTAATTATTTATGTTCTGTTTCTTTGCGACACATTGCTGCTTTTGCAACTTCTTGTTAATACCTAGGCCTGGTGAAGTTCATTTTGTTCTCAGATTCCAACTGGATCACTGCTGTAACTTTCAGCACTAATCAGGTGTATTGTATCTAGTGTCTTTTTCTGAATTTTGTTTTTACAGGTATTACCTGAAGAACAACATGGAAACAGAAACTCTTTGTTCAGATGAAGATGCTCAAGAATTACTAAGGGAGAGCCAAATTTCCCTCCTACAGCTCAGTACTGTTGAGGTGGCTACCCAACTCTCCATGAGAAACTTTGAGCTGTTCCGTAATATCGAACCCACGGAATACATAGATGACTTATTTAAACTCAAATCAAAAACAGGTTGTGCTAATCTAAAGAGGTTTGAAGAGGTGATAAATCAAGAAACATTCTGGGTGGCTTCGGAGATTCTAAGAGAAACCAACCAGCTGAAAAGGATGAAGATCATTAAGCATTTCATTAAGATAGCGCTACACTGCAGAGAATGCAAGAACTTCAACTCGATGTTTGCCATCATTAGGTATTGCCTAAACTAATAATTTTATTTCTAAGTAAAAAGCAAAGTCTTACTTACATTAGTCTAAAAAAAAAGTAATTAATAGAGCAAACCAGTTAATACTGCTAACATCAACACTTGGCAATCTGCTAAGGAGGGCATTTTCTGTATTCTGAACTTCTCTATTATCTGAAATGCTGGGTGAAACATTCTTTGGAATGCTGCTGTTATGTACTTACTGCTCAAGATAGTGTGGCAAGGTGAACATGGCACTAGAGAAACTACTGCAGTTATTTAAAGACAGAGACCAAAAAGCCAACAGGAATATACAGGAAAACCACACAACTGTAGCAAATGAATGGGTAATTTCCCCAAAGTATGTGTATTTTTTGTGCATACCAGTGTCTTGAATTCATTCTGCCATGATATGTTGCCTTTGGTTTTTGCTTGTATCAGCAGTTTCTTGCATGGAACTCTGATAATAATCAGTAACAGACTGTGATACCGTAATAGTCTGTAAATAAAGATCTTTTAATAAGAATTTTTAAATGTACTGAAAATCTCAGAAAACTATTCTTAGTTTTGGAATGACAAGGAGGAGATCCAAACAAAAAACAACAATCCCCCTATACTGTCTGTTATAAAAAAGCTTGAGTAAGTTGCATTAAACTGACAATATTATCACTGTCTTTGACACAAGCTCTTGTCATCGTTGTCTTGACATTCAGGCAACAGATTGAATGTGACACTTTTCCTGAAGATGAGTAGGTTTGAACACTATTCAGCAAATGGGGCAAGTTCCAAAGTCAAGGATCCGTGCTGATGATCAGTCAGCATCTCTGAGACATCAAAATATTGAGATTTTGTTCAACTATTTCAGCCGATCTCAATGAGAACTAAAAGCAGCCTGTCTGCTAGGAAAGACGTGAGTGAAGGAAAGATTCTAGGTAGCTGACTTTCCCAGAGGTAGAAATTAACAGCATGACAGGCAATGTCATTACAGGGGGAAAAGGGGGTTTGTACCAGCTACAGCTTGAGAATAACCTCAGGTATAGAGTGTGTTACAAAATTTCATCTAGAAAGAGCAAAGTCAGATGCATTATTGCAGAAAGAAGGTGGGTCAATGTGCTGTCACCCCCTGAACATCCTCATGTAGGTAAAAGATGGTTTTTCCACCAGTTTGTTAATCCCGAAGTAAGTGGTGATCCTGAGGTACTTAGATTATGATCATCTTATCAAACTCAGACATGGTTCTAAAGTAACAAACACATACTCTGTAAGGTTTAATTACTCATCCAAGTGTAACTTTTATCTGTTTATGGTTACATCGTGTAGAAGTCTCCAGGTTTTATAGCTCTTATATAAATGATCCTAATTATTCTGTAATACATACTGGCAAAAAGAAGTTTTTTAATTTCTGTTACTTTATTGACACTGTTGTGTCAAGATATGCTGGCTATATGGTATTTCTACCATACAAAATTTAATGTGGTCTTTTCTAGGATGTTTTTGTTTCTTTCTCTTGTTCTTCAACTTTTTTTGCACCTTTTTTCTTTCAAGTGGCCTGAATTTGGCACCAGTTGCAAGGCTCCGAACTACTTGGGAAAAGCTTCCAAGCAAGTATGAGAAACTGTTTCAAGATCTGCAGGACTTGTTTGATCCATCCAGGAATATGGCAAAATATCGTAATGTCCTCAACAGCCAGAACCTACAGCCCCCTATTATCCCCCTGTTTCCTGTCATCAAAAAAGACCTTACGTTTCTTCATGAAGGTAAAAACAGAAGTGCATCATCTTTTACTAGCTAAGGGAAAGTAACTTTCCTGCCTAATCACTGATGCTGTTGGTTGTAGGAAATGATTCTAAGGTGGAGGGCCTGGTGAATTTCGAGAAGCTGCGGATGATTGCGAAGGAGATACGCCATGTCGGTCGCATGGCGTCCGTGAACATGGATCCTGCTCTCATGTTCAGAACTAGGTACGTGTGTTGCAACAAGCAGAGCTTTTCCCAGCTGGGAGAAGACTAGGTGTCAGCAAGAGGGGCTTTCATGTGCTCCTTTTATTGGAGCAGTATGAATTTTTTGTGTTAGCCATTTAGCAGCGTGATGTGGTGGTCCAAAGCTGGAGAAACTATTACATCTTGTGGTTATTTATATATTCTAAAATGTTTCTTACTGTTCCGTAGCTGATGGGTTACTTCATAGAAATGAGATTCTATCAGTGGGAGGGAGGGAGAGAAAGAGTCTTGAGAACATACCTATTACTCTATTTGAAACATTCATGGGTGCCAGCCTTATAATTTTGATTTAGTAGAAGTGGTAATGTATCTGACGCAGTGTCAGCCACTTGTGTTAGAAAACGTGGAGTGAATGCTCTTTGGCTTCATATTTGACAAGCTTATTGCATACTCTTTTTTCTTAATTTGAGCTAGAAGAGTTTGTAATATCTGATTGTATGCCCGAGACAAGGCTCTTTTTAATGTTTGAGGGCTTCCAGAACTGCTTGTCCTGAGGTCTGGTCTTTTTCTTTCTGAGCTTGTGATCTTTCTCTGTCTCTTCTTAAACCCATGCTTTATTCTTGCTGGCTCTCACTTGCAGGAAGAAGAAGTGGAGGAGTTTGGGGTAAGTGGTTGGAGACAACACACACAGACATTCATTCTTCCTTTACCATTTGCATTGTTTCCTACTTGCTACCTTTAATTTTCTGGTGCTTTGACATTTTTTTCTTTTGTTAACCCTTTTTTACTGACAATACATTTTAATCTAGGAGTGCTTTTGATTTGAGATTAAAACACAAAAGCTGTAAATTATTTTTAAGGGGTCGTAGGTAGAAGTGGGGTGTTCTCCCCCACCTCCAATTTAAATTGCTGAAGGAAGTGACTTTCAGTCAAAGAGAAATTACAAAATTACAAGGTTGCAACAGCTGAAAATAGCTGTTAATTTCCTTGTACTTATTAAGCAATTATCACAATCAAATACAAAATTTGAAACTTGGAGTATCTGCTTGACTAACTTTCATATTACAATTAGCCATCATTTTAACCTTAACAATTCAGGACCAATGCATAGCTTTCCTATAGGTATACATACATTGAAATGTGCATGACATTTATTTCATCATGAACTAGCCGATCATTTTATTTAACAAAAGTGTCTTCAGTCTTGCAAGTTATGAAGAAGTTCTGTTCTGTAAAACTGAACTGTATGTTTTTTATACAGTCTGATTTAAAACAGAGGGCTTTCAAAATACCTCCTTTATATGTATTTGAAATTGAACCTCAGCTATAGTCTTCTGTCAGCACTGCCTTACTGCATGAGCTTTTCCTATTGCTCCAGTCCTCTCAGTAGATGGCTTTTGTAAGAGAGCTACCTTGAATGCTTTTCTAGATGTGTGAAGTGTTATTGCCTCGTTGGAGCAGAACAGGTTAAAATATCTGTGCCATTAAAATAGTGCCTGTAACCAAGTCAAAAGATTTCCTGGCCCTCATCTTTCTGTCTTTTGTAGCTGTTTGACTTACTGGAATGAGGCATGTGAGCTTTGACCGTAGACTGACATTCATGCAATCTTTTGCACGTTTCACGTTTATCAGGTGATACCATGCTGGACTAAGTCATACCTTTGCTCTCTTCCATCCCCCTCCTGTCCCCTTCACGCCAGGTCCCTCAGCCAGGGCAGTACCAATGCAGCTGTGCTGGATGTTGCACAAGCAGGGGGGCATAAAAAGCGGGTCCGTCGCAGCTCCTTTCTTAATGCTAAAAAGCTCTATGAAGACGCTCAGATGGCACGGAAAGTAAAACAGTATCTCTCAAACTTGGATCTGGAAATGGATGAAGAGAGCCTCCAGACACTCTCTCTGCAGTGTGAGCCAGCCACCAACACATGTGAGCATTGTCATTTGTTGTGGATTTCAAGAAAACTGTTCAATATAACTGTTTCTAGTCCAGTGAAGCAATTTGGAACAGAAACTAGACAATGAAGTAGAAAATTATTTGCCTAGTCTTTTTCAAGTACTAAATGTCTATGATTCCTAAGGAAATAATCTTGTGGGTTAACAGGATAGAGACATAGTATTTATACAGGTTATAATTTAAGATGATGTCCCACTGGAAGTGTAAAATGGCTTTTTTAGATTTGTCTGTACAAAGGGGATGGAGGAGTCAGAAGTTTTTCTATATTTCTGATGTTCTGAGGCTATTAGTGTGAATAGCAATATGGTTATTCTGAGGGAGTAGGGGATTTTCTTATGTCTAGGTATTCCACAGATACCTAGAGCGCTGTACCTGGAGCAGCAGAGGGGGACCTTATCCTGGACATCCATTTTGTTTTGATTTTAGGAAATGCTGTATCCAGTGCCCTTCCCTTCATGTAGAGTAGCGAAAACTAGTAATTATATGTCTTTTCTGAATCACTTGTAGTCCTTATGATAGTCCAGTATAACTTTTGGTCATCCTTTTGGTAACAGTGGTCATTTATCAGAGCTTTATTTTGAGAAAGGAAACATACATTGATAATGTACATCTTTTAAATGGAGTTAAATCTCTCCCTCTTTTCCTCTTCATCTTTTCTGTCCAAAGATATCATGCTGCATTAATTGTATGAGTATTTAAGCACCTTTTAACGGTTAGTCAGAGGATTTTGCACTGCTCAGACTAAAACACCACTGTGTTTTTAGCTAGCAGTCATTCATTGTTGTGTCCCCTTTCTTTCAAAGTGCCGAAGAACACAGGAGACAAGCGGTCTGGGAAATCTGAGACGTCACCAGTGGCTCCCCGGGCGGGCATCCAGCAGAAAGTGCAGCAGCAGCAGCAGCAGCAGCATAAAGTGAACCAAGCATTGCAGGTCCCAGCCGTGTCTCTTTATCCCTCTCGCAAGAAAGTACCAGTCAAAGACCTCCCACCATTCGGTAGGTGGAACAGGGAAGAGTTTGGTTTTATATTCTGAAGTTTGTTTGCCCATGTCAGGAAGACATTTTTAATCAGATAAGAGTTCACACTTTTATTTCTGATAGTATGATATGCAGGTTGTGCCTGTTCATGCAGTGTCTAAGCATAGTTATCTTCTCTAGAAGTGGAAAGAAAGAAATTTAGGGAAAGCATCCTGTCAACTTAATCAGTATAAGTATTTACCTTTTAGTAGCAGCTGGAAGGAATAAATGTTTCTCACTGTTTGCCCTGGGATCTTGCCTTAACTTTTCCAGAGGAATTAGGGACATGGAGTTCTTGAGATGCCTCAGAAGTTGTGGTGTCTCTTCAGAAGCTGAATTTTTAAGGTGAAATTCAGGCCTGCTCAAGCTGGCAGTCCTGTTAGAAATGTGGGTCTGAACTTTCACGTTGACAGTTGTCCCTTTGGATTCGACTCCCTTCTGCTTTTTTATTGTTGTTGTACTCAGTTGTTGCTGCCTCCATATTCCACAGAAAGGTACCAGACTACAGGAATTTTCTACCCTGATTTCCAAATCCGTGTCCCAGCATGTATACAAAACGTGTATGCATTATTCACAAACCCATTAAATCACAAGTATGATCATATCCCTAGTAAGTATATGCAGCATAAGTGGCCCTTCCTTTTTCATGATGGTTATGCACAAGAGCTTAATTCTGATTTCACTCTTTATTGGTTTTCCTCATGCACTGCTTAGGCTGCAACAAAGCATTAGAAGCAGCAAAATGAGCAAGAAACAATTCAATATTCATCTAGATCTTGTTGATTTTATTATTAAATTTTAATCTTAAAAGGACTTAGAAGCTCCATAGACTGCATTTTTTGCTCATAGTGGCAAAGTTTCTGAAAACTGAATAGGTTATGCTGATCAGGCAGCTGTAAATTATTGACAGCAGGACTGTGATCCAAGAGATCAAATATGAAGTCCACGAATGCTTGGAAATAACCTCTACCACAAACACTGGCAAAACTGTCAGAGAAACCCTGTCTTCACTTATAAGGCTGTCCCAGGGTGGATTTTTGAGGGAAGGGGAAGAGAAAGATGGATAAATGTGCCTGGGAAAAGCAATTCTTGATGCCCTAGATCTTTACATCATACATCATCTTCAGGATGTTATTCTTTGGTTTCCCAAAATAAGCTGGTGCAGAGATAGTTCTCAGAAATGAAAAAGGCAGCTGCAGGATGGCCTTGTTTCGTGAGCCTAATCCTTAGTAATTTTCTTTCCAGCTTTCTTTGACCTTCTGGGCTTCTCTGTGTAGAAAAGAAACAGGAGAACAGTTTGAATTCTTACTATATAAATCTTCACTAACCAGTGAGATGGGTGTTTGTCTATATTTAAGCTAATTTTAGTTCAAGTTTCTCAGTAACTATTTCTATGCCTATCCTCAGTAATATATTGTATATAATCAGTATTCTCCAACATGAAGTCTTCCTTTTGTTTTCTGTGGCAAAGTATTTATCTTAAGTGGACAGAATGAAAGACTGTCTGCACTAATATGCAGAAATAAAGCATTATATTTTAAACAGGAATAGGTTTAAACATTTTGCTTCATTTAAGCTGGCTTCAGGAACTCAGAAATATACAGGGAAAAAATGTAGCTTTTTCTTCCTATGAGGTGTGTGCTCTATAAACTCATTGTGAAACATAAGGATGTTTTAATACTGGACTTTACATCTGCCTACTTTAATTCTTACTTAAAGGCATTAACTCCCCACAAGCTTTAAAGAAAATCCTTTCATTGTCAGAAGAAGGAAGTTTGGATCGTCACAAGAAGGCATCTGAAGACACTGTCTCAAGTGCATCTTCACAGCTGTCTTCTCCTCCTACTTCACCACAGAGCTCTCCCAGGAAAGGTAGTAGATGTTTGGTATTTCTCATCCTGTTTCTTGAAGCTTGTGGACTTTGGAAGCTTCTGGGAGAGAATTTGGACACTCAGTACTGCTGCTCCTATTTTTGTCATATGTGGTCAGCAAGAGGGCAGGAAATGTAGTGCATAGCAGGATACATGAAAGGTAGCTCTGAATCTGGTTTCAAGGGTACTTGAAAGCCCTCTGGTTATCAAAAGCCAGAAAAGATACCCTGGTAAGATACAGGATTCGATGCAGTAGGTCACTCTCACTGCAGCTGCTTCTGACAAAAAATATTCCTGTGATCAGTGTTTCCTGCCTTCAGTGAAAGGATGTGCAGGTTGAAACTTAAAATCTTTGTACGACATTGACCACACCAGTCTATCAGAGGAGTTATTTGCTGTGTCATGCATCTGAATGGGATGTGACCTATGTATGACAGAAAGGCTTAAAATATTTGGAATTCAAATCAGAATATTTAATATTGTAATTTATATTTTATACTACAGAATATTTTAATAGGAGCCTGATTATTTAAACCATGTATATGAATTTCTGAGGAATGGTATTATGTTGAAACTTTCTTGACCAAGATCTTTATAAGTGATTTCATAGAGTAATTTTTTTAAATTAATTTAGGACTTTAAAGGAATTTTTTAAAAAACTTGTTTGTTTGCTTGTTTGTTTTCATGCTAGTTCTGGCTATGAATTGACAAAACAGAGTATGGAGGCATTGTCCTGTAGTTTAAACAAAAAAAAAAGACACTTTGGAAGTACAATAGCCTAGATGTATTACATGTGGCTTGTAAGTTACTCTATTTTCAGAAGAGTATAAAAGTTCAGTTTAACAGTTACATAATATAGCATTATGGTAAAATATACATTGGGGTTGAAGTGACTTCCGTTGAAGTGTTACTAAGGTCAGATGGAGGAGGATATGTAGAGGATAAATTATCTTGAGTCCTTGTAAGCTGTCATCATTATTTCTCCCAAATACTTACATTAGCAAAGAGTGAGCTTATATAAATACAGTCAGGCCTATACATTTTTGAAAAAGGAATTGGAATTCTGTACTTGACTCATAGTGTGAAAAGCATTTTATTTTTGCAAACAGCAAATCATGAACGTGATTTAAGAAAATCCTTGGTTTGATGGCTACATGAAGCTAATGATACATTTTTTCAGATAAAAATGACAACATTAATTCCATGTTCTCAGCAAGTGAATTGGGGTAGATCAGCTGAAGTAATTTTGACACTTATGAGTGGAGTGAAAGCAAAAAATGGAAACTGCGGTGATTTGTGGATGTGTTGTTTAATGATCTTTAAAGTAGCTGGCAAGAACATTCAGCACAATTTAAGACTGAAACAAAAGCTGAATTTGCTGAATTTGCTTCTGTGACATGGTTTGCAGATTTTATCTGAGTCTGCTGTGTCAGTGCTGCCTACCTCCAAATTTCACCATAATTCTGGTAATATGGAATTTGGAATTAATTATTCCAAGTGTCATAGCCAAGTGTCACAAAGAAAGCTTGAAAACCTGGTTCTCTGTCAGACAAGATAGGTACTAAGCAGCGAGCCCAGGCATCTGGGCTTCATGTATCTGTTCATCTCTGAAGCATAGCTTTGCAGAACAGAAACACTGGATGAGAGAGTCGCTGGGATTACTTCAAGCAGGAATCTCAACCAGAGCATCTCTTTCCTTCCAGTCATGGAGACAGTGTTTATGCACAGGCAGATTTTGAGAAGTAACGTTTCATAATTAGAGGATACAAGTAAGATGATGAATTTGAAAAAAATTGAGGGGAGCAGGGCAGAGTAGAAGGAAGGAGAACAGTTGGTTTGTAAATGAGTAGTACATGTTGTAAACCTCTGGTTAAGATACCAAGGAGAGTGTCACACAGTTTTGCTGTGTGTCTTTAACTTTTGCAATGCTGTGTAAAATGTAATTGTAGCTTTGTTTCATGGCCAGTTTTATTGCAGTGTTGCCAGCTGCCTGATGAGAACTGAGCAGGCATCTTGGACAGTCTGATTAACGTGATGCTCCCTTTGCAGGCTACACTTTGGCTCCAAGCAGCACCGTGGATAACTTTTCTGATTCTGGTCACAGTGAAATTTCTTCTAGATCTAGTATTGTCAGCAATTCCTCTTTTGACTCTATGCCAGTCTCCCTGCATGATGAGAGGAGACAGAGGCATTCTGTCAGCATTGTGGAGACAAATCTCGGTGTGGGAAGGATTGATAGAAGAATCATGATTGAACCAGATCAATACAGCTTAGGGTAAGAATTTTATTTGTGCTTATTTATATTATACTTGCATATAATGTCTGTGTGGCATGTATATTTGTCCATGTAACTTTCCATGTATCTCTCAATTTTTTTTTCTCCTCTGCTCTTAAAAAACTACTACTTCAGTGCTGCATTTTGTGATAATGCTCCATTCCTGCCAAGAAAAGGTTTTGCACTCCTGAGTGTGTGGTGAAGTCTACAGCAGTAAGACTTTACCTCAGTGGATGTTACCATCTGAGCATTTCAGTGGTGCCATAGATTATCCACTTTGTGGCAGACTAGTACCCTAGCCTGCTTTCTCCATGGGAAATTAACTGAATTAGATGAGATATTCATACAATTATTCAGTGATCAAACTGAGAACAGAAATAGCTAGCAATTTTCCAGTCTGCTTCATGGAAAAGTGCATATTTGTCTAACTCTGAAATATTTTACTCCAAATATCTCTTCTAGTCAACAATAATTGGAAGCTAAAATTCACATTATGCTGCTGGTTTTCTAGTAATTTTCTAGGTAATTAACTTCTGTAATGGTAGGGAATCTAGTGCTGTGAGGAGTTCTCTAAATCTCTAGCAGTGAGCCTTGGTGTGAAAATAATTGGAGCTCTGGCTTCTGTTTTGTCTCCACTTACTTTTTTCTTTTTTTTTTTGGACCTGTTATTTGGATGCTTTAGTCCTCTGAATGGTTTCTGGGGTTTTAATCCTGCAGGGTCTGTGAATGGCAGACCTGTTCCAAAACTGCTGTACTTCAGCTTTGGGAATCTCAAGCTATTCAAACTCTTTATAATCAGATGTCTTAAATATTTGAAAGAAGAGGGTTCCAGTCTGCATAGGAAGGTGCCCTGGAAGAACAAGTCCCAGGAGCCTGGATATCTGCTGAGCAAAAGTGACACTTTGTCGGTTTTCTCTGCTGCTGTGTAAGGGATCGTGTCAGGCTCACTTAATTGGTGAAAGGCTACAGAAAACATACTTGCTCTACAAAGTAGCCTGTGTTTCCAAAAATAAGGTTAAAATATATTTGCATTTGCAGGAAATGTTGAAAAGTTAGCTTTCACAGTTTCCTTAGCAGAAAAAAAATTCTGAAGAGCTGAAATCTAAACCTGAATATCAGCCAGCTCCTGCTAAATTCCCTTTCTAGCTTTTGAACCATTTGCTTGGCATGGCTGGAAAAGCAGTAGGATAACCCTGTCTGTTTCCCTGGATGTGTGTCAGTGTGGTTTGCCTGTCTTAAAGGGCTTTTGCAAAGTTAAGATTTACCTTTTGAAATAATTCCACTGAAGTGTAAGGCTTCAGCAAGTTATCTATCCAGGTTGGTTCGTTTGTGTTTGTTTTTGTTTTATTGAGGATGTACTTGAAAGAAAAGTGTTATATTCTCAAAACTTATTTAGCCATTAATGCGACATAAAGTGCATCAAAACCTTCAATCACAGAATCAAAGAATGCTTTGGGTGGAAAGGGACCTTTAAAATGTAAAGGTTACCTAATCCAACCCACCAGTATGTTCCGTTTTCCTTTGATTGTTGAACTCTTTGTGTGTCTTGTTCATGATTTCCAATTCCAACACTGGATTTTTTGTCCCCCTCATCAATGTGCATCCAGCTCATATGCACCGCTGTCAGAGACCAGAGGCCTGTATGCTGGAGCAACTGTGCTTTCTTCTCCTAGTACAGAAGAGCTGTCACAGGACCAGGGGGACAGAGCTTCGCTCGACGCAGCTGACAGCGGCCGTGGGAGCTGGACTTCCTGCTCGAGTGGTTCTCATGATAACATCCAGACAATCCAGCACCAGAGGAGCTGGGAGACTCTGCCTTTTGGACATGCTCATTTCGATAGTTCAGGCGATGGGGCAGGACTGTGGGCCCCAGGCGGCCACATGGACCAGCTGATGTTCCCTGACCATGGCACAAAGTATGGCAGGCAAAGTCAAGGCAGGGAGGGCCTTGATCAAGCACAGTCCAGAGCAAGCTGGGCATCTTCCACAGGATACTGGGGAGAGGACTCCGAGGGTGATACAGGTACCATAAAGAGGAGGGGTGGGAAGGATGTTTCAATTGAAGCTGAAACCAATAGCATCACATCTGTGCCAGCAGAGGAGGCAAAGCCAGCTCCTGTGCCCACTCACACAGCAGCAGCATCAAGTACTACAAAGGGGCTTGTTGGTAAGTTAAGTTTTGATTACCATGAAGTATTTTAATTCATTTGCTAAAGTTTTTTCATATTATTCGGCATTTCTTCCATCTGGTTTGTTTTTTTTTTTTTTTTAATTTTTAAAGCAAAACTGAACATTTTGTAGCCTCTTTTAAATTTTTCCCTTTAATTATGCATTTGTTGCTCGGGAAAATATCATTTATTGTTGATTCTCAGTTCTGGCAGTGCCTTTGTGTTTCAAGAGAGCCTGCCATACATCAAAAAACTAGCTTGACTGCTGGACAGTATTTTGAGAGGTTGATGTATTTAGATGTCTGTTCTGAAATGTGAATTTCTCATCACAGTAAGGCTCTATAGGCTATATTTAGAAATCTTAATAAATGTGGCCTGATTTTTGTAGAAGTGTTGCACTTTATACCTTTGTGTGACTTCTCTGATAATTGTGAATATTCCTTACTTCTGAAAATGGGATCCCTTTGTGCTTAACCACCAACTGAAATGTTTCTGCAGAAGGTGAGGAGGTTTCAAAGAAGTTAGAGCTGAAATACAATAATGGAAAGATCAGATAATATATAAATTAGTATGAAGGTGTCTTTGGCAGAGCTTAATATTTTTATCATATTGTTCCTTCTATGCATCCCAATCCATGGGCCATCCAATATCT
>VXAC01004222.1:2009783-2021100 GCA_013399225.1 Rhipidura dahli
CCACTTTATCTTTTGTTAGATGAATATGAAGAACTATCTAAAAGCCATTTTTTGCTGACACAGCTGAATGTCTGCCAGATTGAGGTCATGCTGAGACCACTGTGATAAACTACTTTTCAATTTTCTGCCCAAGTATATTGCTTAGCAGTGGTCTTTTGCCTCAAAGCTTGGGTGCAGATCTGAATCCCTGGACTATGAAGAGGAAGAAGCTGTGCAGGTTCATGCCAATCTCTAATTTTACTCTTTGATACCCTTGGTTTCCTCCAGAATGTGTAACAGGTGTGCTTCCAAACTTGCCTCTCAAGGCAGTGCTTGCCACTACATTTTTAGAGACTTGAAAGAACATGAAAGTGACCTGGAAATCAAACCAACAAATTCCATGCCCTTCACTACTGTGAGCTAACTGGCCTGCAAATGTAACTCTGTCCATCACTGTCCAACAGAACCCGCTGGTTTGCATAATTCTTTTGCACTGAACAGACATTGATTTCTTGCAGTATTTCAATAGAATTTTTCTACAAAAGGCTTTTCCTATAGAATTTCTTCTGATTTTCAGAAATCTTTGAATGAAGTTTCTCAGAAACTTCTTCATGCTGCTTCACTCAGTTAAAACAGTTTGTCCAAGCAAAATACTTAGGCCCTATTGGAAACTATTTGGTTTTGTTGTAATACCAAGGATTTATTTTTAGTCTGTAAAAACTTGCATCCAAGTAGCACCAGTCCATTTTAAGCTTGTACTGCCCTTTCAGTCAAATCATGCTGCCTAATGCAGGGTGGTGTTGTTATCACCACTTATGCAAGAATATACAGTGTATGACAAGCTGTGGAAAGTAAATTGCCTGTGTCCATGGTTTTTCCTGCTGTATTTGTAAGGTTTGTCATTAAAGTGGTCAAGTGTTAAAAGGCTGGGCCCACAATAAGTGTTCAGTATCAAAGTCCCAGCTGACATCTCTAAGACATCTCAGACATCTCAGGTTGAAACAGAGACTCTTGCCTATCTGTCCCTGCTGATGCTTAAGATTCTTAACTGTTGTTTTTTCCCTCAAAGTTCTCTCCAAGAGAGAACTTCTCAGTATGCCCAGAACTAAGCCTTGTTCAGGTAAACAGTTACATCTCAGTGAGATCCACAAGCTAGGTGGTGGTCTTTCCCTCCCCTAGATAAAGTCATATTCAGTCATTGTTCTTACAGGAATACTTTCAGTTTTAATTTTGCAGAGAATACAACTGTAGGGGCTGCAGGCAGTAGTGCATACAAATAGTATGATGATGAAGCCCACTTTTCTTCCTTCCCTCTTGGAATTATACCTCTTGTAGCTTATGCCTCATTAAGTAGTAAGATTTGTAGGAAGAAAATAATGTATCAGATGCATTTCTTTTTTCCTCCTCAAGATGCTAAAAACAAAAGAGTGAGCTCTTGGATGCAAAGCCCATCTTCAGAATTAGGATAATCATGCATTTGGGGAGATGCCAAAATTCCTGATGTTTGCTAGTTCTGTGGGCTCTAGAGTCTTCCATGTAATTTTGATCACTGTACATTTTTTTCTATACAATTGATGGAACAGCTTCAGTTGCAAACTCTGAACAAACTCCCCATGTAATTTGGTGAATTTTGTTGGATTAATGCTTCACTACTGGAAGAATAGCTACATCCTCTGTGTTCGTTGTATGTTCTGTATTTTCTTGATTGATTTATTTTTCACAAGCTCTTTGTCTAGCATATGATAAGTTAAACTTTGTCATTCAGATTTTCTCTTCCTGGGCTGTTGAGCTGGTTGATGTTTATTTAGCTTTTAGCTGTCTATTTTCCTTTGAGCAGTGTTTCTTGTCCTATCTCTTACAATCACCCATTGTTTTTCCTGCAGCACGAAAAGAGGGTCGATATCGGGAACCACCTCCAACTCCTCCCGGTTATGTAGGAATACCTATTGCTGAGTTTGCAGAAGGTGGCTCCCATCCAACCAGGAAGCCTCCAGACTACAACATAGCACTTCAGAGGTCTAGAATGGTGGCACGGACATGTGAGACTCATGGGACAGCAACTCCACAGCAGCAGCCACACGGCCACTCAGCTGGCAGGCCCGTGAACAAACCTCAGTGGCATAAACCAAATGAGTCAGATCCACGTCTTGCTCACTATCCATCTCAAGGGTTTTCCACAGAGGAAGATGGTAAATTTCTAATTGTTACATTTTGAGTGTGATGCATGAAAACGGGTCAGTGCTTTCACAGGCACAAAGCAAATTGTGCAAGTCTTGCCATAATTTGAACTCTGTTTAATTTCAAAACTCGCTATTTGTTAACTTTTTGGAAGGGAAGGAATTCAGTTCATCCTAAATATAATTTAAAATTTGGAACATATCACCTGAATCTTGGACAACCAGGCAGTTGGCTTAGGCAGCTTCTCTGGAGGTGTTCACCTTGTACAGCCTGCCTGCTGTGGTTTTCCACATTAACCATGTATTTAGTGATCAGAAAAGTATCCTGGTCTACAGAACGCTTGCCCATCCATCCTGTAGAGCATCATTGCTCAGGTTTATTTGGATAGTCGCTCACATTCTACCTGAAACTCTTTACACTGTGGGCACTGAGTCTTCCACTCCACCTGTTCCACATGATGAGCCCACTGCTGTCTCACTTCTTTGCTGGTCCAAGTGTATCTACACCTTCATGCTTTTGCTCAGCCCTGATGTTTATGTTTGGAGAGCAAGTGTAGCTGGATTGCACCTTTAGGTCCTCAAATTTAGGCAGGGTGGTGCCAAAATCATGCACTTGAATGAATGCTTTGTTTTGCTTGATGAAAGACTAACATTCCCCTTCTCCCTCTAGCTGCTTTAGTTACTAAGGTTTTAGGTGCAGAATGAACTTTGCAGTTGAACGTGATGGGAAAAAAAATGAAGTCTACCTTAACTGAATTGCCTCAAACTTTGAGAGTTACCATGAAAAAGAATTTTAATTGTTTCTACTAATGATGACTAAACTGAAAATATATTTAGGGAAAAATGTCAAATGCCTTTCTGAAGCTATTAGATATCTAGTAGTATCTGTGGTGCTCCTCGGGGTGAAGAACTGCATCTAGCCCAGTTAAAGCAATAGCCTTATTTTCTTCAAGATCGAAATTCCAAAGGAATATGTGTTATGAGACCTGAAATGTAAGGAAATTTAGATTGTTTTAAAGTATATATACTTATACAGTGAAATGGAAAATACACAAGCACAATACACACAGTTGTTGTTATATGCACAGCTTGTTTCATTCAGTAGCAGTCTTGTTCTTTATGAACTAAATTCTATTTTCCCTTATCCTATTATGTTTGCAGAAGATGAACAAGTCTCTGCTGTCTAAGACTTGGGCTTTTCTGGATCCAGAGTGAGCCACCTTAAAGGAGAGCACAAGAAGACGTCCCTAGAATAGGAGCCTTGGAACTATGATTAAAGGATGGTGGACCTATTTGCCTCCTTCCCTGCCTTAAAGCAGCATGGGGCTTCTTCCTCTGCCCCTCCCCTTCTGTCCCCTCTCCCCTTGCATGTGAAATACTGTGAAGAAATCGCCCTGGCACTTTTCAAACTGTGTTGCTTGAAATGCACAGTGCAGCAATCTCCAAGCTACCACTGTCGCTGTCTGCCACATCACACAGTATCATTCCAAATTCCAAGATCATCACATCAGGATGATTTACTCTGGCTGCACTTCCCAATGCCTGGAAGGGTTTTTTTAAATCTTCCTTTTAGATTTTAATCACAATCCTAGCACTTAGTCTCATTGGGATAATGAGATAAGTTAGTTGTCAAATTACATTTGGCCTTTAACCTACAAAGAGAAAATTGCTTTGAGATCCTTCAAGGAGGCAGTGCTTATTTGCTTGTTTACAATGCCTTTGTTACAGTTTTGTATGTTTGCATTTGGGAGATCAAATAGTGCATCTGAATAGCAATTACAGTATTATTTCACACCTGTAAGTAGGGTTGCCAGCCTGAGCTCCTGGAAGAATATTGCTATCACATGGCTGAGCAGGGCAGAAGGGAAGGCAGAGGTTACAGGATACAGCCTTTCCTTGACCACCTGGCTTTGCTCTTAATGTGCCCCACCCTGGAATCTTCATGAGTTTGTAAATGTTAGCGTTAATGGCATCCTCATCCGGGTCTGGCGTAAATGCAGAAACACAGTGCTTGCAACTGGTCAGTGATGGAAGAGGACACAGTGTGTCTCATACCTGTGCCTTGTGGAATACAGGATGGCACGCTAAAAGAAAGTGTCCTATTGTAATCAGACAGATGGCAACCCCACCTTTAAGTTATATACTTTTTTTTTTTAAACTTACAATAGTTATATTAAAATAAAAATTAACTGGATAACATTGCAGTGAAGGCAAGTTGGGATGTCACAGCTCGTGTCAGCTGTTAACACTGATCTAAAAACCTCCATCTATTGACTTCGACATTAGGGGATAATTGAGCCTTTAAGTAAAAAAAAATATTAAATAACACAGTTAGATTTACCAGCCTTTGCAATGCAGAAATAGTCACAACTGTTAATGGCTTCATGGAACACTGCATGTGTAGAGAAGGCCAATGTGTAGCAACCACCTGCTCACAGCTGCTATTAACCCTATAATGACTGAAATGACCCTCCCCTCTATTTTTGTGTTGTTTTTGCACAGACTCCGGAGAAGTGAAGGCTGCCAATCCGAGTAGTACTCAAATGTGAGGAACTGCTGGTCTTGGATTTTTTTTTTTTTTTCCATTGAACTCAGCTGATCATATTGATCAGTAGATAAACGTAAATAGCTTCAACTTTTAAAGATCAAATTGCAGTGTTTTTTCACTGTATCAAACAAATGTCAGTGCTTTATTTAATTCTCTTTCCTGTAATCATAGCTTTTGTCTATTTGCTTATATATCACATTGTCAATTATGCATTTGTAATTTTACATGTAATATGCATTATTTGCCAGTTTTATTCTCAAGGCTATGGACCTCATGTGCATATAGAAATACAAAATCCTAGCTCTATCACATGTTGCACAAATGTTATATAAGCATTAAGTAATTGTAGACCATAGGACTGCTAATCTCAGTTCGCTCTGTGATGTCAAGTGCAGAATGTACAATTAACTGGTGATTTCCTCATACTTTTGATACTACTTGTACCTGTATGTCTTTTAGAAAGACATTGGTGGAGTCTGTATCCTTTTGTATTTTTAATACAATAATTGTACATATTGGTTATATTTTTGTTGAAAATGGTAGAAATGTACTATGTTTATGCTTCTACATCCAGTTTGTATGAAGCTGGAAAATAAATAAATATAACATTAATGAAGTCCATATTGATTCTTATGCATTTTACATGTTCCACATACTTGAACAAATTTATGAAAAAATTTTACTTCTCTGTGTATTAATATTAAAGGGACATTGCCAAGTGATGTGGGCAAACCACTGGTGTGGAGTTTTTCTTAATATACAGTTGTGCTGCTGATAATTTTTGAAAACTTTGGTGTGTGTACTGCTGAATGAGAATGACTGATACTATGAGCATCCCCAGCAGAAACATTTGAGATGCCAAAAAAGGCACGGCCTTAGGTGTATGTAGAATGTAAACAGTTTTAAATGTAAGATTGTGTTGATTTTATATTCTGAATGGTGTAAAAGTAAGGCATACTTGTTTTAACATTCGGGTAGGGAGAAGTATGGAAAGTCATCCATTTGAATTTTTACCGAACAAAGTATTTCAAATTATAAATATCATCCAATAGCATCCCCAGTAATAAAAGCTGTTGTTAATTCAATGTTAAAACTGTAGATTTTATTTTTTCCCCAGAGGTAGATTCTTTATTTCCAATGGTATGCAGATGACTGGGTTAAAATGGTACTGCTAAAGCCATTACAGCCATATCCTATTTAGCTTTGAAATGCCTGGCAGGTGGCGTTTCCAAGTCTAAAATTAGTTCAATTTTAGAAGCAACAAAATGCTGTCTAGATTTAAGGCTTCCTAACATAGCTCTAGAAATGATCCACACTTAAAATTGTAAGAAAGCTAAAAATCACTGAAAGTATAGGATTTGTAAACGTTGTGTTTTTATTGCTGTAATCTCTAGCACTGTAAGGAAGGAAATTATGCAGTCTTAGATTTTTGTGGTGTGAGTGGAACTACTGTCTGTGAATCTGTGGCTAATGCTTGTTGGGTACATTTTGACAAGCTAAAGATTACCATTGCTTTCGACATTAGTAGAATGAACACACATTTTTACATATTTTACCTATGACATTGTCATCAAGCAGTACTAAAGGCAGAGTGATAGGCAAATAATTCCTCTTACCAACTTGTGAGGTGTTTGCACACTTGTCAGTTTTTTCTTATATGCTTGATGTATTATTGAATTAGGCAGCACTCCCTATCCTGCTGTTTATGCCTCCTTACTGTTAATTAGTATTTTTAGAATCCATTATGTAGAGATATCCTCAACACAGCATCCAATACAGATAGCTTAATTCATTGTGGACTGGGTGATAAATAACACTTCACACAGCAACTGACTCAACTGAAGTAAAGGCCTTGATGTGACTTCTGGAAAAGGTTTGGTAGTTGTTGTAATGTAATATGAATTTTGTACTTGCTGAGTGGGTGCAGTAAAGAAGCAGACAAGTTGCTGGGATTTAGTGTTGCGTTCACCACAATGGAACAGAACACTGAAATCTAAGGATTTTTTGTTTGTTTGAAGAAATGTCATTCAATTATCTGTATTCTTTTACAGCTTTTTTTTTTTTACTGAAACTTACTGAGGCAGAGGCTACTCCTTTATGCAGGGTGTTGCATGCTGGAGTCAGCACGATCCTGTAAAAGCTGCAGTACTGGTGGTACTGCTTTACTGGATTCATCTTGGTCGTTTGGACTAAGGTGAGGAATAGGTTTTGTTTTAAAATAGAAAAACCAAAAGCCCTCTATTTTCTTCAAGACTAGTAGGAAATGCAATATGTTTCCAGGCAGCCTCATATGGATTGTTGCATAGTTGAAACAAAATCATCTCTAGAGAATTCAAGTAATGATTTAATTGCAAATATTAATGTTTATGTATACCTTGATATGGGATGAAACACTTAAAAATAATTCTGTGAATAAAGCCCATGTAGCAGCAATGGCCTCTCTAACATAAATTAAATAACACAGATTTACTGAACAAAATGTGAACATTGTTAAAATTAGTCTGAAAATTGACCCCCTCAGGAGACAACAGCCACCTGAGATGATTAATATAATTTTGGTCTCCTCTATGTCTAGATTGTCCTTTAAGTAAGCTTTACAGTCTTGTGTCTAAAAATGGCATGCTTTGAGAGAAGGCTGGGAGTGAAAGTAGGTTTATTGCTGGTGTAAGGTGGAATCTTACTTTCTGTTTTCTATCAAAAATGTGATAAATTAAATTTTAGAGTTTTTACTAGAATATGAAAACCTTTAAAGCTCTCTCTTGCTTATATGTGGTGAGTGTGTAGGAATGAGTTGAAAGTATTCAACTGCTAGCAACCATCAACAGCATAATCTTAAACTATTTTCATTTTATTTTCCTGGGATTAAATTTATACAGTGGCACTCTACATACTTACACA
The DNA here is from genome assembly GCA_013399225.1 of Rhipidura dahli. Classification (NCBI taxonomy): domain Eukaryota; kingdom Metazoa; phylum Chordata; class Aves; order Passeriformes; family Rhipiduridae; genus Rhipidura; species Rhipidura dahli. Next base: position 2,017,386 of record VXAC01004222.1, read on the forward strand.
CAGACTGCATTTTCTGTAGAGAAATGAGTCTTGGCTCTCTGTGTCAAAACTCAAGTTTGTGTTAAGTAGAAGTGCTGGCTTCTCCATAAGAAGAGACTTGTAGCTCCCTCAGCTTTTTACTTGGTTGCTTGATATGCTCACTCTTCTTTTTCAGTTTGGAGAGTTAATTTGGATTTTATTTCTTTATTCGGCGGCACCCTTAAAAGTGTACTTTTGGCCTAGGTAGTCTAACATCTGAAAGGAGCATTATTTTCTTTGCAGCACTGTTGCCCTTGCTGGCAATGAAATCTTTTATGTGTGAATATAAACCCATTATATATATATATATATATATATATATACACACACACACACATATATATGTATATATATATACACATATATATATATATATATTACCCTATTTTATATATGTGTGTGTATGTATCGAAAAAACCCCACTGTATACCACTGCAGCATCCACTTTTTTAGCTAGGATGTCTCCACTGGAAAAGAAGCCAGTGCAACATTATTTAAAGGCATTTGAGAGGTAAATTTGCACTGGAGTAGTGATACTCAAAATGCTTTCTCAGTCACTACCAAACTGTTCTGACATGCAGTTGTTATCTTCTGATCCAGTTCCAGGAAAAATTTGCCACTTGTGCCAGGTTCAGTAGCTGTGGCAGAGATAAATTCTATGTTCATATGTGCTATGTTCAGTATGTTTTGGGGCTTTTCTCATAGCTAGACAAATAGGATTGGTTTTTAACTAGTTTTATTGAGTTTTCTGTAACAAGTAAGATGATCTGAACTGTGGCTTTCTAACAGAAGGTAGGCCGTGAGGCCCAGGATGGCTTTTCTGCTGTGATGTCTTTGGTCAGAATCCAAGTAAAGCACAGGAAATTGCACTGATAAAAAGCAGCCTTCCACACTGAGGCCCTGCTTCCAGCATCAGCGAGGAACTGGGCTTGTTCTGGTTTGACAGTCCTGGGAACCCTCATATGGCCTTGGTGCATGTTTTGCTCTTAAGAAGAGATAATGCTGCTGCTGCATTTCTTACTTGGGAGGCTGATCCATTGCTCTGGTTGTCAAAAGATAACAAGCCTCCATTTGCTGGTCTATATGTGTATGGGATTTTTGCGTTAAACATTCTTTAGGCTAAGCAGCTCTCTTCCCTTCTCCTGCCTTGTACCTATACATTGCAGTGGCCATATGGTCTTCTTGTCTGTCCTGTTAGGATAAGTCAAACTTAAGTGGGACAGGTAGAATGGAAACTTCTCTATGCACTCTGCATCTTGTGCAATTTGGGGGTTTTTGTTGTGTTTATTTGGTTGCTTCTGGCTTTTTTCTTTTAATGTAGATGTCTAAAACTACTGCTTCAAATGAAGCATGATCTGCATTTTAACCTGAATTTCATTCTACTTTTGTTGCTGTGATTATCACATTCTCCTCTTTCAACTTTCTGATCTATCTGTCAGTCCCTTCCAACCCTGTATTCTCAACCATTTGTGCTATGATGATTATTGTTCATTATTAAGTTAATAATCTGATCATCAAGAACACCAGCAGTAGTCCCTCTCCAAACTGATGCTTCCATCTCTTACAGTACATCGTTTATTCCCTCCTGTGCAGGTAGGTGGTTTATTTTACTCAATATTGCCTGTACCTTATGCTTTATTCCTTTCTGTATTTTATCCAGGATCTATGAACAGTTTCTTATTTTGAGATGTGTTTTCAAGGTTTTATTAGGTCAGACTGATGACTTGTTTGTTCTCCCTGCATTTCTTATATGTTTGTAATGCTTCTGTCATCTGGTGTAGCTCCTCATGTGATAGTTCCATCAGGTCTTTTTATTCAGTCAGTGGTAGCAAATACCAGCTCTTTCAAAATTAGTAGCTCTAGTTGGTAGGTACATTAAATTATTCCTGAGCTCTGTTCTTTTTCGGCCTTATAGTGGCACTGCTGACTCATTTTGATTTTGAGGTATTTATTCAGTTGAAGAATCTTTGGCTTTTTTGTGTTAATGAAAGAATCTAACTTTAGATTGGCTTGTATCCATTTTTATTTTCTTCTCCATCTTCCAATATACTAATTTGTCAATCTTTGTTTCCTTTGATTATTTTGGTTTGAGTTAGAGGACAGTCTAGGTTTTCCTTGTTACACAAAAGATTTGGTTTGGTTTTATTTCTTCCCCTTGCTGATGGCACATTCTGGACAGCATTTGTGTCTTGGGTAACCTTTGAAATAAGTGAAAATATCACTCTAATATTAGCTGAGAACTTGGCTGAAAAATTTTATTCAGGTTCTGGTACTGGGCTTTGAGGAAGTCTGTGCCTTCTTGGTAGAGGAGAAAAAAAACCATGAAATGCAACTTCCAAGGAAACCTGGGGTCCTGTTTCCTGTAGCTCCCTGAGAGGAGGTAGTAGCACAGTACAATGTTTAGGCTGAACAGTCCTGAAACTCATAGAAGGCTTTCTGTCATTAAGGCTGAACATAAAAGTTTCTAAGAAATGCTGAATTTTGTTTTATGTTCAGTTAATGTTGGCAAGATGGCTGAGCTTCCTGAAATTTCGCATGCTGTGCCTTGGTCCATGTGAAGTTCATTTGGCAAGTCAGTCATTGTATTTATGAAAAGCTAATAACAAAGACTTTACTGAAATTCACGTTCATATGGCTTATGTATTTATTGCTCTTGAATAAGATTCAACAATTAATTCATTATTAAGTGCTTTGTTGACTAAGAAAGGGTGCACTTTGCTGCTTCTCCTCTTCCCAGCACATACGTGCTTTTCCTCTTTCTCATGCCTCCCTTGTTGTTCTTTAGATGCATAATTCTCCCTCCCTGTTAACCTCTTCCTGTTGCTTATATTAGCAGCTTTCTCACACAGCTTCTCTTTGCTCCTTTGTAGAACAAAGCACCACCCATTTCCTTCCTCCCAAAGTGTGTGTTCAGTCCTCAGAAACAATGGAAGGAGGCAGAACTTCAGTGCTCAGAAAGCTTGAAAGGAGTGTACCCAGACAGGACAAATCCAGTCTCCAGTTCTTTGTCTGCATGTACACAGCACTTTTCTCAACTGCTGCCTGAAAGCTGGATTGTTCATGTTTCTGTGTAGTGCCCATATATATTCATAGCATAACTCTCACATTCTTATGATCTGATGAATACAAAGCTTTTGGTTTTTTATGTGCTGAAGTCTTTGTCACATAGAAGTGGAGTGTGGCTCAGGACCAGTGAAGGGAGTTGGGGAACTGAGGGAGCAGCTGTGGTTCTGGCCAGATTTCTCAAATGCAAATAGTAATCTTACAAGGCAGAGGGGTATGTTGTGTAATTGAAAGGGTCTATTTAGTCTCACTATTTTTTTTTAATAACATTTTTTCTGCTTTTCATGTTTAACCAGTATAAAAACATGCTTTTTTACAAAATACTGTTGAAGACTCATACAGGACTGGACAACCTCCATGTTGAGTATCACAGGCTCCCCAGGGAAGTGGGCACAGCACCAAGCCTGCCAGAATTCAAGAAGTGTTTGGACAAGGCTCTCAGGCATATGGTGTGACTCTTAGGGCTGTCCTGTGTAGGGTCAGGAGTTGAACTTCGATGATCATAGTGGTTCCATTCCAGCTCAGAATATTCCATGATTACAACATTTGGTTGGTTGGGATGTCTCCATTCTGGCATTAGTTCTTCAAGCAGCTGTTTTCCCAGAGTGGTGTGCATAGCTTTTTTTTTTTTTTT
>VXAC01004222.1:2023918-2092854 GCA_013399225.1 Rhipidura dahli
AAAAAAAAGCCTAGTTCTCGGCAGATTTCTTAAATTATAGATGCACACTTAAATAGTTTAAAAAACACTGCTTGCTCTGTGAAGGTCACCTTCTTTCTGAAATATTATTTTATAAATGAAATGTGCTGGGATTTTAGAAACATAGAATTGGCCAGATGTACCCAATCAATACCTTTCACAGAACTGCTAAAAATACATACTTATGGAGTACTGCATGTTGATGACATAGCATTTGTTCTTATTAGAATTAATTGGATTTTTCAAAGATGAGAGTTCACTTAAAGTTATTGACCTCTTCACAGATACCTAAGAAAGAAAAAATAGTGATAAAATGACTTAGACTGATATTGGTATAGTGGTCTGGAGAATTTGAAAAAATTGAATGCTTACTTCAATCCTCAACTTTTGCCCAGCACAAAAAAATGAACTTAGCTCAGCTTTTTGTTACAAAATGGCATATTTCATTCTAAAGAGAAAAAGGTACAAGGAAGAGAATTAGTCCATACCACAGAACAGACATCATGCTAATCTGACCTTCACTCAGTAATCTTTAGGTGTACTCACATTCTGGCCAAACAACAAGCATGAAGAACATGTAATACACACGAAGTCTTGACTGCAGTAGGTTTTGCAAGACAGGGTGACAGCAGTTCTTTCACTGCCCATTACTGCTATAAACATCAGTCAGGTGAGATTAGATTTTTTTAGTTTACATGTCTCATTTCTTGTCATAAATGAGTGATAAAATTAATTCAAACTAATACAAGGAACAAAATACAATTCAGAAAATAAGGTATAAAAATGAGAAAATTACTACTTAAAATTATGTCATGAGAAGTAATACCTGAAGAAAACAGTTCTGAAATCTTGTTCTTTAAAATCAAATGACCTGTATTCATAATGGTAGCTTATATTTTTAAGTTGACAGGCTGATTCTGGCTGCTGGTCATTACTTTGTGCTGGTTTTGGGTCTCCCTTTCATCTAAGATGTGGTAAGTAATAAGCCATCTACACGCATTTATAGATGAGAAGAGTGCTGGGGCAAACAAGGCTTGAGGCAAGCACAGTATGTTTGGCATGTTTATGGTCTCCTTTGACTTATACAGTGCAGGTGTTGCCAAGGCCTATTCCCCTGGGATCCAGGTGAAGGACGACATCAGGAAACTTCCCAACCTTGGACTGCTACCTGTTACTGCTGTTCCATGTGGGTGGTGATGGAGCTGCAGTGTGCAGGCTGAGGGCAATCAAAAGAGACTTCAGGGCCTTGGGATGGTTGGTAATGGAATCTAGAGCACAGGTGGTTCTTTCCTCTGTCTTTCCAGTTTCAGGCAGCTACGTGGGGTGAAACAGACGGGACCTACCTTTAAAACATGGCTCCATGGTTGGAGCTACTGACAGCTTTGGATTTTTCGATAATGGGATGGAGTACACAGTGCCAGGCACCCTGGTGTCAGATGGGTTTCACATTTCTCAAAGTGGGAAGAGAGGTCTTCCCTTATGAGCTAGTGAGGCTCAGTGACAGAGCTTTAAGCTAGAGTTGAAGGGGGAGGGGGTTAATACCAGGACTGTGCGTGACAAGCTGTGGGATGACACGCCAAGGTTTGAGGGACAGGGTGCTGGTGAGAGCCCCTAGCCTGTTGGTCTGAGTTTTGCTGGCTGCATTGAAGCACTTGAAGCTTTATGGAGATGAGCCAGATATAGGTAGTCAGCCAGAAAAGGAAGGTCAAGAAAGCATCCTCCCCATGCTGAACAAAGCTGGCAAATGGGGAACAAGGGACAAGGAGAAGGTTGATGTACTCAACAAGATCATGGAACAGATGCTCCTACAAGCTATGTTAAGGCACATAGAGGACAGGGAGGTGATTGGGCACAGCCAGCATAGCTTCACCAAGGGCAAGTCCTGCCTGACTCACCTAGTGGCTGGGTCAAGTGATCCTGTTCCTCTACTCTGCTCTAGTGAGACCCCAGCAGTGCAGTCCTGGCTTCAGTTTTGGAGCCCGCGGCATAGGAAAGACATGGACATGTTGGAGCAGGTCCAGAGGACGGCCACAAAAATAAGAAGAATGATGGAACACTTCTACTATGATGGAAGACTGAGGGAGTTGGAATTGTTCAGCCTGGAGAAGAGAAGGCCCCAGGGAAACCTTATTGTGGTTTTTCAATACTGAAACTTTTTAACAGGGTTTGCAGTAATAGGAGTGAAGGAGTAAGGATTTTAAACTAAAAAAAGGATAGATTCAGACTAGATATAAGGAAGGAATGTCTTACAGTGAGGGTGGTGGAACACTGGAACATCTAACACCTACACAGAGAAGTGGTAGGTGCCCCATCCATGGAAACATTCAAGGTCAGGTTGGACAGAATGATCAGGAGCAACCTGATCTGGTAAAAGATGTCCCTGCTCACTGCAGGGGGATTGCACTAGAAGACCTTTAAAGATCCCTTTGAACCCAAACTGGTCTATGATAATCTCTGTGTTGACAAAATATCAGGTTATTACCTGTACCCAAAATATCTGCTACCTTTTTAAGACATCTAGAAAACACCTGGAGAATAATATGGATGGGATAACAAGGCACTAGGATATTGTGTTCTAAAAAATAACAGAGAGAAATGGGGAAATCAAGGCTGTATTCCTAATATTCCTGATACCAGTTAGTGCCTGAGAATTGCAATGTGCTCCAACAGGGGCATGTGGCTATTACAAACAGATAGTATAATTGCATATAGCAGAAATTAGGGAAGGCCAAGGCAGGATGAAGAGGAAGGCAGCTGAAGGACTGTAAGCAATGAGAGTTGGGCTGCTCTGAGGATGTCGCTGTGTGCCTGCAGCTGCTGGGCAGCAATGCTTCCCATGTCTGTTTTGTCTTTTCTGCAAGATTTGCAATTTAAGAGCTTGACATTTTGCATATGTGGGCTGAGCTGTTTCGGGGAGAGGTAAGCTAACCTGGAAATGCTTCATGAGCACTATGAGCATTCTGTATATATGCATTATATATTATTCCTCTTTATGTATGAGAGAAAGGCTAAGGGATGAGTGTCGGCGTGTGCTGGAGACCTCCTGTGCTGGCTCTGCTGAACTGCGCTGCTTCTGGGATGGCCTGAAAAGCTTATTTGGGTTTCTCCATTTGCTAAAGTGCTGCAATGTCTCTGCCTAAAAAATTCTGACATGATTACTTAGTTGTGGAGGAGGTATTTTGCCTGAAGATACTGCCGCAAAACCCTTCAGTTTTGAAGTAATAGTTTTGAAAAGAAAATTAAAAAGACAATCTTCTCCTAACGTAGGAACAAGACTAAAACAGTTGCTGAATTTTAGAAAATGGTATAGTATCCACACATGGTAACTACTTGTATATTAAAGAGCTATGTTTACTGTAGAGTAAATTTCAGATATGCCGAAATTGCAGAAGAGTTTTTTTGTCTCTCTTCTCTTTTTTGGGTCTCTTTGATCGTAAGGCAGCCCTGAGTTCCTGGCAATGGTTAGCATGTCCAAATAGAATGGAAGAGCTGAGAATGTGGTGTTCTAGCCTGTCTAAACCTACTTAAACTGTTATAAATCATCCAACTTCAGCATCTTTATTATTCCATTTTGAGTAGTCTGCCTTCAAGCCCAAGTTCTGGGAGCACATGTATCCTGTTTACATTTGGATATTGTTACTCCGAAGACAAAACCTGTGATGTGTGGTGACTGAATGAAATTGCTCTTTTTAGGACTTACAGGAACCTCTGTGTATGTGTCCAAACCTCATTGCATCAAAAATGTGCTTTTATCACAGGAAAACATAGTCACTAGCCAGTAAGCAATCTCTAGAACTGATGTCTCTTTTCTGGAATGAAATATTTGTCTCTGCAAACTTATTTCAATTATATTGACTTTCCATTATAAATTCATGAATGTGCCACTTCTGATGGTTGAAGGTTAGAAGATTTTGGTTATAGTAGGTGTCTATGTCAGGTGTTGTCACTGCACCAGTATCAAAAGACAACCTAAAAATGAGCCAGCAACTGCAGAGTGAGAAACAAAACACTTGATTTTTATTTTTTTTAAAAAAATTCTTGTTTCCTGCATAGATTTTTCTGGCATTTGAAGCCCAGTAAGCTTTTCTGTGCAATTTTCTACACATCAACAGAACACTGACTATTACATCCCAGCTGTGCTGTCACATTTCAAAGAGATGAGAGTTGTCTGTGAGTACAATATAGTGTAGAAAATTTTGGTTATTCAGGAATGGACATTAATATCTTAAACACATCATTAAAGTTATCAAAATTTATGGATTTTCTTCAAAAATTACTAAATCCTTGGGGGAGCAGTTACCTTCTGCAAAACATGCTATTAAGAAGCATGTTTCAAGCTGCTTTATTATAATATCAGAACTGGGAATCAAAAATCTGGGCACTGGAGTTTTTTGGAAAAAACATGCACCAAATGCTGTGAGCCTTGTTTAGAAAAACAACATAATGCAAGCTGACAGCAGGTTCTTTTCAACTTGAACTGTCAGCAAAAAGTGTGTCATTGAATTTTCTTGGCGGTCAGCAGGCCATCTTGGATGGGGACTGGTATGCAGACTCTTGGCATACAGGCCACTTATTCCCACTAGCTTTGCTTCCAAGCTGATGTTCCCCTTGACCATTTGGTCATTGCCCTTAGATGAAAAAAACCAAATCTGTAAATATATTTGAGTAGTGGAAGACACGTAGAAAAAATGATATATTAAGAGTGGCCAATAGCAAGACAAAAAAGTCTTCACTCTGGAAGGTAACAACAGCTACACACAACTTCAAAATCTGTCAGAAAACTAGAATAGTTCTACAGATCTCAAAATCAAGGGTAAATGCTGCTCAGCAGAATGATTTTTGGAAAGACTAAAGAAGAAACAAACTCAGTTCATGAGAGATTTAAACAAAAATTTTCCTTGTCAAATAATTTAAACTGTTTGCATTTTTACTCATTGCTGAACACAGATCTGCCTTTAAGCTACTTGACATGTGGAATGGTTTTCTGTGGCTCTGCTTGCCAGCTCCTTGTGCATGATGTTTAGCTTTCCTTGTGTACATGTTCTTGCTTGCTAAAAGTGTGTAACATTTGCAAAGCACAGCTTGTATAAGTTTTCACAGAATCACAGAATGGTTGAAGGTGGAAGGCACCTCTGGAGGTCATCTGGTTAAACTCACCTGCTCAAGCATGATCACCTACAGCCAGTTGTCCATGATGGCCATGTCCAGATGGCTTTTGAATATCTCCAAGGAGGGAGACTACACCTCTCTGGGCAACCTCTGCCGGTGCTCAGTCACCCTCACAGTAAAAAAAAAAAAAGTTTCCTTGTGTTCAGAGAGTCTCCTTTGTTCCAGTTTGTGCCCATTGTCTCTGGTCCTCTCACTGGGCATCACTGAAAAGAGCCTGGCTCTGTCACCTTTATACCCTCCCTCCAAATATATGTACACATCACACGTATGTGATACACCTTGAAACTTCTCCAGGTTGAACACAGAATCATAGAAAAAACAGCCACAGCACTCTCAATCCTTCCTAATAGGAAAAATGTCTCATTTTCTTAATAATCTTAGTGATCCATCACTGGACTTTGTCTAATATGTCCATGTTCTTGCACTGGGGATGCCAGAACTCCAGGCATTACCTCACAAGTGCTAAGAAGAGGGGAAGAATCCACTCCCTCGACCTGCTGTCAATGCTCCTAATGCAGTCCAGGAATCCATTATCCTTCTTTACTGCAAGTGCACATTGCTGGTTCATGGTCAACTTGATGCCTACCAGGACCCCCAGGTCCTCTTCCTCAAAGCTGCTTCCCACCTGAGTATCCATTAACATACATTGGTGCATAGAGTTGTTCCTCCCCAGATGCAGGACTTTGCACTTACCCTTACTGAACTCCATGAGGTTCCTTGGTAGGCCATTTCTCCAGACTGTCCAAGTCCCTCTGAATGGCAGCACAACCCTCCATCAAAGCATCCACTCCTCCCAGTTCTGTGTCACCAGCAAACCTGCCAAGGGTACACTCTGCCCCATCATCCAAACCATTAGTGAAAATGTTGTACAGGAGTGTTGACTCTAAGGATACACTGCTTATTATTGCTCTTCTGCTAGATTTCCATCAATTTCCATCCCCTGGGCCATGATGTTCAGTCAGTTTCAAGTCCATCTCATTCCTTGTTGAGCCCATGCTTCAACAGCTTCTCTATAAGGTTCTTATGCGAGACAATGTCAAAAACCATATTGTTGTCCAGGTAAATAATATCCCCTGCTCTCCTTCCATCTATCAGACCAGCCATTTTATTGTAGAAGTTTATCTCCTTGGTGTCAAGCATTACTTCCCCTGGGTGAAGTGATGTTGACTACCCTTTTAACTCTCTTGTCTTTGATATGCTCGGAAATGGTTTTTGGGATTTGTTATTCCATCGTATTGCCAGGGATTGAGGTGAAGCTGACTGGACTGTAATTTCTCCTACTTGAAGACATAAGGGATATTTGCTTTCCTCCAGTCTGAGTTCTTCTCCTGATTGCCATGATCAAAGATTATCAAAAGTGGCCTCGTGTTGACATCTACCTGCTCTCTTGGCACTTTTAGGTCATCGTGGACTTGCAGGACATCAGGGCCCCTAGACTTGTGTAAATCCAGGTTGCCCAAGTACTTAACTTCATCCTCTCCTACCAAGGATATATCTTCCTTGCTACAGAATTTCCCCTTGATCTCTGGCAACTGGGGGTCCAGAAGGCAAGATTTCCTAGAACAGGCTGAGGTGAAGGCAGCATTTGGTACCTCAGCCTTTTCTGATATCCTCTGTCACCAGGGACTCTACTTCATTCAGCAGTGGGCCCACATTTGCACATAAGTGCATGTGTAATAAAGCTCCTAGAAATGTCCATGGGCAGCATTTTTGGAGAATTCACCTTTGAAATAATTTACTCTATTAACATAAAGGCCTTGCTAGAAGCATTGTGTACTAGCACAACTCTCTTCTGTTACTGCATTAACATAAGGGCCTTATTATAAATGAAACCATCTCTTCTGTTTCACAATCTGTTGCATTATAATCATGCTCTACATACTGTTATTGCTGTTGGGGATAGATCCAGCTGGTACTTATTATCTCAACAGATTCATTGTATAATAGGAAACTCCATGTACTTGTATCAGTTGACTATAACCTACTTTAGGAATAGAAAGAAATACAGTTTATTTTAGTGGGAAGATATACACTAAAATAAAAAAATAAAAGATGTTTTGAGAAAATAAGGTGAGCTTTCTAGGTTTCCTTTTTTTTCTTTCCCATTTTTTTTTTCTTCCTCATTGGTATTTTTAGGATTTATTCAGGAATTTTACTATCTTTTTTTTTGTGGAATAATATCATCCAAATTTCAAGTGCCTTCAGTCCATTGTATGTCTCTGTGTGCACAGCTTGCAATGTATACATAGAAGCTGAGAATGTTTGCAGCTGCAAAACTGTCACATGTAGGTTTTAAAAATGCTGTAGTTATGTTTCAAAGTAATATTTAATAGCAGATTCATTCACAAGCCTGACTAAAAGCTTCTGCCTTCAAACAATGTACTTCTTACAGGCATCGTCTTAATGCTGGATGGTCTAATAACAAGTTTTCAATCCTAAAATATGACGGTATTAAGGAAATGAATAGAAATTGGTCTATTTTAAGAAGACAGGACTTCTCAGATGACAAGTTTCACACATCCAAAATAGGACATAAAGCAGTGCATCCTTTCTGCAGGATTATTAGACATTTTAATGAAAAACATTTGAATTTGAATGTCTTTTTCATTAGCGAAATTAGATTTTTCTGCTTTTCCTCTCTGTGTGTCCCTTCCTACCCCTCAATATGCAGCCTCCCAGTGTTACTTAAGCCAATCCAAGCTCTGTCTTGGGCAAGCTGTTCTCATTTTGTGTTAGCACAGACATTTGATATGCCAGATACAGAAACTGATATCACTAGAAGCTACTTCAGGAAAAAGAAGTGTAGCTGGATCAGTTTCCGAGTGGTAACACAGCTGAACAAAAAGCAATATGTGGCCTGGGAGGGCATGGTGCAGAGCAAAATGATCCCATTTTGGCAACTGCAGCCTTCACTCATCCTATAATTCCTTATCACTCCAGGATCTATTATCTTTGCATGGTGACTGGCTGACTCATTGATGTGTGGAAATACCCAGCACAGCACTTGCCTGGTCCTGCCACCTTGTGCAGCTTTCTGCCCTGTCCCCGGGCCCAGGCAGGCAGTGCAGTCAGGTGTGGCAGAGGAACGTAGGGCTCTGTCTGCATTACAGAGTTTTTGCTTCCCAGTCTTGTAAAACGCTGGTTTGGAGGATGCCAAACTCGCACTGCTGCCAAGCTGTTTGTTACAATAGCTTTTTCTGGAAATGATGTGACACTGCAAGTGGATCTTCAAAGAAGAATGAGAGAGGGAGAGAATAAACTGGTGCTGGATAACACATGATGATTATTTTCACCATTTAGACACTAGTTGCAAATGCAGGTGATATATGCTAATATTAGTCTAGCTACTTTCCTTGTATTTTATCTTTAGTCTTTCCTTGTATTATATTTAAGCTGCTTGTGTGTACATATGACAACATATTTGTACTCTGTGTATGTATTTAGCAAGAAAGCCTCGGTGAATTTTTGATTCCATCTATGGTGTTTTTTGTAGGCATAAACTGAAGTTATGTTGTTAATACAAAGGCAAAAGGTTCATCTTGCTTTCAGCCGAGAGAAACTCCTGATTGCACTTACATAAAAATATGAAGGGGATGAGCAAATGGTTCATAACAGTGACTTTCAACTCATTAAAATAAGATACAATCCCAACATAGATTGTGTGATGAAAATAATGCTAAATTTAATAAACTCCCCTAACCCACTCCCAAAAAACTCCCCAAACCCACCATGACCAAAAAAACCCCAATGAAAACCCCAAACAAACAAACAAAACCCCCCACCAAAACTCAACAGCCTCAAATTTAATTGATTTCTCGTACTATTAAAAAAACCCATTCCAAATAGGTTTATCATCTATGTATTGAAATGATCAAGTTCATTTTTAATAGAGAAAATACATTGTAAAACATTCCCAGTTTTCCCCTTGATCAAGAGATACTAAAGAGAGTATTGGTATTAGAGAGTTTAAAGGGTTTTTTTTGAACAGCACAATTCTGATCTCAGTTTTAGGATGCTGGTTTCAAATTGGTTAACTTCCATTTACTTTCACAGAAGTTAAGGGCCAAACTCTGGTATCCAAGGAGGTAGAGGAATGCAGTCAATCATAACATTTAATGTCACATCAAAACCCCAAGGCTTTGTCAGTAAAGTGTTATGAGGAAATGCAAGGAAATACATTCTAAGGAAATGGGTGTCTGTGAAGAACATGGAAACTATCTTTAGCAAAACCCCTCAAATATGAAAGAGGACATGGGCATTTAAACTCATTCATTGTCTGTCAGTCACTATGACAGACTTTGTAAACTTCTTGAATACTGCAAGAAGTTAACTCAGGTGAAATTACATTTATTACCAAACTGGACACATTACCCTAATATGTCAGTCCTATTTATCTTACAGAACAGTTTACAGAGAGGGCTCACCTGGGATCTACAGCTGTGATTTTGATTTTTACCATAGCTTAGAAGGTCTGCTCTGGGACAGAGTTAATGGGTAATGTGCTGGTACTTGGCAACCGGGTTGACAGGGTCCTTGTGGTGCCTTGCTGAAAGGGAATATATCTTGGGATAATTTCAAAAGCAGGTTTATACATCCTTAGGTCATATTTTTTGTGTGTTCGTGTGTGTGTTGTAGAATGTATTATTGACACCTGTGTCAGCAGGTTGACCACCATTGAAATAATTCTTGGTGTCCATCTAACCCCCCACAGAGAACTTCAGCAGCAACAGGCACCTGTGCACCTGCAAGTACCAGGCAGGAGGATCTGTGTTTTCTTTGGTTTGACCTAAAAAGATTCAGCTGGAGGATGTTGTTGCAGTCATGCCAGACAGGTAGATGACGACTGGACTTAACATTTAACTTTGTGGCTGTTTGAACCAGGAGAGGTGAAGAAGCATTTAACACTTTTGAGCTGGGTTTGTATACAGTTAAAATTTATTCTCCTTCTCTAGGGCCTTTGAGCTTTCAGAAGGTAAAGAAACAACTGCTTTTTTTGGTCTCCGTGTATGTATGTACACATGGCCGTATGAGTTCTGAGTTTGATCTTAACTAACACATCTCTTCTAGTGCTGCAGGTAATTCCATTCAGCCCTAAGATGCTTGGGGTTTCTCTCTTTATAGATGTGTATATATTTTAGGCAGAATGAACATTTTTTGTATGTTTTTACTGCAACACAGATGAACCACAACACACAAGGTAACTTTCAAAACCAGTTAATACAGTGTTAACAATTCGTCTTGGAAAATGAAGCTTAGTAATGTCCGTAGAATAAACACAGAGCTAGAATTCAAGTCCGAAATTAATTTTATCTGGAAACCGTTCTGGCCCGTTGTTTTCTATTGTTTTTGATTATCCCAAGGTGGGGGGAGAAGAGAGGGGGGAGTGGGTGACTCCAGGATTAGAAGCACAGGTTCCAGGAATGCGATGCCGATTCAAAGAGCCGGTTTATTTTTATTGCGGCTTCTCCAAGACGTTCGGAATTTCCCGGGCTGCGGCCGCGCCTGCCGTTCCCAGCCGCGGTGAGCGGGCGCCCCGCAGCGGCGGCTCCCGGGAACTGCAGCGCAGCGCTGCCCCACGGGCCGGGGGACGCGTGGGGAATTCGCGGCAGAGGGCGCTGCAATCCACGGAGAGTTTAAGGACGTGTATTTAAGCAATGCGCTTATTCTTTAGATCACCACTTCTGCAGTCTAAACCTTACCGCTTTCTGTAAGCCTTCAAATGTACACTCTGTAGGGATGTTGCATGATGAAAGGATAAGAGCTGTCAACTGCTACTCATAACTTGGAGCTTATGGTACAGCAGCTAGTACCTTCCCTAATTTTTTTGCATTTAATTTTAAAAAACCAAACCAAAACAAACCAAAACCTAGTATCATTTTGAAGTATTTTTGGTCTATATTCTCTAACTGGGCAATATAATATTGCAGGTTCACAGGCTTGCATCCTACATAGAGGTTCTTTCTATGTACTGTGCAGTTTTAGTGCAAAATACTGATATAGCTAAACTCCAAATAATGAGCCAGGGAGATGAGGTGATTATGTGTTAACATTATTGTTCATCAAGTAACTGTCTGTATCTGCTCACCACTCAGACTGTTAATTCAAGCCCCTGTGTTCTCTGATGTAATGTTAGGTGACTTTTAAATACCTACATTCAGGATCTCTGTCTGGAAGGGCTTTCACTCTTGGAGCTAAGTTCGGCTGTGCCTGCATCAGTATTTATTGGAGGTGCCACAGGGAATCCCATCTGGTCTCTGAAAGGCCATAGATCTATGAAAGGTGTCTGGCATTGCAGTGAGCATGTGTATACTATCCTTTGACACGTGCTAGAGGCGACTAAACTGAGTCCTAATATTTTTTCCATCCAAAATAGCTACTGCAAATACCAGCTGTTCTGTGACATGAATCTGTTTCTTTCTTTTACTAGTCTTTTCTTCATTCTTCATACCAGCCAAGAAACATTTGCTGACTTGATTCTTTGTTGTCTGATATTCTAAATCAAGTTTTGATTTTAGAATACCAAAATACTGAATGTTACATTAGCAGAGCTTTGTTGCTATGATATTGCAACACTACAAGTTCCACTGTTTCCACAAGTTTTACTGCTTAAATGAGTCCAAAGTGACTTAGAAACCTCTGACAACTGAGCTGTATAACAGATTTGAACAGCCCAGGCCTTGCTGTGTTGGGAGGAATGACTGCAAGGATCTCATGTGTCTATAGACAGAGACTGAGTTGGCTGCATATGTGGACTATCAATATAGGAATATATCACCCTGAGTTACGCAGACATAATGTTCTGTTGGAAAATGTATTTCCAAAGAAATGGCCTAAGTATTCTTACAGTGTCATGAATCAGCACTAAATGCAAGTGATTTAACTTCAATTTTCCTTTTGAGAAAGGGTCTCTGGTGTGAAACTGCTATGTTTTTAATGTAGTATTTATTGTGTGGCAGCACTCAGACGATCCAATTCAGAATGGACTCCTTTGTAGCTTGAATGGTTATAAAAATATATACATAAAAAGACAATGCCTGGCTGAAAAGGAATCTAAGGCTAAGCTCTGGATGCTCTGGTCAGAAGCATGAATACATCTGAGTGGGAGGTAGTTTGGTGTTCTGAGTTGATGTCAGTGTGCTAGTGCATATTGGTGTGTGCTTTTTAGGTCAATCTGCTGGCTATCCCCACCTCCTGTACTTTGCTTTGCATCCTGGAGCAGTCTTAAAGTGAGTGAAGTGGATTCCTCCTGGGTGAAAAACTAGCAGAAATACTCTAGGAGCCATCCAACATTCTCCAGACAGAGATGGCTGTTCTGTTCGTGAGGAAAAGTCCAAAATGAATAAACAGACAAACCCTAACCATGTCTGGTGTGGATGTCAAGTCCACAGGACCAAGTAGTTTTCATTATAAATTTCCTCCTATTTTTCCGCAGTGCCTCCTGTAGTCTATGGTGATGGGCTGCCACATGTTGTCATTCTCCATCGGTAAGTTGTGACTTCACAAAAGGTGGTCCTGGCTGTAACAGAGAGTTACAGCAGTGCTTGGTAAGGTGTGAACTCACCTGAAACTAGTTTTGGGTAAGTAGCCTGAAGCTTGAAGTTAGAGTGAAAAGGCAGGGAGGTATAGTGAGTGGGATAGGGGACCCCTTTCAAATAGTCTTTTCTAATTCACCTGAGCCTCTCTGTTCCAAATAAAAGCACTGTCATGTATTCAAAGTAGTGTATACAAGCTGGACAGAACTTTTCCCTCAGGAACTCATGTCAAATAAAAGAAACTTAAAAATAATTAAAATTGATCTTACAAGAAAAAGAAAGATGTCTTTATTCTGAGCTAGAGCAATTAATTTTCAAGAATATGTCTCCAGTTAATCACCCTCTGCTCTTTCCACAAACAAATTAGACATTGATTTTTGGGGGAAAGATCTTGTGTATATGTTCCACATTAAATTAGTTATGTTTCAATCCTAAATGTTTTTTTTACTGGATTCAAGCAAATTGATTTGCACAAGAATGATGTTCTGTGACAAAATAACAATGCATTTATAGTATCTTCTGTGTTACTAGCAATGATGTCATTAGTGTAATAGGAAATTTTAGTTAGGACTGAAGCCATACATCTACTATGAGTTTAGTTACCATATGAAAAATGAACATTTGAGAGATGCTACTATCTTTTAATTAAAGTTTAATCTTGTATCAAAAATAACTAATATTGCAGGAGCCTTCATTTTCTTGCATTGTAAATTTTCTGCTCATGAGACACTTAGTGAAAGGAAGATGACTATTTTTTTTTGTTTCTTCTTGGTTAATAGTCTTTAATGACATAAAATAACAATGTTAAAGACACATGTCTCTACAGTGTGGTAAAATTTCCTGCACAGTTTCAGTGCATTGTATTATACTTATTTTCACAGATGCCTACAATGGAGGTTCATGCAATTCTAGAAAAACAAGAATTAAGGCTTACAAGAGTGGCTGATGTTGGATTCTGTTATAATAGTGAAAATGAGATCAGGTGTTATATATCTGTATTAGCTATAAAATCTAGCTCTCAGACCTTAGAGATGATGGAGTAGCAGTACTTTGTTGGTATGTGGGTAGGCAAGTGAACAATTCTTCACTGTTCCTAAATGTTGCTGCTATTCTGTGGCCTCTGGACCTACATGGAACACACAGAGAATCATTCTCGAACTTTCAGTGCTTTATAAATCGGGAGAGAGCAGCCATGTGCATTTGGGTTCTCCCACCAAATATGAAAATATGTAATGACAGGGACTGTTCCCTGTGTGTGCCACCAATGGGGCTGGAGTGTGGAGCAGTCTGTACTTTACAGACATGTCCATAAGGAATTAAAGTATCCAGTAGCATCACCTCAAGCATCCTTCATCTGTGCTTCTTGTAACCCCATTAAGTTCCACAATTTCCCTCCTCTTCAGTATTGTTAGAGCTGAAGTGAAGGGTGTCCCACCACCAGCAGTTGTTGAAAGCTAAATTCACCAGCTAGCAACAGCGGTCTCTGCCTTCACTGAGCAGAAAAAGGCTAATTTGGTGGGTGATTTATGGTGTCTCCTGAATTGCACAAGGAAAGACCTTCTTTCTCTTGACTACATAAAGTCCATAGATCAGCTAAATTAAGTGTTTTGTCTAGGTAACATGAGCTGTTTTCTGACAATGTGCATTCAATGTGCTGACAATGATGCATTCAAGTTATTTATTTCAGACACCTACTAATTAGTTTCGTATTTTCATATACTTTTTTTTCTTTATTTCCAGTAACTCCCTCCCATACACGGAAAGAATGTTTCTCTAGCCTCACCAGAGAAAGCTGGTCTCCACTGACTGAGCACAGACTGACACTGGAACATGAAAGGAATAAACAAGAAAAGTCCAAAAGTGGGAAAATGTAGCAACAAGAACTTCGGTTATTGTTGAGATTCACTAAAATCTGGTGGGGGACCAGAGGGATGAGCTATAAGTAGTTGCAGACAATTTTTTTTCCTGTTACAGTACGTGACTTTTAAGGGGAACATGAGTCCAAGAGAAAATAAGTGGTTGCAAGGAATTAACAAAAGGCCACTGGAAATTCAGGGCTATATTAGGTACCTACAAATCTGAGAAGAAAATTTGGCATTGGAAAATCTAATTGAGAGGACAGAATTATATTAGGGTCTAGGTAATTATGGCACTGCAAACAATTCTTAAGACTTTCACACAAAACAGAAATACAGGCTAAATTGAACAATATGCCCCATGTTTACTGATAAAGGAAAAAAAACCATATTACCAGCAATAAGGCATACAGGGAAATTTTTTGTTTTTTGCACTGAAGAGAAAAAAGACCACAAATAATGTACTTGTGATATTGTGTTTATTTCCTTGAAATAAACTCACCAGATACTCTTACAATTAAATAAGTGATCATCTTAGTAATTTTTTTTGCCATATGCTACCTATTTTCCAAATGCTGCAATCTTGACAATAGGACAGAGTTTGCTGAAACTGAATCAAGTAAATTGGTGGAAAAGGGAAGGTTTAGACAGGAAGTTGCTAGAGCCAGTCATCTCCAGTATAACAGAGTGTCCTGGTTCCAGCTAGGATAGAGGGTAGAGTTAATTTCTTTTCAGTAGCTGTTACAGTGCTGTGTTTTGGATTCAGAATGAGAATGGTGTTGATAACACCACTTATTTTTTTTGGTTTTTTTTACTAAGTCAAGTTTATTCTAAGTCAAGGACTTTTTTCCTTGTCTCATGCTCTGAATGCAAAAAAATCAAACTGGAAGGTATAATATCTGGAACACAAACTGACCAAAGGAATATTCCTGTCTACTGGATGACCAGAGGACAAAAGCCACCATGGACCTTCAGCTGGAGACCAGACCTTCCATCGGATCATCGCTTCAACTGGACCACTTCACTGGGACTGCTACCACCCCCTAATAGGGTATCAGGTTGTATCTGACTTTGTCAGTGCTTTTTCCTTATATTATTTCACTTATTTCTATTTTTTTTCTATTAATTTTAGTCCTGACTTGTGATCTCCCACTGGTTTGTTTTCAAACCAATACATATTGTTACTGTGTTTTTCTTTATTTTCAATTATTAATGTGTTCTTATATCAACATACAAGTTTTACTTCTGTTCTCCTCCAGATTCCATTGGGGTGGAGGGGGTAAGAGAGGAAGGGTTGAGTGAGTGGCTGTGTGGTGTTTCATCTCCAGCTGGGCTTGAAACCATGATACAGGCTATTGGGAAATGGTATCAGAATAATTAAGGTCATGCTAGCTAGAAAAGACAAGAAAATCACTCTGATCCACATTTAATACTGGTAAATTGCAGAGTAATGTTAATGAAGCATAAGTTATGTGCTACTAATTTGGTTGCTACTTAGAGAGATGTCTGTTGGGACATGGAGGCATATGAAGGCCCTGATAAGGAAATCATCCCCAAACACCCCTACCTAACAAAGCTTGGCATGATTTACTGTGCAGAGAGTTCTTCCTGCTTCATGAAAATAATGATTAAAATGAGTCACAGTGCAATGAAGCACTGTGCAATTACCAAGACAGATGTAGAGAAGCAACTTCCTGTAACTATGAAAGTTTTCGTCCCCTAGAAATATGCAGTGCCTTTACTGACCCTCACAGAAAGAGGTAAGAATTAAAGGTTATGAGTCTTCTATTTGTCTGAGAAAGGAGCAGTTATTGCAGAGGCTGTCTCATCCTGTGTTCTCGACAGTCAGACTGGATCTGGAATGACTTATACCTACTCTGAGTAAACTGGTGTCTACTTGACACTGTAAAGATTCTTGCTTGATTTCTGGAAGCACTGCTCCCACATTATCTGCATTATTTAGTCTGGCAGCATGCTGTGAGGATGTTATTGCATTGCTTTTGGTGCTGGAGCTGGTTCAGGGATGCATGTGCTGCTATCTTTTGTGCAGGGTAGGCACGTCCGTGTATAACTGCTGGGAAAGAAAGGCCAGGGCTGGCACAAGAAATAACCTTCAAAGTCCTATGACTTTGACATCCAAAATAGCTACATGTTTTGTAGAAATAAGCAATGCTTATTGAACTTCAGATAAGAGGGAGCAAAGCCAGGTCAGATTTGGGCATTTTGCCCGAAAGGGCACCACCTTTGTCTGGGCAGTATTGACAGAGACAGATTACAGCCAATTCCATTACTGAACCACAGAATGCTGCAGCCAAGATCTTGGGGAGCTGTCCCTGCTGTGACAGCCAAGCCTGCTGTACACTTGTTTTTTGAAGTGATATGTAAAAAGAGCTCATCTCTCTCAGATAATTCAAGAACGCACGTGTAAGGAATAAAGGATCACGTTCTGCAACCTCAAACAATGCTATATCTAAGATGTAGTTTTGGACTAGTGATGTCTGTCAGCACTGCTACCTTGTAGATTAGCAGATGTATTTAGCCTCACTATCATTTATTGTTCTTCTAATGTTGTCTTGGAACTACTGCATGTATCCATCCATTTGTATATTCTTCTGTATAGGGACATGCAATTATCTCAACCTTATTCATATATTTGACTCTGCCTTTCTGGGGTATATTTTTGAAGGAATGTGGAGTGGTACTGAAATGTGAGAGAGCGTGATAAAGAGAAACCCCAAAACGTTGCCTGCAACAGATCTGTGTGTCTGGTATGAAATAACTTTCTCTACAGGTGGAAGAGATAAGTTGCTGCACCTACAGTTTTGGGGCAGAGCACAGCTGTAATTTAAAGGTATTGTATTCTTAGCTGAGTGTCACACTTTCTAGAAATGTATTGGAGAGAGGTCAATAGAGCCACTATGCAATTTCAAAGAGAGGTTCTTTTTACAGTGCATTTCAGAGGAGACACTGAAATAAATATTTACAATCCAGCTTGGTAATTCCAAGCACCACTGTGTCACACAACAAAATGTTCAGTTGTGTAAGGGTTCTGTAACAGCGTGTGTGCTGTTGAAGGTGGTTTATAGAGCAAACAATAGCTAGTGTCAATGTACAGTTCTGCACACTAAATCAATGAGGGGTGCCTTTGACTTCAGGTTTGCTTGGGTTCACAAAAGAATTTGTTCACTTCAGTCTCAGCAGTCAGCTGAGAGACATGCTAGCTCCCTGGTGAATGCATTCTCATTTCTTTATTCTAGGACCTGTTGGTGACTTGCTGACAGAGGATGCTATTGATTAAAATAACTGCATTTTTTTTTCTTTTTTTTTTCTTCTTGTCAAGCATTGTAAGGGTAAATGACTAAGCTGGTGTCCTCACCAAAAACCTTGAAATAATTTCAGTCTGGTTTATGAGGAAATACAGTTGGTTCTACATAGTATGTCCTGTTCCTTTATCTAATATTTTGTTATAATGGGAAAGCACACCATTACTGATGAAAATAGTTGTTTGGTACCGAAAACTTGCAGCACTTTTTAACAGGATAAAGTTGCTATTGCCCAAGGTAACTTGAGTTTAAATTTGGTACTGATGGCCCCAAAAGTTCTCACTTGTCAAAAAGTGGTAGTATGAAATGTGGGAAAAAACCCTAAACCTTGCAAGATATAAGATAAAGATAAGTAATTTGGGCAGCAAATTTCCATACCTTTTGGCTAGGAAATGCATGAAGAAAATATTCCTAATCTCACCTCAAAGACATTTTTAAAATATCCTTGAATGTGTCTCTGTCTTGCTTGTGTGTTCATATGCAAAGATAAAACCAAAGGGTGGTTAAAAGAGTTTAATAATAATTTCATCTTGACATACCATCTGAAATGAATCTCTTCTCTACCTGCTGAGTTCCAACTCATTCCTTCAGCCCTCTTTCTCAACAAGTGTGTGGTTTTACACCACCCCAGCTATATCTATCCACCGGAGACACTCAGGACACAAACACCAAAACCCCTTCCCTTCCACCCTGAAGACGGGAGCGAGATGGGTGCTGCTCCACAGCCATATCCTTACACCATCTTGCTGTAGGGAGTGACTGGCCGGTGTTGGGAGAGGTGCCGATAACCGGATCAATGCAGGAGAGTGTAACACTCTGAGCTGCACGAGGAAGAAACCAAAACAATAATCCAAGGAATGTTGTTTTAACGAGATTTTCCCAGGAGAGTGGCTGCTCACAAATTACCTTACAGCACGGCCTGTTCACTGGGTCGTGGTGAAAAAGGGAGGCTGATGTCACCATCTCAGCCGGGTGAGATGGGCCCTGAGCACTGAGGTGTAGGAACAAATTCACCCAGGCAAACATCAGCGGCGGAGGGGCAGCGAAGGGCTGGGAGCTGCCAAGTGCTGGGCAAACACCCGAGAGGACAGGGCGCTGCTCCGGCGCCCGCCCGCAGCGGGGACCCCGCAGGCGCAGGCCGGGCACGGGGCTTTGCCGGCGGGGTGGGAGCAGGGGCCGCTGCCACCCTGCCCTTCCTCCCGCCCTCGCACGGCTGAATTAACCCCGTTTCGGTGGCTTTGCTGGGCGCTGCAGGCTACGGGACCGCTGCTAGGTGGCGATGTGCCCCCAGGAACCGCGGCAGCTGCTGCGGGAAGGCGCCTCAGCACAGCCTCCCCCGCCGCACTCCGCGGCCGCCGGCGTGACAGCCCCGCTGGTCGTGAGGTGCTGCTGGGCGGCTTCTGCGTCAAACCATGCACGCAGATAGATAAAAATACATACTGTTATATATTTATAATTTTTAAAGCTGCTCACATTAAGTGATGGGAGGTTTAGAATAGATTATTAGGAAGAAGTTCTCTGCTGTGAGGGTGGCGAGGCACTGGAACAGGATGCCCAGATAAGCTGTGGGTGCCCCATCCCTGGAGGTGTTCAAGGCCAGGTTGGATGGGGCTCTGAGCAACCTGTCCAGTGAAAGGTGTCACTGCCCATGGCAGGGGGATTGGAAGTAGATGATCTCTAGAGTCCCTTCTGACCCTTCCTATGATTCAGTGAAACCTTTTTTTGTTATATACCTAATTGATGGGGTGAGTGGAACAGAACCCAAATCCCTACTCTGCCTTAGGTTAACACACAGATCGCATTATGGATGTGGGTGCCTCTGGAGCCAGGGTGCTGCCGAGCCACCCCATCCAGCCCCAGCCTCTCCATGCCACACGTCAGGGTGGTTGGCAGCCAGCAGAAAGGGGCTTGTGGACAAACTTTAATATAAAACATAAAGCACCTTAAAGCAACTACTGCCAGGGATAGGCTACTATTTTAGAAGCTGATGAGTATTCCTGGGTTTTGTGTGGTTTTTTTGTTTGCTTTGTTGTTGGGTTGGTTTTTTGTTTGTTTGTTTGTTTTCTTTTTTTTTTTAAATTTAATGAAATAGGAACACGCTGCAAGATGCAAACCAAAGATGTCTCCATATCTGCCTGCAACTTTTGTGTGTTGACAAGTGTGTTACCTTCAAAGTGCCTTTCAGTCTGGCTCTCCTCCTTTTTTGTAAGAAAACCTGATGTTACTTGGCTGAACTCGAACCACCCTGTGCTAATTGATGTGCTGGAGGTAGCTGTTCTTCAAGAATGAGACAGAGTTCTGGGCTGAGAAAGCTTTGCTCTGTATAAACAAGTGGTGTTTGTTATAGATGGTAATGTGTTCCAACTTTTTCTTCTGAGCTAGATGTGCCAAGGATACATCCAGTATTCTTTTTTAATGCTCGTAATTGGGGGTGGAAGGGAAAATTCTTTTCATCTATCTGATCCTGATTGTTATTTACTCAGAAATGACAATTATTTTAAAGAGAATTAATTATGAGCCAGTCACAGAACTCTAGTTCAGTGCAGCTGGCTAGCAATGACTGATTCAAAAGCAGTAATTATTACAGGTTTGAGAAGAGAGCTGAAATCACCCACATGGCTAGTCTGATTAAATTGATCCAAAAGTCACCAGAAGTAGCGCTAATTCTCTGTTTCTGTTGGGTACAGCAGTGTGTTAAGACCTGTGATGTCAGGGGACAAGTGCTAGTGAAACAGCTTGAGGTGGCAGAGCTACATCATAGCTGTCTTGCTGTAAGTCAACTTGATAGACTTTTAAAGCACAGAGGCCCTGATGGTGAAAAGCTGAGAGGTGAAAACACAGACACTGAATGAAACAGACCCCCTCTGCCAATCTGTGGCTAAGTGGTTATTGGCCCATACACCATAAAGGGATTAAACAAATGAAAAAAATAATCTGAGAAGAAGAATGAGAGCAAGAAAGACCCATTCAGAGTTGAAGCTCTCTGGGAAAAAAAAAAACAGGACACAGTTTAAGTAGTGTTTTGTTTTCTATCATATCTGCAAGCATTGTGTTACAACAAACACCAAGATTGTTTGGTAGTAGCCTTATATGTGACTAATTTTGGAACACCTAATGTACTCTGGCAGTGCTACCTGTACAAATGTGTTAGTGGAAGCTGCTTCTCTATGATAAAAAGAAACATGTAACAGAAATGTTTAAAGGAAGTGAGGTAAAAAGCAAAAAATGTGTTTATGTGAAAAAGTATTTGTGACTGCTAAATGTGGTAGTGCGGAGGTTAAAAAGAATGCAGGAAGGACCCTTAAGACTGAAAACTATATGACCAAATTATCATAGACGCTATGTGCTTTCTACAACTAAAGAATGACATTATGGAAGCTTTTAAAGTTTGCCAAGTTGTTTCAAAAAATTGGGCCCCTCATGGAAAAGAGCTGTTGTAGTATCAGAGAATGCACCAGTCAGGAGTCTATGAGGTTGCAGTGAAGTAGTGGTGTAGCATGTAAAGTCTGTGAGTTCATCCATAATAATTTGGTGGAAAAGGACATCAAAATACTTGACTGCCTACTAAAGGAGTATGGAGGTTCAGCCTGTGATCCTTTCTTAACTCTGTTAAATTACAGGATGGGGACAGTGAAGTGTGGTTTATCATCCGTGACATTTGTACAAATAGAAATTGAAAACAAAAAATGGCTCCATAACAAAAAAAAACAAAACCAAAGGAAGCAACAAATGTCTGCATGAGCAGGGAATTTCAGATATAGATTGAGGCAATGAAAGCAAATCAAACCAAACCTTGGTATTTTTTTGGGATCCTGGTTGCTATCCTTAATCCATAAAAATGAGGCTAGAATTACCTGCAATAGAAAAGAAAGGCTATGAACAGCAGGAATGTCTCGAGATGTGGCCATTGGATTGAGTGAGGTTGTCATTCCAGACAGTCTGATGTTCAAAAGTAACAGTTTCTGTGGGTTCCAGAAGGAAGAAAGAGAGGGGATATGAATTAGCTGGCCTGGCCAAGGAATAGACAACAGACAGAGCAGTGTTAATCTGTGTAATTAATTACCTTGGTGTCACCTTATAACTGTGATGCCCTTATGACAGGGAGATCACAAGAATGAAATTATCCACAAAGACACTTTAAACATTCCTTTTAAGCTAACATCCATGTATGTGTATTTCTGGTGTTCAGATAAACACATGGCATATACTGCTAGCTATTTCTTGTAACATTTGCATGGGACGGTAAGACAAAGCCAGCTTTTCCCCTAGGAGCTTCTGGAGCAAGCTGCCAATTGTTGTGTGCCTACTTGTGCTGAACAGAGTTGTGTTAGAAGTCTGGCACCAAATGGAGCAGATCTCTCCTTGAATTAGATTTCTAAATTCTACAGTGTGCGCAAGACAGACACACGTGACTGATTCAGATATTGTACCAGTCTGTCCTTTTTCAGGAATACTAAATTCCAAAATAGTAATGCCTTTTTATAAAAGCTTAATGTGAATTAGATTAGGCTGTCCAGTAAATTACAATATACTCATATTTTAAAAAATTACGTTGGATAGTCTTTCTTAAAATAAACTATCTCATTCTTTTCCTCTATACTCATTGCTTCAGAGCTTAGAAAATCAGCAATTGCTCTATGCTGTTAATCCCATTTATTTCTCTATATACTTTACATTATAAATATTAAAAAAGTGTAATTACTTGAAAAGTCAAAGTGAACAGATCTCGGTTGACAAGCTGTAATGACTTGAATTATCTTCTTGTCCGTAGCATTATCCTTGAAATGAAAGCAGTTAAAAAACCATAATTTTGCCTGACTACTGTACAAATATTTTAGCAAATAAGGTCTTTATACCAGGAAATATCTGTTAAACATATACTGACCTGGCAAAGACACCAAATCAAATGGAAGAGATAGGGAAGGCTGTTAAGAGAAAGGATTAAGTTATTCATCTCTGAATGGCGTTTCCATTACTGTGAAACTACTTGGAATGAAATGGGCAAATAGCTTTGTCTGAAGAAAAAATAGAGGCAGTGTGGTGGTAGCATTTGCTGAGGTTATTATGAGATGACTTTGATTTGAAAGAAGAGTGAAGAAGAGTTGGAAAGGAATTTTAATCAGTGCTAGCAGCAAAAAAGACAGGGCAGAATGTGGTTCATGTAGAGGAGCATACCCTGAGCAACAGGCACTTACATAGCTGGGCAGACTGAGTTCATTTCCTTGAGTGTTGCTTTTCTCTTCCTCTTTCCAGCCAGGCTGTGGATATACCAGTCAATGTTTGCCAGGTGCCACATACAGCCTTTCCAAATCTCCACCTGTACTGGTCAGTGAGACTGGCAGTGCTGCACTTCCTGAACTGAGCACGGGCAAAAGAGGAAAGAGTTCAGAAAGAGCAAAGGAGGGCTGTCTGAGGCAGGACTGCTTTGTATCAGATTGCATTATCACGGGTGACCTAAGCATGGAGCCTGGATTTGCACGGCGTGGTTTGAATATTATAGCGAGTGTTATGGGTAGTGGGAGAGCCAACCACCAGTAAAGGGAACGTGATTGGAATTATAACAGGGATAATATGGTGGTTGGTGCTACATTAATTTCTTTTCCTTGAGGCATTGTAAAAGAAACTAGTTTGGGTTCAATTACCACAATGAGTTTTACATAGAAATGAAGCGGGCTGTTGTTCTGGAAAAACCTGGAAGCTTCTCAGCCCAAAAAAGGTGTATGTTTCTATATTCTGTTGTGCAAGAAGACCAATGTCCTGTGGAGAACAAGGGAGGGATTCTTTTGAAATGCCAGATTGCTTCTCAGAAACCCCACTGTTGATCTCATTGCTTTTATCACTGTTCTGGAAAACTGGGAAGGCTTGTTTTTGGTTTACTTGGCATTTTCTGTTGGTTCTTTTTCTTTTCTTTTCTATTAAAAAAAAAAAAAAAGTGGTACAGATCCAGGTATAGAGAGGATAGAAATATATTTGATATCCATTTCCTGGCTTTTGAATCCCTTCTGTGCTTTTACCATACTCAGGTGCATGTACCTGTCAAACAGGTTGGGATAGATATATACCAATTTTTCATGGAGAAGCAAGTATCTTATGAAAGAAATAGGCACAGTTGTATCAGGATATCATAGAATTAACTTTGAGACAGAGGGGTAATTTCTGTCTCCCCCTTCCCCCACTCCCTGCTCCCAACATCAACAGTATGAAAGAAAGTTGAAAAATTTTCTCAGTTTAATAGTGTTGCCAAGAAGTGCACATCTGTAGTAGTTCTGGTTTGGTCTATTACTTCTCTGTAAAAAATGAGAGCCCTTCCATAGCATGATGTTCTGATACGTTCAGAGATTATGCTGTCTTGCGTCAAAGATACTTATACTTTTAAAGAATAAATTGTGTAAATTGCGTAAATACTGTAAATTTACCGTCAAGTAAAGAAGTCAGCAAATCTTGCTGTCTCTGTGAGCAGAGTGGGAGAGCCAGGCCACAGCATATGACAGAGGTGGGGTAGAAGGGTGATAGATAGTTGCTTGCTATATGAATTGGAGAAGACAGAAAAGGATGGTGAATTTCAGACAGATTATATGATATATTTAGCCTAGAAAAAAAACAGGCAAAAATTAATAAACCTAGGTCATACTCCAGATTTGCATGCTTGCCATCATAGAGCATCCACATGACTCCATTCTACAGTTTAGGGACAGCTTGTGGTAAGCACTTATTTCTGCCTTAGGACTTGGACCCAGAATGCTCTAGTGGCTTACCTTTATGTTTGCTATTATAAGTTCTGTAACTTTTAAAATTTTTTACGTTTAAAAAAAAAAAATTAGCTGCCACCTTTTCATGATAATTTACTTTATAATGTGTACAGCCTCTTTTACTAAGTTCAAAATACTTTCCTAACATCTTGTAATTTTGTACATCTTTAGTAAATAGAAACAATATTTTAAGCAGCATGCAAAAAAACAGTAAAATGAATGCAGTAATAGATATCCTCATTAGTAGATTCTATGTGCTACCATGAACCACTGCTGCTGAACAGTGTATTTTATCTATAAATATAAACATACAGTTGTTCAAGTTGTCCGAAACTAGCCAAGCAGGAATACAAATGGACTTTCGTTCCTGTGGTTGTGCTATACCAATAGTCCCTTGGAGTTTATTTCCAGTATTATTCAGTATAATATCTTGCATATTCTGATTCAAAGTACTTTGTTTGTGCAGCAAATGTTCTGCCAACTGTAATACTGTCTTTACTAATGCTTACCTAATTTGCAATCCAAACATTGTACCATGACAGACTCTTACACCGCAGACATACGGAAGTGTCTTTCAGTATTGTCTTCAGCATTCACTTAAAGTATTTTTAAGGTACTTCAATCAGGGAACCCTATTTTGGATCATATTTTGACCCTATAGCAAATAAATGTAAAATATATATGATGGACAGAAACACCACATTTATATTCATTCTGTTGAGAAGCAACAGAGCACCTCTTTACTTACTTATTACTAAGCCAACTTTACGATAGGTCTTTAGAACAGGTGTCTCAGTGTAGTGTGAGGAGGGTAAAAGAAGTCATTGCAGTTTATATAGCCTTGTTCACCTTCTGATGGGACAGATAACAGTTGTGTTTTATACTTGTGGTGGACTTGATTTATGAGACCTAGTGGTTATATTTTTATTAAATTTATTAATTTAAAATTTATTTTAAATAATTAAAAGTATTTATATTATTTTTTATTATGTATTAAGTTACTAATGATTGTAATTAAATTACTTCAAAGATCCCAACCTCACCATCTGTAGAAGCAGCATACTACTGTCATCACAGTGCTAAAAGGCAAGTTGTCAGCATATAAACATCTATCTGCACTGCAGGCACTGGAAGCAAAGAATGTCAAGCTCACACTCAGTTTCTCCAGGGCCATGTTGTCTTCTTTCTTTTTACAGACCTTCTGTTCCCCATCTTCCTTGCTCTCCAGTGGCTCTACCAAAGTGTACACATGCTTGATCCAGTAAGTTGCTAGTGTTTAGTCACCTAGCATCACAGCACTGTGACTGTCATTTCTGTTACTGATAAAAAAATGAATCACTCCAAATTTCCCCTTAGAAGTGTTTACATTGTGTTCCATCTTGTTGCTCTGCAAGTCCACCTCAGCTAGCTGTTACTAGAGATTCATTGACACTATAAATTGAAAATCTTTCCTTTTTCTTCCTATTCTTGTCTGCTTTGGAGGTGCTTTATTCATTGAACTGATACACCTATAAAATGTTTGCTCTCATTTTCAGGCAAATCCAGGACTCCAGTATTTTCAGTTTTCAATAACATTACATATGCATACATGCTGTAAAGCCTTTTCAGCTCCTGTGTTCCTGCTGATCTGTAATCAGTTTGCTCTGATTTTTTTCCTGTGTTGTGACACCATAACAGAATATTAGATTATAGTGGTGTAATGTTATACATAATAACACGAAAACAGGTAAAACCTAGACTTTGCATAGCCAATATTCTTATATCTTTAAACCCACACTTGATTTCTTTTCAGAAGGCTGCTTCAATGATTAAAACATTTTGAGTCCTCCCATAAGAAAATGCAAATACTTTTTAAAAAGCAGACTGTTCAAAAGATTCACACCTTTATGAATCAGATATTGTGCACTCTGGAGCAGTATATGCATAGATTAGATTCTTGCTAGAAATTATTTAGTAAGCTGGACTGGCAAGCACTGAATCAGCATTTAAAAATCTGAAGTCAGTGTAGTGTTCCCTATGCCAGACCTTGAGTTTGCTCTCTTCTTCTTTTTTTTATCTATACTGATTTAAAATCTCCAGAACCACTAAAGCTCAAATATACAGAATAATTTTAGTGAGATAGGGGATCTCAAGACTAGAACTAGACCAGAGCCTGAATGAATCCTGCATTTGTTTTTTTGCCTTTCTCACAGAGTTTGCTCTGGTAATCAATCAGTCTTTTAACTGTGGAAAAAGCAAAAGCATAAAAAAACATGTCTATGTGAAAAAGAAGACAATGACAATTTTATAGTTAGGGGTTTGTTTAAAAGCTCTCATTTCCAGGTTTAGATACCTGAAAGAATCCCTACTACCTACTATGTATTCAAAACAGCAATTCTTAATCTAAGTTTTCTCAGACTAGATTTATGTTGTATGGAATACTCTTGCAGACCCTGCAAATATTATCACTGTATCTTTTTTCCAGTGTTGATTTTACCCATTTACAGACATTCTATGACAGCTGTTATAGGTTCCCAGAGGTTCATTCCTGGATTTCTTTATATTTTTGCTTTTCTGTCACTAACCAGTTATACTATTTGCCTTTGAATTGTTTTCCAAATAGTGGAAGCTGTTGATTACCTTCATATGGTCAGAAAAACCTGGCAGATAACTGTAAACAATATCCAAAGTGACACTGCCTTAAATACATGTATATATTTAGGTATGTATAATATACATATTTAGTGCATGGCTAGATTTTAAAACTAGGCAATCTTAGCCCAAGTGACACACATTTATGATAAGAAAACCTGACAAAAAAAGACTAGAGAGAAGGTATGGGGGGAAAGGCATATCCAAACCAAAAACTGAACTTACTTAACATTACTGGCTAACAGAAGAAATATTGCATGAGCTTTGGTGTAAGAGGAGCCTTCTGAAAAGAAACAAGGATTTCAAAAGCTGCAGGGAATTCCAGAAATTCCAAGTGGCAGGCAAGAATAAAGCAGAGCACAGATGGAAGTTAGGTGAAAGCAGGCCTCTCTACATTTGATGTCATTCAGAAGGACCTCAACAGGTTGGAGAGATGAGCAGAGAAGAACCAACTGAAATTCAACCAAGGCAAATGCAGGGTCCTGCCCCTGGAGAGGAATAACCCCCTGCACCAGGACAGGCTGGGGGCTGCTGGAACGGAGCTCTGTGGAGAAGGACCTGGGGATCCTGGTGGACAATAAGCTGTCCATGGGTCAGCAGTGTGTTCTTGTGGCCAAGAGGCCAATGGTGTCCTGGGGTGCATTAGGAAGAGCATTCCAGAAGGTCAAGGGAGGTGATCCTGCCCCTCTGCTCAGCCCTGGTGAGGCACATCTGGAGTGCTGTGTCCAGTTCTGGGCTCCTCAGGACAAGAGAGGCATGGAGTGGGTCCAGCAAAGGGCGACAAAGATGGTGAAGGGACAGGAACATCTCTCTTCTGAGGAAAGGCTGAGGGAGCTGGGCCTGTTCAGCCATGGAAAGAGACAACTGAGAGGGGACCTCATCAATGTCTGTCAGTGTCTGAAGGGAGTGTCAGAGGATGGAGCCAGGCTCTGCTCAGTGGTGCTGAGCAACAGGACAAGAGGCAATGGGCAGAAACTGATGCCCAGGAAGCTCCACCTGAACATGAAGAAGAACTTCTTTACTGTGCAGGTGACTGAGCCCTGGAACAGGTTGTCCAGAAAGGCTGTGGAGTCTCCCTCACTGGAGGTATTCAAGAACTGTCTGCATGCAATCCTGTGCCGTGTGCTCCGGGAGGACCCTGCTTGAGCAGGGAGGTTGGACCAAATGTGACACACTGTGCTCCCTTCCAACCTTACCCATTCTGAGATTCAGGCTTGTACATGTTTGTTGTGTAGGAATGGCATCAGTCTTGGGAAAGAGATCCTGTAATGGTTAAATGATTCAGAGAATAAAGCTAGCAGTTTGGGATTGAGACAGCTGGTTTTTTTAGTTCAGTCAGTGAAATGAGGAAAAGAAAAGTAAGGCAAGTACTGTCTGAAAACAACTCAAAAGCAAAATTTTTTTCCTTGGTGAAAAAAGGAAATAAAACCCCAGAATAATTCACTTTCTCTTAGAAAATTATTCTGATAGTTCTGATTGAATGTAACCAACTTTGAAAGGGAAAGCATATTCATTCTTTTTCAAGGTAAGCAAAATTTTTTAAAGATATTAAGTATTTCTTAGCCATGAAGATATACCAAACTCAACTTGAATTCACAAGGGCAAAAAGTTGAAACTTCTCTCAATTTTGTTCTAGAAATGCAGAATTATCAAGTTTCAATTGCTGCTTTCAAGGCATGAAGAACATAGCAGACGTCAGTTTAAGAAGCTGGAAGAAATTCAAGCATCTGTAAAATACTATTTAAAAACTACCTATCTGGCCTGCCTACTGCTGTCATGGAAAAGCCCCTGTTGCTTCAGTGACCTCCACTTGGATGGCTGCGTGTGCTTATCTTGAAATACCCATTAAAATCAAGGGAGAGTCTGCAGAGGCCCGTAAGTTTGCAAGTGCAGAATTTACTGCTGCATTATTGACTAAAATACCCCTGTAAAGTGTGGCTAAAAATAGACCAGTTTCTGAAAGGACCAGATACAGGAGGTCTCAATTCATGCTTTCACCTTAGTAATTAAGGAATATAATCCAGAATGAGAGACAGAAGAAAAAGTAGTCATGATGGAAAGTTAAAATGTTGCTTCCCCTTAGTGTGAGTTAGCCCTTTTTAGAACTTCAGGTTTGCTCTTAATTTGTGATACAGCTTTTTACTGCGTTAAACAAAAGATGCACTGATATGGGGATAATTTTTTTTTTTAATATGTTCAAGGATGAATTTCAATGCTGTAAAAGTAACACCAAGGTGTTTATTCTTCTGATGATCTTCTGATGTTTTCATTCAGCAGCAAAAAGAGGGTGACATAATGCTTAACATTGATGGGATGGGAAGTCCATGCATCTAAGTGGAGGTCTCTACAAAATGGCTGCAGCCTTAACTGTTAATTAGTTCCAGTACTGTTTCAGCAATCACAGCCATGTTTCGTGTGACCTCACTGGTGTGGCATCTGGGCAATTATCTTTGGGATAATGAGCCCCTTCATCCATAGCAGAACAACAACATCTCCACTTGGCTTGCAAAAGATCAGAGCCAGTCTGCTTCTCATCAGGGTGCCTGCCATCCCCTTTGTATCACACCTTATTTCAAGCTTAACCTTTCACATCCTACATTAATTGTTTTTAGATTAAAAATTAATGAATCAATTTTAACAGCATTGAGGGAGGTGTGCGGGGAAGGGGGAGAGTGGAGTGGTGTTAATAAGCCCAAAGTATCATCCAAGAGGTAATTTCGATATTAAATATTCCTGTCTGAGTTTTGAAATGAAAGAGAAACAACATTCCAGATCACTGGTTACAAACAATTGTAATCTTTTTCATCTATGAAGAACTGTAATTATCAGAAAGTATGGTCCTTCCTCCTCAACAGTACAGTTTTAATGAAAATAATATTTACTAGCTGTTCATATAATGCACAAAAAATACAGAAACAGCCGCAAAAAGACTACAATTTTAAAGTATTTTTGTATTCCACACCATGGTATAGAGCAAAGCCTTTAAAACATTTGACCGTTTGAGAACTTTGTCTCTTTTTTCAGTTCATTCTTAAAGGGTAATGTGAAGATTTGCTTGATTCCACTGAAATTATTGAACATGTCGTGGCTAAATTTCTGTAAGGCTACTCTTCCATGTTTATTGATGAGATATGAAACTTTTCCCTTGCTTAGAAGAGTACTTATAAAGACATGTTGTGATTTCACAAGGTGTGGCAATCAGTGCAGGAACATGACATGAATTGCTAATGTTTTGGATTGCTTTGTTTCAACAAAGCAGAAATAGGAAATACTTATTGAAGCTTGAATTCTATCTCTATCCCCTAGGTTCTGCAAACCTCATGTGCTTAAACCTTTTCTCCTCCACTTGCACATTGCAGTTAGGCTTCTGCTGTCTTTGATTAAACTGAAGGAGAGCTGTAGTTTAATTTTCCTCATGGTCTCAGGCAAAGGTGCTATTTCCAGCTAAGAGTAGCTATTGAGCTTCCTTGAAATGGCAGCTAGAAAGTTACCCAATGCCTAATAAAAAGAGGGAATATCAAAATTTGTTCTGTTGTTCTCCTTTTTTTTTTTTTTTATATAAGCCAGTGCCACTAAGTCATCATCATATTGTTTGACCTACAGAACATATCTTTGATGGCTCTATCTTCCTTGTTTGTATTACATGGTTATCTGAAATTTTCTTTTGCATTCATTCAGCCATAACTCTCTACTTATGGTTTACTATGTCTTTGAATTGTATTGTAACTCTTGTTTTTCTTTCTTTTGCATCAAAATAATCACATACTATTAATTAATTTACATCGTAACCCACAGCCTTTTTATTATCACACTGAGAGGGTGAGAAACTAAGATACTAACTTGAAGGGGATATTTGCTTAAGAAAGGCAGAAAGAGATTTTTATGTTTTCATATATAAAATAAATACAATTCTAAGATGCCCTGAAGTCAGTCTTCTTCGTGGCTTGAAAATTACTTTGAATTTCACCTAGTCAACTTTTATGAACGCAGTAAGTTGAAAAATCTGATATGGAGTTTAAATTACACAAGTAGCTCAAAGACAAGGTATTTAACCTGAAAAGTTACCTCTGTGGGTAACAACTCATCTTTCTCACTTGTTTGCATGGTGTGTTGTGAGGGATGACAGCAATGTTTTGAGAAAGGGTTATGACATGCTGGACTTGTGTACCTCATCAGGCAGTACTGACTCCATCTGACGACTTTCTCTCAGAACATGTTGCCTTTTATTTTGGTTACCTGGTGAATGCCGCTTCTGTTACAGTGCCTAAATAGCCATTTCCCCACATTAATTATCATCTGCACTGTTCCTCTTTGATTCATTCCTGTGTTCAGTTTGCCCTGTCAAGTGCTGCCACTGCTCTGACGAGAGAAAAATAAAAAAGGCTACTGTTTTTTACAGCTGCTCTTCCTTTTTGGTGCATAAGCAATTTAGTATACAGGCTCTTTTGCCATTAAAATTCCCATTATGAATCTTTATGAGACATCACAAATGTGCGGAGTGCAAATACAAGAGCACAGTTCAATCAGCAAAGGTTAATGAAGACAGCCTGTTAGTATCCTGCTGTGTTTGTTGCTGAATGCATTGTAGCAGTGCTTGGAGGCTTTGCTCTCAAGGGAGCCCCAGTACAGTAAGGCAGGGAATGCACCATATGTGGACAGAAAAATGGAGAATGCTTGCAAGTTCACAGACAGGGCTGAAAAAAGACTTGTAAGTAGATGACTAAATAAGAATAATAAAATTTAAACAGCTTGCAAGAACCATTCAAAAAGGTTCCTTTCTCTTTACTTTGCTGAGGTGGATATGGAAATGGGCAAGTTATTAAGCACATGGTACAGGCTTAAGTACTTCTCTCCTCCTTTTGTGTTTATCAGGGGCAAGTGCTAATCTTTGCAGCCAGGCCAAATTCAAGAGTTTGGGTGTTGGTAAAGTCATTTGAAGGACATTAAGGCTCAGTATCTAGCTGCTTTGTGTATGAGTCTGCAGAGTTGCTAGAGAACACGGCACATAAGCTGAAGTTGCTCAAACATTCTGTTCACCGCAGATGGGCAAAACCTGCTTTTGATTCTAGAGGCTGTTTTGGTACTGAGGGTATTTGTGAGGGGTGAGCTAAAAAATAAATTTCTTGTTTTATAGCAAATGACATCTGTATGCCAGGGACAGGTCTGTCAAGCCTCTTCTTGGATCTGACTGGCAACCAGTGCTGTTTTAAAGAAATATTTTGCCTCTCTGAGTGCTGACATATGCAGGTTTAAGTATTAGCATTTTATAACATTGCCAGCTCAGGAGCTCAAACCCCACAATTCAAACACTAAAATTATGAAGTGTAATTATTAAGTTTGTTAAATCTGCATCATTATTGAAACTAGAAGAGTTCTATTTTCCAGATTTCTCTGTGTTTTGACAAGAAGGGCTTGAAACACACTGCTGAAAACCCCAAAGGAAAATCAGATTCTTCTGTAGCTGATCCACTTCAGCTGGAGAGCAATAAAAATGTCAAAGAGAGCATGAACTGTGGACTCTGAAGATACCATATCTTTCTGAGGGAGAGAGGGTTTTGGGGGAAATATTTTTTGTTATGGTGCCAGTGTTCTGGAGTCTGGAGATATCCTTCTCATGTTAGAGTTGTCTCCTTCCAAAACGTGTAAAATGGAGAGTTTATGCCACATGGCTTAAATGTGGGACATTATCAAATGCTGTTGCAGGATGACTGATAAAAAAAAGAAACAGCAGAGCTAAAAGGAGTATTTGGAGAAATGTATTAAATGTAGCAAGAAGTCCCATGATTTGGACTATGTTTCTGTGGTATAGCATGACAATGCTTTTAAATGCCTGTGGCTATGCAAGCTTTAATACGAGGCTAGTGTTACACTCCTGTTCCATTTTCTAGTTATATTAGGAGGTGCTTAAAGCATGGTAGAAATAATATAAGTCTTTCCTGTGAATGACTTTAAGCCTAGAGAGTTCTGACACCTCAGAGGTAGCAAACAGATTTATAAAGAAACTGCTCAAGTCAACGGCTTGTGAAGGATGTTAACATAAGTTAATGTCATCTGGAAAACAACAATTAGATGAAGATGGAGAAAAGAAAAAATGGTGTTGCATAATTTTATTAGATATTATTTGTCCATGGCTAAAAGTTGAAGCAGTATCTTGAGTTTCCTGAAAAGTTACATTTATTTAAATTTTGAGAAAGTGAACATTTACTGAATATTGGAAAATACAGTAAATAATTTTCTGCTTAAAATGTCACATGCAACTTCATGAGCTTAACAGCCTTGAAAGTGGCTCTCTCTTGAGGTACGTTGCAGGTATGTGTGGAACCACAAATGTAATTATTTAATTTTTCAGATTAGTTCCTTCTCTCTCTAGTTCTTTGATCCTCAGTGTCAAAGAAGGTTGAATAGTTTATCACCACTCCTTTTCCCTCAAATAGGTATCTGAAATTCTTTAGTTTATATGACATCTCAACATGTAGAAATTTAAGAACCCATCCTTTCCTACCCAGACTACTGAGTAACTCCTGTCCAGCTGATGCACTTCAAACCACAGGAATTGGTTTAATTATGTAGAGTGCTGATCCTTGCTGAACATTCTGCTAGTTAGATCTGATGGCATTTACAGTATCGTAAAGCTCCAGCAAAACCCACCAAGTTTTACATATAATTTGTTTGTTTGCAGAGATAAAACAGGCTTGTAGCTCTGTAACACACTGCTGAATGTTTCTTTTATGCCCTCATGTTCTCCAGTCAAGAATTTCAAATTGATACTTGAAAAACAATCGTAACTTACTTGAATAGTTCCTAGAAATTTAACAGGGTGTGATACAAAATAAAGCATGTATGCAAGAGCATGAGTTATGACACTTATAGGAACCATAACTTTGTATTTCCTGACTTTTGAGTGTTAAAGGGGGAATTAAATTCCTAATTGTATTAGCATTAATATAGTTTAGTGCATCAAATACCTTTCCTGGCCCTCACACATTTTGCTTCCAGACCCAACCATCAATTTCACTGGGGTTTTTTTGGGAGAAATAAAAAAACTCTTAATTATATGCTTAGGATCAGTTGATTTGCTTTACCTGAGTTAACAAATCTAGGTGATACTTTAGATAAAATAACCCTCAGTATTCTGCTTAGTTCATGTAGCAGGAATAAAGGAGAAGGTGAGAGTATTATTCAATTGTGGGTGTTTGTTAAACAGTGGAGAATGCAGAAACTTCTAAATAAAACAAATCATGCTTGTAGGCATAAAAATTAGGAAAAAAGAGTTTAAATAAAGCACTACTGCTTCTATTTAACATGGAGGTGATTTCACAGTGCTGTAGTAACAATTTAGAAGTTGATGGACACCTGAAAACAAGGAGTTGTTTCAAACTTAACATGGTTTACTCGCTGTGAGTAGATTATTGGCAATTCTTAACAGTAACTGTTAGCACAAAAGAAAGCTGTGTCATTCTGAAAGGCTTTATTGAAATATATTAAAAATTAAGATATCTGATGAGATGATGGTCAACCTGGAACAGAGTGCTGCTTCTGGGAGAGTCTGGAGTTTTGACCTTGATACTAATGAACATTTTCTTGTTTACTTCCTTGAGCTAAAGTGAAAAAAAAAAAAAACAAACAAATTTGAAACCATGGTAGTGGAGAGCAATATCTCAGGCCTTTACAAAGCCTTTAACTGTCTCTAAACCATTGGTGTAGGGATATAAAAGGGAGACTTAAAAAATAAGCTTGACCAATTTCTTTTCTGAAATACTGGCAGAGATGGCTGTAGAGTTCCCTATTCAAATTATCATCCTGGAAATATACCAAAAGAGTGTAGAAATATTCAGCCTTCTTAATAATTCTAAGGGCATTCAAATTTCTTGAGGTTTTTTGTTTTTTTTTTTGTTGTTTTTTCTCTGTTTTGTCCAGCACCCTACTAATTACAAGGTAGAAAATCTACATTTTATTTTGTCCTGTAAATATTTACATTTGGCCATCTTGATTACAAATAGTCACAGTGGCTAGAGGCAAAAGTTCTGGGCTGAAGTGAAAAATTATGTCCCTAGTTTAGAATATTTTTTAATATGGAGAAAGAATTGTACCTAAAGAAAGATAATGCCCTGCAGAGTACTCTGTGGTAGTATTTTGTATGTCGAGTAGTAGGTTCAGTAATTCTGGTAACCATTTATTCTGTTAAGTCCATTTCATTTTATTGCATCTTCTTAATTTTGCTGCTTCTAGCACTTGTGCTTAGTGGACTGATGCAGAATTGACAAAATGCTTATCATTCCGGCAGCTGATAATCACATTTGTTAGGAACCATGGTCGTACAGCTCAGACACACAATTACGCAGGAGATAATACCTTCATTCTATGGACTTTCATTTTATTATGGAGTTACTCTTGCTACTACTTAATGTTGTTAACATTAAGCTTCATTTTTCACTTTATAAATTTTGTGCAACTAAATCAGCATATTTTACCTAGGTTCATAGAATTCCTTGTGTATAGATTCAGTATGTTTTATAGAATCATAGAAAGGTTTGGGTTGGAAGAGATCTTGAATAGGCAGGAGACTGAGGGAGTGAAGAGGATGTGGAGGAGGAATGGTTAGAGGGCATACAGATCAACAACCTGTTATGGAGATTATATGGTGCAGGTAAAAGACGAAGGATTGCTATACATATGTTTGTAGTTGCTTTGCTTATATTAGGTCATTAGCTGTAGTTATTTTTGAATAAACCCATTGTAACAGCAAAGGTAGTTTAATCAGCCATCACTTTGAGCAGGTGACAGAAGTACATGAGCAGGAGACTGAACAGGGCTTGGTGATACTATTAAGTTACTTCCCCTGTAAAGGCCCCTATATAGCTCCATGGAAGATTCATATATTAGGGCAAGAATTCCTTTTGGAAAATCAAATTAGTAATCAGATTTAGGTCACAAGATGTCTTCACTGAAGGGTGTAAGCAAATGTGTCCTTTTATTGAAAGTTTGCTGTATTAGCATCTGTGTATCTTTGTGCATTTTTTGTTTTATATGGGAAGATTGGTGATTTGTCAAATACAGCTTGTTGTGATATTATTAGTGTTACATCTTGTATCTCTTTACATGAAGAAAATAGCAGAAAAAACATGGATTGTTGTGAATTCCAAATATGCTTTATGGGAAAAAATTTAATTACTCTAAATTTTTAGTTTATGGAGCTGTAAAACTGTGTAGCTGCTAAGATCATCTATGATTGTTGCTGATAAAGTTCATTATGCTCTATGTTTGATGGTACAATATGCTGTTACATTTTCCCTTCATGCATATGCCTCTGCCTGCATAATATGCCAAATAATGTATCGTAGAATATTGCACAACTTGAGGAACTTTGGGGAGGAAACTTGGTAGCAGTAGTTTTGAATTACAATGCATAGAGTTTTATACATAATTCTAAAGTGTGCTAAAATATTGTCATATGCTGAATTTGTGCAGGGGCTAATTGACTAGAGAGCTTATGTGGTAGTGGGTAGTTTTGTCCTCCAGCAGAAACATTACAGATATGACATCTTGTAAAGTGTAAACAGTGACTGTTCCTTCTGTTGGGATGACTGTTTCCTGGGATAGCTGTAGTTATGAAGGGATACACTGTGCCATATCAGCCTAGATTGCAGCTGCCTTATGTCCTCTTCTACTTGGACGAGAATTGTGACATGCAGTCTTGCAGCATAGTCAAGTTGCCCAATATCCAAGTTGCTCTGTATCCTACTAATGGGAATTTCACCTTGCTAAACTGGGGAAATACTTACGGCAACATTATCTGGCCATGAGTTTTTGAAATTGGCAATACCCTGGGGCAAAAGAGAAAAGGAATCCCATGCTGTTGCTAGTATACTTTATGCAGTTTGGGACTTCTCGACAATGCATTTTCATTTGGACAGCACTCTCAGGGCACGTGGTGTGACTCTTGAGGCTGGTTTTGTGCAGGGACATGAGTTGGGCTTGATGATCCTTGTGGGTCCCTTCCAACTTGATATATTCTGTGATTCTGTGATCTTTTTTAGAGTCTTTCTTCGTTTTCATGGTGCTATGGAACCATGTAGTACATGCCTGACAATGGCTTTTCGAAGCTCTTTGCTTGCCAGCAGAAACAGGAAATGGAAGTGTATGCAGAGTCACTGAAGAAATGGCGTTTCCTGTTCTCCATGGTTCCTGTGGAAGCAGAGGGGAAAATATGCCAGCATGCAGGCATCCTCAGTAAGTAGGCCTAATTTCATATTGCCTATTTCGGTGCTAAAGAATTTGAGTCAGTCACGGTAGTTGATTTCCTTACTTGGGTCTTAACTGAGTTTGTGACAAGAGCGAAGGTTTTGTAAAAATTAAGATATGAAAAGGGGCGTTCACATACGCTACACCTTTGTGTACCAAACAAGTACCGTTTACTTTGTGAACTTTTTGCACTGGAGTAGTCATTTGGCACAGCTTCCTGAGGAGGTTTTGATTTCAGCTTAGCATGAAAATCGAATTGATCAGGATTCTGACTATGGTGACATTTATGAAACAAACATCATTTTGAACTAGGAATTCTTACTTAATGCTTTGCTATATATCTCCAAATTGACATCCTTCCTGGTATTTTGTGAACTTAAAGGACGTTAAAAACCGCAAAACATTCTTTTTTCTTTTTTCTCTCTAGTCAAAGGTGATTGCAATTTTTTTCTCTATAGATTTCTTTGCCCTGGGTCAAAATTCTGTTATTCTGTAAGCAAATTCGCTTTTCTATAGATGGTGAGTTTAAGGAGAGTCACTAAGAAACAGATAGTACTTCCCTGAGGCAACTAACACCTGCTAAAAATATGATCATAAGGAAGAAAGCTGAGTTTGACTCTAGTCCTACAGAAATATAACCTAGTTATTCAGAAATATCTGCTTCTTGTAATATTTATAGATTAATAGGCTTTTAAAGCTATTTAAAAAAGCTGATCACAGGTCTAATACATTTTTGGTAATCACAGGAATTTAAAGAAAAAACAAAAGACATTTAAAAGCTGCTTTCAGTTGCACTTAAATGTTATTTTCAT
Organism: Rhipidura dahli; assembly: GCA_013399225.1. Lineage (NCBI taxonomy): Eukaryota > Metazoa > Chordata > Aves > Passeriformes > Rhipiduridae > Rhipidura > Rhipidura dahli. Next base: position 2,062,251 of record VXAC01004222.1, read on the forward strand.
ATAGACTTTAAATTATTTTATTTAATATTGTTCTAAGTTAGGATCAATTTAAGACCATTATTGCAATACACATAGAAATACATGAAAACCTGAAAACTAATCTTCCCCTTTCCACCTCCAACAGTTACTAGAGAGATTTCTGTGAAAGCTGTGGCTACCTAATGTAAGTATTTTGAGCTAGGTGAGTGTCTACAGCAGCAATATTACTTGAGAGATAAATCTGCATTTAAATAAACTCATTATTGAAATAGGTGAGAAGTAATAAACCAGAATTTCAACTATGAAAGTATGTGTAGGAATTTAATACAGATATGAGAAACAGATAATGTCATAATATTATTGTCCATTTATTTATAACAAGGTTTTGCCTCCATTTCTGATATTACTTATCATTTTAGACTCAGTGTTTTGAGCACAGCTGAAGAATAAGTAGCCAATTAAAATTGATTTTGTGATATAGAATGCTTAATTCCTTTAAAAAATAGCTACCTGGATTTTCATGTCATGTGCTTTTTAGTTTAGTCTGATTTCTCCTCCATTTTAAGTAAAGGTTTGCATTTTTATTAATAAAGGTGAATGCCAGCAGTGAGGTGAGTGTTCTAAGAATCATACGTTGTTTAGGTTGAAAAAGATCTTTAAGGTCATGGAGTTCAACTTAACCTACTACTGGATTTCACGCAACCATTGGCTCTGGACTAATTGATAATGAATTGAAGATTATATTTATTCTGAACTTAGAATCACTATAAGTGCTCTTTGACTATGGTAGAGATGGTCTGTAACTCAAATCAAATTGCTTGCAGGCATTTTTTAATTACCAAAAATGACATTTGTGAAGCAGTGGAAAAGACTTGCAAATGTGGAGAGAATTTGGCCAGTAGCTCTTGCAAGGGAAAAAAAAAAAAGGATTAGGTATTGAGAAATCTGAATCTTTAATTTTAGCTTTTTAAAAAGTATGACTTCTTCCCTTTCTATCACTATTCAGCTATTCAAAAAACGAAAAAAAATTATAGTAAAAATACAGAGTTGTAGAATAGAATTTTCTCTTAAGCCTTCCTTTCTAATAAATTATCATAATGCAGCAATCTTCTGAAGGTGAGGAAAATAAAAAGGATATTTGTTATTTAATTTGCATAGCTAAGAATCAAAGAATGAAGTTAAAGGAAAAGACAGAAAGGAAATATAATGAAATTAAATTAAATGGAAAAAAAAGAAAATTCTGGAACGAAGTGGCAGCAATGAAATGGAATGAAACAAAGTGCAGAGAAATGGATGGAAACAGGGTGAAATGATATGCACTGAAATACTGAGATTTCATTTCTTTTTATGACATTTGTTTCATGAAAGGAAATGAAATGAGGATGCAAGGAGAGAAGTTAAATGAAAAGACAGAAAAGGAAATATAGTTAAATGAAATTTTAAAAAATTGAAAATACTTAGGAGAAGTTAACTTGCTGGAATGGAATTGAATGAAATGACATGCCACGAAACTAACTGAAATTTAATGAAATGATACTCACTGAAATCTTGAGATTTCATTTCCTTTCATGAAATGAAGAATTTTCCTCACCAGAGAGTGCTGACACTGCCAGTTCCACACTTTTTAATCTGTGCCACCTATGACAATAAGGACCTCTGCCACAGTGCCAAGCTCCTGTTAGGATTAGGGTTAGCCAAAGGGGCTGGAAAAGACATGGAAAGGTGATCACAGAAAGGTGATACCGGAAAGGCCCCAACATTGTTGCACCTAAATCTGAGGTGCCCAGCACACAGGTAGTGCCAAGAGGCAAGGTGTGGAGGGAGAAATGCTGGGACAGTGCCATGCTCCCCTTGGCATGTCTTTTGTAGCTGCAGTGTCCCTGGAGCTCTGGGCTTTGTGGTTTGCTGAATCCAAACCCTAAGTGTAAGCCTAACCCTAAGCAGAGCAGTAAAATCAGCCTTGTCTCAGTTTAGAGACAAGTTTAGGAGAAGATACTCTGGGCTGAGTCATCTCCTATAAAAGCATTCCAACAATCCCTTTCCACCAATGGGAAATGAATACTAATGAATGAAAATGAGAAAAACCCTAACAGTTTATTGACAAAGAGAATGCCCAGATGACAAGAGAAAAAAAGCCAACCAAAAGCTAGATATTAAACCGTAGACCTTACAAAACCTGCAAATGCCAGGGAAAATACCCACTCGTGATGTGACATGTGGTACAAGATAGCACCGGTGTCTCTTTCAGGGAGAAAACCAAACAAACAGGAGCTTCATGCAGCAGTTCAGGCAACAAATGAAAATCCGGTGATTCTTTGGTGTTGACCTCATTTAGATGAAGCAGCTAAGCTGGAACCTCTTGGTGTCCTTTCTCTCCTCAGCTCAGCTTCCTGAGGTTTGGAGCCAGTTTGGATGCCAGGATGGAGAGGCCCTTGTCCCGAGTGACTGCTCTCCCACCTGACCCGTTTCTCTGCTCTCAGACTAGCAGATGGACTTCAGCTCACCTCAGAGGAAGCTGAAGGATTGCTGCTGCAGCCTCTTCATGTGAAGGAAAAACTTCTTGTCTGGGCCAACAAAACCAAGCTCGGTAAGCAAAACCAGAGGGCACTCCCCGGACATCTGGGGAGTGAAACTTTGAAAAAGGCTGGGTATAGAGCCCAAAGTTGTCCCCTCCCTCAGCCCCTCACCTTTAAAGATACAGCAGCCATTTTTGGGCATAAAGCAGAGGATCAGAATATAGACTGTCATCATAAATCACTCCAAGACAAGTTCATTCCCTGATTTCAAGATTTCAGTGAGTGTCATTTTGGAAATTTTTGGAACTTTTCAATGCATGTCATGTCATCCCATTGCATTTAAATGTTTTCAAATAATTTCAGAATTTTCAGGGTTTTTTAAAATTGCATTTCATCATAATTCTTCTCCTGTGTGTTCAGTTCACTTTGTTCTCTATTTGGAGATTTCATTTCCTTTCATGAAATGAAGAATTTTCCTCACAGCAGGTTTCCAACTTTTCTGGCTCCGCATGCTGTGCCACCTATGGTGATAAGGACCTCTGCCACAGTGCCAAGCTGCCATTAGGGTGAGCCTTGAGAGAGTAAAGGAGCCTAGAGCTCCAGAAACACTGGGGCTGGAAAAGGCATGCAAAGGTCATCCTGGCAAGGCCCCAACATTGCTGCTCCTACACCTTTCTAATCTGGACTACCCATAGTGCTGGGGACCTCAGCCCCATTGATGAGAAGGCATTCTGCTTAGAGATAGGTTTGAGAGAGGAAAAGGGCCTAGAGCTCCAGGGACACTGGAGCTGGAAAATGCATGCCAAGAAGATCATGACAGGGCCACAGCATTGCTGCCTATACGCCTTTCTGATTAGGGCTGTGCATGGGGATAGGCACTTCAGCCACAGCCCCAAGCTTGTTTAAATGTTAGTGTGAAAAAAAAAGGAAATTCTGGAAACAATGAAATGGAATGGAATGAAACAAAGGGCAGGGAAATGGATTGAAATTTTACGAAATGATACTCATTGAAATCTCAAGACTTCACTTCCTTTCAGGGAAATTAAGAATTTTCCTGAAAGTAAACGAAATGAGGAATTAAGAAATGAAGTTAAAAGAAAAGACAGTACAGGAAATATAATTAAATTAAATGGAAAAAAAAAAGAAAAATTCTGGCATGAAGTGGAAGGAATGAAATTGAATTGAATGAATAGTCACTGAAAAAATCCCAGAATAACTGTGAAAAAAAATCTTGTTTGTTTACTATTAAAACATTCTAAATTCTCCTGAATAAAATGTGTGCTATTTGACTATGGATATAATTAACTTCACAAGAGAGAATGTAGCAGGGTAGGATCTTATAATAGGTTATAAACACAGATCAACAGCAGAATTTTTAGTTCAACATCTCAATTTTTTGGAGATTTTTTTTAACTGGATGTAGCTCTGAAATTGAAAATTTAATTAATTTGTCTCTGTCCTTTTAGGATAGTGCCTCTTCACTGAAGTGGCTAGAATGTCTCCCTGAGCTTGGAAAACTTTCCTGAATGTCTATAGTACTGGGCATCTACCCTGCAGTGAAATGAACTGGAACATTAAAAAATGGCCACAATCACTTTAGGTATGTTAATTAGAATTTATGTTTAAAGTTTCTTAAATGTACACATGCTGACAATAAATCTTTTCAACCAGATTCTTTTCCTGGTTAAGTCATCTTCTATGATCCCTAGGTAAAAATTCATGACAAAAGCAGAACTAAAACCCCAAAAAGAATAAAAATAGATGTCAAGTACTCCCTTTACCTTAAGTACACCTCTCTCCTTAGCAGTTTCTTTTATGTTAATATTAAATGCACAGAGGAAATAGCAGAAAAGGCTCTTTTCCAGTGTTTAATGAAATGCCAATGTAGGTTCAAGTAAAGTAGTTTTGAAGATAGATCAGCCCTGTGTGAGATGATTGTTCTGTGCTGTTAAGTAAAATTTGGAGTTCTGTATATCCAACAGTTAGATGTATTTGGAATGGTAATCAAAGCTTCTTTCTGTCTAATTTAGAGAAATTGCATCTGTTATCATATGTACAATTGTCTTGTAATGATACAAGGAAAGTGGAAATATCTCGAAGTGGAAAATTCATTTAGCAGAAATAGATTGAGGTGAAAGTAAGGTGGAGTATTGGTGTCTCTCCCAGAGACATGCTCTGAAGAGGATTTACTGAATATTTACAGCAACTGCATAAAGATCAAAAAACCCCCGACAAAGTAAAAGATTGACTATAAAAAACAATTCTCAGAAACATTTCCTTCTGATTAAATGTGGTGTGGAACTTGCAGATCTTCATACAGAGGGAGAAAAAGTAACTAAACAATTATTTGATATGTACTGGAATAGAGAGAAACAGTGGATCCTGGGTCTTTGGGAATCTGCTGCATTTGCTAACATAGGGCAGGAAAATGTCCTTAATTCCAAAGGGATTTTGTGGCACAGGCTTACCTCTTGATGAAAGCTGGTAATGAAGAAGAAAGGAGAACTTGGACAGTGAAGGAGGGAACATATTGACCAAACTCTGTGGAATGGTACTTCAGCTGAAGCTAAAGTAATCTCTTCATCTATGCAAAAGGCAACAAATATTTTTAGGATCAGTGGACCATTAAAGCCAGATTTGATTCAATATTGGCTTGTGAATTATCACACTGATATGCAGAGGGATGAAGGTAAGGAAGGCAACTTTTACTTGATGACTGAACAGTTTTGTTATTTGGTTGTCATATTCAATGACACGAGAATTGAAAATACACTGCTCAGTCAGACATGTTTGCATTTGGTGTTTTTGTTTGTTGTTTGTTTTGTGTTCATGCAGCTCCTTCTTCTCATGAACATATATAATGTCCTCTTTATGTTTGGTCTTAATTCAAACAATAGAGGGACAAAAAGTGAGGCATAACATTTACCTAGATGTCTGTAGGCTCCAGGATGTTATTTGCAGTTGTCTATAATACTGAGTGGAGATATAGCTCTGTCTCTTACATGGTTTCTTGGCTTATTTCTAGTACAGCATTTGTGGAGGAGTGAGTTGCACATTCTTTCAAAAGCAAAACCAACCAAACAAAAAATCCAGCACAGAATGAGATTAACCCCCACTGGTCTGAAAATGTAATTGGATTAGGTAAAATTTCAGTAATGATCTTTAAATGTTTGCACAATCTCAGGAATATTTGCAAAAGTGGAAGTGAAAATTATCATCTCTGTAAGAGTTCTGTGGGTCCAAGGATCAGCAAAGAGTTACAGAAAATGAAGAATTGAAGTAATACTATAATACAAATGGAACATCCATGAAAAAAATTGCCTCTGAATGTGAACAAGTTATGTTGTCATTTAAACTTGACTTTAGTCAACTGTCAATTTTGGATGAAGACTGGCACTATGAAGAGTACAAAACCAGAGGCATCACAGCTAAAAGTAATGGGGGGCACAAGAACTAATATTTCAGGAACGTGAAAACATATATTGCCCCAAAGGCAATATTACTCAGTGTTGGAAAGAAGTTTGTATCTCTTAATGTCCCCAAAGTGTAGAAAGTTTGTAACATGGAGCTGAAATCAGTGGTTTAAGCTCAGGGTCACTCATTATTATATGGAAATGAAAGAACAAAAAGTCAGAACTGTGGTGTGTATTCAACTCAGGCTTTAAAGCTTTCTTTGAATTATATCAGGGTTTTTATATGTGTATGACTGCACACTTAGTGATCAAAGAAGCTCAGTACATCTCTACAGGAATGATCTGATACAAAAGTGATATGGTTTATGCATTCATTAGTTACTCTGCTACCAATGGGATAATACACGTATGACATTAGGACTTGAAAATGACCATCTGGGTAACTATTTTCTCTTTGGGCCATATGAGAAGATGGCTTCCTTTTAAAGTTACTCTGAATATTGATGAGCATCTAAATGGGTACATTTTGATTTACTGGGAACCAAAAGAATGCTGAGTTGCAAATACACCTAGGCTCCAGAGACTTTCAACTGAGCTATAAAAAGAGAACTTTTCAAATTTGCAGTCAGAAAGAAAAGACAGACTCCTCAAAATCTTAGTTGTTTAAGATTTAGGTGTCTCCTCAGTCTTTTCATAATTTGAACCAGCAGAAACTTTGTCTACTACTCAGTAATCACAGGTGAAAACTAGGCCTTGTGAACATTGATAAGAATTCTGCCAACAGCATCAAGGGAGCCAGGATTTGCATATTAATTTCTGGATGTGTGTGCATTACATTCATGAATAGCTACAGTGGAACACTCTAGCTATATCCATAAATCTGCTTTTCATGTTTCTATGTACCAAATTGGTATAAAATTGTGTATACTATACTCTAGAGCCTATACCTTTGAATGTGAAAAAAATGGGTTCTAAATATGTCTGTTGACAAATATACAGATTGCCTGAGAAAATCCTTAGATGCAAAAATTTACTGCTGGCTATATGCAGTATGCCTGCATATCAATTGCAATGACACAGGAAAGTTTATTAAGGATTTTCAAAGGTGTAGTGTGATATCAAGTTTAAAAAGTGCTTGAGGAATATAAACTACCAATGAAAACTGTAAGGAAGAAGAAGTACACTGTGTCTTATGCATTAGAAGAGTGATGCTAAGAGCATTACACCTGATGGAGTTATAAACTAGCTGCATTAATGTATACATTTTACAATGTATATAATACAGTACCATTTTTGAGAACAATGAATAGCCAGCTGGAAATTTCTCAGTTTCCTCTTAAGGGCTTGACTTTGAAGAGGACACAGATAACTGAATTTTTTCTGGTAGCAGCAGAGTCAAATGGTCTTTCATATTTTTAAATTATAGGATTTTTTTGTGTGTTCCCTTTGTGTTCCCTTTCAATCAATGTTTATGTAATTCAGCTTTATTGGCATGAGAGTTTGCAAAAAGTGAGTTTCAAAGTCATGTGCTTGACAGTTAAACTAAAATGGATTTTAAATTTGCATACATAAAGTGATCTCACCAGCAGAGTTTGCACATTCATCTACTCGGGAAATAGGTCTAATGGTGATATTCATTTGTTCCTACTCACAGTGAATAAAGTGCACAATAATTTGCGGTCTCTTTAAAAATGCATTGAGAACTAAGGAATTTCTCAGAAGACTTTAACAGGTGGGTTCCGGTTTTAGGTTGATTGCCAAGATACTTTCATTTGGTACAAAATCATTAGACGGGTCAAAACTATGTCCTTTATAGTCTATTAATCTGACTTCTATTTCTCCCCATTTTTCCTTTTAACATATGGATGCATTATGTTGTACCTAGATGAAACTCCAGTCTTAGGAATCAAGATATTTAAGGCTCCTTGGCTTAAAAATTAGCTTTGCTAGGTGTTTGTTTGTTTGTTTAAAATCTCTGTCAAACTAGGTGTCAAAATTGTGGAAGAATTATAGCCTAAAAGACCCTGGTAACATATAAGTATGCTCAGCTTGAGCATAGTTTACAGCATGCCGTGCCTATGTCACTTTAGAAGACAATCCCAGGAGAAATCCTGTTGTCCTTTGATGGGATGAGCTTGCTGATCAAAGGTGTGTACACACCTAAACTGGAATTGAAGTTTACACATATTCTGTCAGCAAAGACAGTATGTGCACCCCACTTGCTATTTATTCTGCTGTCATGCTGTATTTTATCTTTTACTGATACCTCTGAATTCGTATTTCAAACCAGGTTTTTGAAATGGTAGAGGTCTCAGACTTCTTCAGTGTGTTTTCCTCTAATTAAAAATATTATAGAATAAAATAGCTCCAGTATTTCATCCAGTTTTTGGTTTACCAACAAGATCCCTCTCTTATATTGTAGGCAGAATGATGTAGATAGGTCCCAGGTTACTGGGTCAGGAGAAAACCCATGAAGCTTTTTTTAGCCAAGTAAATGCTAAATGCATGCTGAATTTTTTGCATCATTTTATAACTGAAATGGTAAAAAGAGTGTTTTCTTCAATGATTATACTTTGTGTTTTTCTTCAGAAAGGTATACATCTGTGGATATTTGTCTGATGGTAGAAGAGGTATCTTATCAAGTGAGAATCTTGTTTACATCGACTTTATGTTCCTGCAGTGACTTGCAAACCAGCCTGCAAAATCATGCAATGCTAAAATTATGCATTAGGATCCACAGCCTGGGTCCTCGTGCTTATTTGGGATTGATAAAACTCCTTTTTTATAGGAGTATAGCCAAACATCACTATTAAGCACATCCATTCAGTCTGATAAATGAAGTAATTTAACTTTAATTAAGTCTAAAGCGACTAACTAAAAACGTCACAGGCAGTTGAAAAACATGTAAGCAAATGATCTTTTCTTCCTTCATTAGGATAGTTTTTGATCTCCTTCAGTATTTTTTTTCTGTGATGTATTTAAAAGAAACATTTCTGATACCCAAATAACAGAGTATTTCACTAGACCCACATTTCTTGCACAGAAAGAAGTGGCAACCACAAGAAAACAAAGATACAGTGCATCATTTAAAGGGACGTGCCAGCCTTTTCTTACTGGGTGTTGTATCTTCTTTCCCCAAGTACGTATTTATTCTACCCTTGTATGTATAATTCAATTTATTATAGGCTCCAATTTACTCTTTAGTAGTTCTTGTAACAAAGTCATTTCATTAATGACTTGGACGCAGGACTTGAAGGAATACTAAGAAAGTTTGCCAACAACACTAAATTGGGAGGAGCTGTCATCTCCCTTGAGGTCTAGAGAGAGCTCGACAAATTAGAGAGATTGACAATCACCAACCAAATGAAGTTTAACAAGGGCAAGTGCCCAATTCTGCACCTGGGACAAGGCAACACTGCCTGTGTGTGTAGACTGGGGGATGAGAGGCTGGAGAGCAGCGCTGCAGAAAGGGGGCCTGGGGCTCCTGGTTGATGGCAAGTTGAACATGAGCCAGCAGTGCCCTGGCAGCCAGGAGGGCCAAGCGTGTCCTGGGGGCATCAGGCACAGCATCGCCAGCTGGGCAAGGGAGGGGATTGTCCCGCTCTGCTCTGAGCTGGAGCAGCCTCACCTCGAGGGCTGGGGGCAGGTCTGGGTGCCGCAATATAGGAAAGAGAGTTTGGAAGTTTCCAGAGAAGGGCAAGAAAGATGGTGAAGGGTCTGGAGGAGAAGCCATATGAGGAATGGCTGAGGTCACTTGCTCTGGAGAAGCAGAGAACCTGGAGAAGGGGAGACTGACGGACTGACAGAACCTCATTTTTGTCTTCAATATTCTCATGAGGGGATGAAGAGGGGCAAGTACTGATCTCACTACTCTTGTGACCAGAGACAGGACTGAAGGAAATGGCATGAAGCTGAGTAGGGGGACATTTAGATTGGATATCAGGAAAAGGTTTTTGACCCAGAGAGTGTTGGACACTGAAACAGGCTTCCTGGGATCATAACGCCAAGCCTCTCTGAGTACAAGAATTGTTTGGATAATATTCTCAGGCACTTGGAGTATATCTTCGGGTATCCTGTGCAGGGCTAGCAGTTGAACTTGATGATCCTGATGGGTCCCTTCCAACTCAGCATATTTCATGGTTCTATATTTATGTGTACAGGTGAAAATTCACTGTATCCTCTTTGAGGGCTGTCAGTATTTACCAACACTATTTACATAGGACTTTTTTCTTTAGTGGTGAATTACAGACAGGTTCACACATGAAGAAATTCAATGGGTTATTAAAAAAAATGAAGCTAAGTCTAGTACAACTTCTTAGTACTAGACTTCTTATGTTTTACCTACCTCCAAATACATAATACTGGTTTCTGTAACACTCACAACCCAGCTTTTTGTGAAGCTCAAGCCTTTTGTAAAGCTGTGAAACAGTGAAACAAGTTGTCCTGAGACAACATCTCTGTCCTTGGCTTTGTGTGTGTGTTTGTAGGTTGGCTTACATGACCTCCAAAGATCCCTTCCAGCTTAAATTATTCCATAACTATATGATACAGCTGAAGTGGGAAATTTGCAGCAAAGTAGTAATGCCAGATGATTTTAAATTTAGATTGCAATAATGAGTATCCACACAAAATCACCTGAATGCCAGATGTCCTACAGGGTTCCAGTGGGATAGTTTGCAAAGCAGCAGTCATCACATTTTCAATAAGAATTGCAAAAAGAAGGGGTATTTACTTTGGAATCTTTCCAGTGGGAGCAAAATAAGTAAAATCTGTCTCTGGAAATGGGGAGGCTAGTATAAAGCATCATGGTTCTATGTAACCATGTGCGTGCAACCTGAATCAGCTTGGCCAAACAAAAATAGCATTTTCAAGCTGATACATATTTACCAGGACTGCAAATTAGTAAATTCATTTTAAAATTTTATGAAGTCTGTTTGAATGCTCTTCTGCTAAGCAATATAATTTTACAAAACACCTGTTACCTCTGCTGTGGATGATCCATACAAGAAGAAAGATCTTGGATCTGAGTCTGAAAAGTGAGTCTGAAAACTTCTTAAAAAACTTTGTTTTTTCTTGGAGCTCGAAGTGAGGATACAGGTTTGCTAGATCAATGGAATCTGCAGGGGATTAAAAGAATTCTTTAAATGATTACATGGTATCTATTACAATACAGAAGAATAGCAATATATTTTTCTGTCAGCTGCACCTCTTTCTCTTATACTGTTTTCTCCTTTCAGCCACAGAATACTTCCTTACCCACCCTCCATAAGGCTTTTTCTATCAGCTGGATATGAATTTCAGCTCTCATTGTGGAATTGTGATCCCTTCTTTTGGTTGCAGTAGCTAAAGCTTTCACTGGAAATGGGAATTATCTGTCCCTTTTAATGTGCCCTTTCACTCAATATTATGGCTCTCTGACAGAGTTTTATACAGCTAAAACCTTACAGCAGGTTTTTTTTTTTTTTTTTTTCTGAGTGTTCAGCAAATTTCCTTCACATACATGTTGGATTATATTTTATAGAAGTATTTGAGAATTTTGCAATATTTTTCATGGGAGCAACAAGCAACACCTAAGGAAATCCAAGTGTTATCCTACATTAGCTTTCCAAACATAATAACTTGTTGCATGTTTGGTTGCATACTGAATCCAGAAGGCAGAAGATTGTATGTGTGTGTGTTCTGCAGAGTGAAATAGTGAAGTTAAGTGAAGCCAGATTTGGTCAATGCTTATTTACAGCATATTGGTTAAAGTAGAGGCAATGGCATAAAAGACTATTTTAGAATGATTATAGTTTTCAATTTAGCCATAGGGGAGAGGAGGGCAAGTTAATTAGCACTCCAAGGACTACAAGAAACCTCAATTTTCAGGCAATTCAAATGTCTTGGAGTTGTTCTTACTTGTAGCCATAGTATTTGGTACAGATAAGAATTAAAGCTTCCTTTTTATTCTTTTTTTATAATTTTTTAAGGGATAAGATTAAATATTAGTGATTAAAATACTGAACATCTGGCATGAGTGAATTTGTTATTGATGTGTATGAATGTACTATTAGAGTGAGGTAAGCTAGCAGACTATATATTAACAAAAAAGAAAGTTAAATCGATTTATGTTCATTTATTTGCTTTCTTACAACTTAAATATGATGTGCAGTCTTAGAATAAACTGGTAATTTGTTTTTGCTTAATAAAACTGAATTGAAATAAGTGATACTTGAGCTGAATTCTGCACGGTATGTTGATTTTTTCCAATTCCAGAAGAAATTAGTGATCCAAGTTTACTTGGAAAAAAACTGCTGTCTAAACCACAAAGCTGTCTTACTCTTTTGTTTGACTCAACTTTAAAATAAGTATTCATTCTTTAAAACAGACCATTAGAGAGCTGAAGTGTAAATAACTATTTATTCCAGTTCTCTGGAGGAAAATTCATCTAGTTTAGGCATTGATTTAGCCCTGAAAATTATTTGTCTGTAATTATAAAAGACATTCAAGAAGAAAATTAATTAATCTGATAGTCTAATAGGGATTTGTATTTGTCAATGTCAATATAGTAGAAGCAAGTTAAAGGAGTTAACAAACTATAACTTGTCCTGAGGGAAATTCTTTGACAAGAAACATCTTTTACTAATGTTAGCATCCTAAAGAATGCAGTTTTCAAGAACCATGTGGGATGGAGAAGCATGCAAGCAAAGTCTGCAAACATCACCAAGCTGCCCATCACTGAACTGAGCTACACAGAAATCGGGCTGGTGACAACACCTTCTAACTGTCTTAGATGTGGCAGGGAAGAAAAAACCAGTTTTATTGGTGTTTAGGAGTTTGACTTCTTGTGTGGGAATGGATCTTGCTTGGAATTTCAGATATCGAAAATATGTTTTCTGGAAAAAGTGCTGTTCAGGGAAATAGTGACTCCTACTGAACCATCACAGAATGCATGGTTAGTGAAAACACAGGAGGAGGGTAGACAATTAAGTTCAGCACATGAATGTGTAAACCCTTTGATCAGTGCAATTATGCATGGAAGCACCAAATCCATTTGCCTGAAACCACAACAGCAGTAAACAGCTCTCCACAACCCTTAACAGAGATTTCTGTGTGGTTGGTCTCTGGTAACCCATGCCAAGGCCTCTAGGAGAGGATGATCATGTGTGGCTGTGGTTGTGTCGTACAACTGACACCATCACAGTTGAGAAGGGGAGCTGTCCTGGGTTTGATTACTGTGTGGTCCTGTCTTGTGTGGTCCCATCTTGGCCAGCTGAAGGATTTTGCCTTAGCCACACAATCCTTACTCTGCATAGGAAATGATAAAATTATGACTGGAGTCTCAAGGTGCCTTTAGGAACTGGACTTGTCTGAAACCAAATGTTGCTGATATTTAGTTGTTGTAAAGAGAAGAACTAACCTTTTATTCTTTTGAAATACCAGGTCAATTTTTCAATATTGGCAGACTTGAGAGAAACACGTTCAAGATTTGTGTATTTCAAACCTATTTCAGGTGTCTCCTGGTCTTCTCCCTCCTCTCTTTCCATATATAAGTAATCATGGCTGTCTGGATAGTATGTAAACAGATGACAACTTATTCAATAATCTTTTTTATTTGTTTGGTTTTCCAGCTGACCTAGAATCAGCTGGAAATATTCACTGTTTGAATATAGTGTTCTGTGAAACTAACAGGAAGGCTGATTTCTACCTTTTGCTGAGCATTTACAATCACTCTCTCTGTAAACAGACCTTGCAAAAATGAAAAAATGCTATCAGTGGGTAAGAATTGCAGAACAGAGACTAAATAGCTGGATTCGTTTCTCAGGGCTGCTGCAGAAGTGCTGAGTTATTGACCTTATTGATGTGACTGGTCAGAATGCAGAAAGTCATATTACTGCAGAGGAAATAAATAGTAATTACATTTTTATTAGAAATGTGTGTATCTCTTGTTACCAGATCAGTTTTGTATTGTGATCTACTGGAGGAGTTAATTTGTTTTCTGGGACAAATGAGTAACCATGTCAACTGTGCCAAGAAAAGGAATTACTTTTGAAGCCCAAAAGATTTTTGCTTTTCATATATTTTCATTTATTTGTAGCTATGTAAACTAATGTTATATAGTTACCTATCTTCTTAATTAACTGTAGTACATTTCATACCCTTTCTCTTAGATTTTAGAACAATAACCTGACCTTCTAAACACATTCCTGAAATACTGTATAGTCTTATTGTCAGGAAGAGGACCTACAAGAATAACATTTTTTTTTCCAGCCAGAATCTCAGAAGTCATACCATGACATAATACCAGAAAGTGGGGCAAAGAAGCCCTTGGACTAACTCCAATGGGTGGGTTACTGGGACACGTGAATCTCTTATTTGATGCACCTGTTAGATATCCTAATTAGTTAACCTTATAAATTTGTGGAAATTGGTTTCTGGGTGTGTCCCATCACCACCAGGACACATGGAAGCTTCCAGGTAAAGGTCTCTTTTTTACTTCACTATTCTAACACTGCTGCAAGAGGTTTTTTTCTCTTTTGATTACAGGCAACGCTTTGATGAATGTGCCTGTCTGTCAGAAGTTATTCTGTGCTTCTACTTTAACAGTTAACATGAATACTTGTGTATGTGTTTAAACTAAAATGAGCAGTGTTTATGTACATCTTTTAAATAGTTGATCTTTGATAACTTGGCTCATGTTGTGTTTGTGGCCTTAGAGGTGAGGATGTCAACAAGGAAAAGTTTACTGATAGCCCTCAGAATTTTTAAGTATCATCTGAATGTAGATATATGAGAAGTACAGCAGCAGGTCATAACTTTTACCACTGGCAGCTAAAGTCTAATGCAGAAGGAAGACAAACAAATTGTAAAAAAGGCACAGAGGTAACTTAGTGCAAAGAAAGCCACCATAATGTGGGGAAAACCCCACTCTCCTAAACACAACAGAAGAGAAGAAATGCTTGATACCTTGGGCTACAGAGGCAGGTATGGTTACTAGTGCACGTCAATAGTGCAGCATCGTTTGCCCTTTTAGTTCAAGAAACTTAAACAGAGTGTGCTGCATGGTCAACAAGGATTCCTCATCCTAGCTCCTAGGAAAAATAAATCTCCAGGGTTCTGTTGGAGCTCAGTGGAGGGTGATTGTTGTAATAAGAGACAGGAATGTAGAAGATGGTAAGACAAATTTTGATATTTGGAGTTTTGTGGCCTGACTTTGTGTTTGTAACATGTGTTTTATCTATGTCAGATTAAATCCTTACACAGATAGTGTTTAAGTGTTAAAATCCTAAATCTGGAGTCATGCTGATTACATTTAGAACATGCTCATGCTCCAGGTAAAGGACACACTCATATTAAACCAGATGCTTTTGCCAGTGTATTTAAACATCAATTAATTCAAGCTGATCATGATGATGGGTTGCATCAGGTTGGTTTTATCCATGACTTTTTTCCATGCTGCAGTGCTTTACTCTTGCACAGTGCCTATTTCTGAAAGAGATCTCTGCCATTTAACATATTCCTACATAGCAAAGCACTCTTACTGAAACATTAAAAACTCTAAATCTCCTTGTCAAATGACTGTGTGTGTGTGAAAGCTGTCCTTTTTCTCTCAAACATGTAAGTCTGGCTATGAAAAAAGGGAATTACTCTCTTTTTGGCACTTTATGATGATTAACAAAGGATGTCTGAAAAACTTCCCTTCTGCACTTCAGCTTCTTTCTTCAATTGCTGCTGACTATGAAGTTATTGACCTTCTTTACTCAGCAGTGCCCTAACATAGGAGATAACAAAAAAGCAAGGAAGTAGAGCTTCCCTGAACCAAAAAAAAATAGAATACTATCTTTCTGTTTCAACAACTCATTACAAGTTTTGGACTGTAGTTATCACAAATAAATTATTTGACCCTAGAGATAATAATAAACTAATAATAAACTTCCCAGGGAAGTAGTCACAGCACCAAGCCTGAGTTCAAGAAACATTTGGACAGTGCTCTCAGTCTCATGGTGTGACTCTCAGGGCTGTCCTGTGGAGGGCTGAGTTGGAATCTATTATTCTCGTGGGTCCCTTCCAACTCAGCAGGTTCTGTGATTCTGTTAAATTTGTAAATTATTATCAGTAACTGCAATGGTTTTGCTGTCTAGTTTCAATGTATGTGATCAAAGATGAGTCAAAGTATGAATGCAACTCTGTACCCACATGTTTTACTTAATACTTCCCTTTAACAAAGCTGCTTTCACTGACCTGCTGTGAAATTTTGGACAAATCACTATTCCCATACCTTATCTGATTTTAATTTGATATCCAAAATTTAGGGATCATTTTTCCTTTTTTTAGGTATTTTCCAGAATGCTCAAGGAAAATATTCTGTTTGAGCCAAGTACTGAAATCTTTGAATTTAAAAGCATACATCTCAGTTATTGGTGGTTTCTCAGTCCTGTTCTTCCTAGTATTCCAACATAGATCAGATCAATCCAGTGAATTGCAATGGGTCTTTTACTTCCTTGTTTGTTGGTTTGATTAAAAAAATGGGGATGGATTTATAAGGAAAGGCATTTGCAGTCTAGATTGTTGAGGTGTTTTCTTAACGTAAGACCTGCAGAAGATGAGGTGCCTGGTGACTGATTCACAGATGAAATCTGGAAAATCCAAAGGCATAAAGGAGCTGATAGGAACTCTGGCTTAGTCTGCTGATTTTGAATGTAACAGCTGTTATTTCAGGTGTTTTAAGGTTGAATGTTGCTCATTTTTTAAAATGAAAAATGAGGTTCTCTGATTTTAAATGCTATAGCTATCAGTATGATGCTAATGATTTGTAATACGTATTACTACAGTGAAATATTTACAACAGTTTAAAATCTCAACTAGGTAATAGGGTATTTACCAGATGGATCTTGTGAAAAAGCAGACCAAGGCATGTCTTTGGGAAGATCTAAGTTGTTGGAATGTTGACAGTGATAGTCTGAAGATCAGATACAGATGTGTGTGTTGTCTGCCATCATGGACATGGTCACTACATATGATTAATACTGCCAAATGTCCAAATTTCTCCAAAATAGGCCTGCATTAAAAAAAAAAAAAAAAAATGCAGCTACATAGAGATCAACAGAGAATTTACAGCAATAAAAATGGTATTGATGTTAGGCACGCTTTGCAATATAACAATTTAAATCTCGTAATCATGAGAAACTCTGCTTAAAGTATGAAAACAGAGAGCAGGAGTATAGAGCTTTCACTCTAGCATTTCTGTATGTTGCTCAGTATCCTGTTCCTTTGCCTGCCTTCCGTTGCAGACATGCCTGTTTTGTAGAAGGTATTAACCAACTGTCAGACAATCATAGTCCTAGTTGAATAAAGGAGGGTCAAACAGAGCAACTAAAAGGTGCCATTATTGGCTTATATCCTTAATACACCCTGATAGTGTTATTAGTAATTCCCTTTTTTTTAGTTTCATGAAATATTGAGCAGATTCAGTCACACAGCAAATAAACACTTAGAGAACTTGGAAGTGACTTTCATTGACCCAGTCTATTCTAATATGTTGTCTCTACAGCTTTGTCAGTAAAAATGGAGTAGAAGCCTTCTAAAGACCCACCCTTCTAGTGGCTTGGTAAAGGAACTTAAATATAACAGAGATTTAAAGGAAAAAAAGCCAGGAAAGAAAGATGCAAGTCTTTTTAGGGTTTCTTCATTTATCTTTAAGCAGAGAAGTGGTCATGGGCCATAGTGATTTTATTTTGATTTTATTTATTGAAGTGCTAGTTTTTGTTCTAGTTTGGACTTATTCATATTTGGTTATGAGCAAAGTCTGATTCTCTCTAACTCTCTTGAAATATGAAGAGGAGTAACTGCACTCTGTGCTCACTTAAATTATATTCATGTAAAACTTGTATTAAATGGTTGGTTTGTGGTTGGGAAGATCTAACAGTGCTAAAGTTGGTGGTAAAATTTATGCCTATATTGAATGAACTGTGAAATTCTCATATATATACAATGCTTTTATAATTGAGAAAGTATAAGTTAATAGAAAAATTATATAGCAGGTTAAGAACAGCAGTCTATCATTTTTCTGATCATGACATGTCTATGAAACAAAGTAAATAAAAGCTTCTGTTAAGACATTTTTGTTCTTTTGTTGTTAGCTCTCCATCACCTAGAATAGCAAAAACACTCAGCTAGTAACTATATTTGGGTAATGGCTCAGACAGCAGACACTGTTGAAAAGTACTGGTGACTCACTTTTTTTTCCTGTCACTGACTGTAGCTAAACCCCTGTCTCATAATGAAGTGAATAAGCAGCAACAATTTGTATGATTTATTCTAGGCATTCAATATATCCCTGCATGTCACTCTTCATTCCTATGGAACAGTAGGTCAACTCAAAGTCTGGATGAAACAATTCATGTTATAGATGGGGAAAATGCATGAGCAAGACACATAAAGAGACTTTGTACACTTTGCCCTTTCAGCTGCCCATGGGATTCAAATGCCAATTACTACAAGAAGTATGTCAGTCCTGGTTTGCTTTGTATTTCCTTTTGTGCTTATCATAAAATCAAAATTGTTTGCCTCCCCAAGCTCTTTTGGTAGAATTTTCTTTTTAATTTATTGGTTGCAGCATAAATTTTGTCATCAGCCTTCTTCACTTCTGTTGTGGAGCACTTATTAAAACTTAGACTCCTTGGCATTTTTGCCTTTCAGTATGAAATTCATTACACTGACATTTAAACGCTTCAAGATTTCCACACTGATTTTTCTAATGCAAGTAGATGAACGTTAGAGCAGAGGTACACTCTGCAATTTGGTTTGCAAATGAAGTAGTGGAAGGTCTGATGAAGTCTGATGAAGGTCTGAGAGTCCTTAAGATATGAGTTAGTTTGAGCTGATGCCCTCTTGACATCAGAAGGAGTACACCCTTTTTAAAAATGTTTCATCGGGTCAATAAAAAAGCATCAAATGTTGGCCTTTTGTACATCACTTTCTGATTAGAGCTTTGGAAGACTGGTGTGTGATTACCAAGTAACCTTCATGTCATATTAAAAGGAGCTCCACTGCTCCCACTTAAATTTAGAACTGAAAATCTTTCAAGATCACATAAACGATTATAGACAGAATGTGAACATGCTGGAGGAACCAAAGAGTGAGTATAATGGATGGCAAATGATAAAACACCCTCCAATATCCTAAAATTCCCATTAATTATTGTAACTCCTTTCTTGATTAGGGCATTTACATATCTTTGATTTTTCATAAGGTATCTGAAGGAATCACTGCACTGCCTGCTATCTACCAGGTACCTAAAAATATTAATTTACTTGGTCTGTGACATCTTCTGAGTAGAGACTCAATTTCTGCTTTATTGAGCACTTTCCACGCTATTCCTTCTGCTTTCCCTGCCCTCTCAGGGGAAGTTTCTCCAATTCAGATATCACTGGTGTATTGGTACAGTTTCATATCTTAAAGAGTGAGACTCTAAAAATTCAGCAAGTGTAGTGTGAGTGGTGATGGGTGAATGTTTATACCCTTATGAGAATCTGTTAAGGCATACTGTATTCCTTCTCAAGAAAACTTCTCTTTATCCTACTCCTTCAAGGGATCCATGAAGAAACACAACTTTTGTACTCAACCCTGCCCATCCAGGGGTGTGTGGCTGCTTGCAAGATAGATGTTAAATTTGCAATGTTTGTACAGCAGCTGTTAGTGGGGCTGTCTTGTCAATTGCTCAGTACCACCTCTAGTGACCAGACTGGCCAGATAAGTGAGATAATGGGGAGTGGTTCTGGAGATGATTGTCTTTTCTCCACACCACCTGTGATTTCAGAAGTTCTATTTCATGCCACAACACAGGTTGGATACTGCAATGTGTCATTTGGTGCAGGGGCTGTGTGTAGTAGCCATAGAGCAGATTCCCTATTTCTGTCCGAGCTGAAGGAACACACACTGCCTGTCACCACATGCCAGGTTTGTCCATTTAAAACATCAAACCCCAAAATATTTTCATGATGGCCTTTAATTGTGGAGTGAGCAATTGCTGTGTCGCTCTCATTAGGGAGTCACAAACAGCCCTTGGCAATTTAACATGCAACACTTAGGCAGTTCACACTGCTCGCCTCAACTATTTGCCACATGGATCTCCTGCTCTGCTTCTTGGCATCTCATGTTACCATTGAAATTTGTGCTCCCGTGTTTATTAAAAATGTTGCCAATTGCCCCTGAAGACTAACTGGAGTTAAAATGTATGGGCCATCATCACCTATCCACTGCAGCCTCCTCATCCTGGACAATCAGGCCCAATTACTCATTTTCTCACTCAATGACCTGCAATTTCTCCCTAAGTGGGAGCAAAGGGTTGCCTTCCTTTTTATTGAAAGTTGAAATATGCTTCTTCCTTTCACTGTTATTTTTTTCTGGAATGCTTCATTCAGACTCAATGTAATGCTAGTAGGATGGCCTTGAG
This sequence comes from Rhipidura dahli, assembly GCA_013399225.1. Classification (NCBI taxonomy): domain Eukaryota; kingdom Metazoa; phylum Chordata; class Aves; order Passeriformes; family Rhipiduridae; genus Rhipidura; species Rhipidura dahli. The sequence continues at coordinate 2,082,593 of VXAC01004222.1, forward strand.
TTGAGGCTATAGGTACTCCTAGGAATCCAACCATAATTCATTTCTCTGTTCTTGAGATTCTTTTTATCTTTGGTCCAGTTTTTCTTCCTTCTTTCACTGGTCTGTCTTTGTGATCTCCTGCCTGGGGGACTTTGTTTTTCAGCTGGTGCACTGTCCCAGCCCATTTCACAGCTGTACTTAGCAATGCCTCACATTAATTCCTCCCATTTAGGGGGTTGTTTTTATTATATTCATTATCTCTTTCTAGCACATCCCATTTTGCAGCTAGCTGAGGTTTAAGCATTAGCATGGCTCCTCTAATCAATGATTGTGAAATCTACTGTAGCAGATATTGGGACATCATGGGGTCCTCATTTGTGCATGGTTGTGTGCACATGGCTTTTGTAACAGCTGTAGAGAGGTCACTTAGGGATTTAATAGGAATTAGGGAGAGTTCACCTTGCTCCATGGTATCTAATCCTCCAGCCCAATAAGCTACTTGTCTGGTGATGGAATTGGTGGGGGAGATTGGTGTTGGGTTGGGTCCTGAATTTCAGAAAACTCCTGGATCTCAGTAGCCACTTTCTCTCAACATGGTTCTGTCATCATCACTTAGACATACTTGCTGCAAGTATTCAGTTTGTTTCACCAAGGATTCTGCTCTGTCTCCCTTGTGGATTTGTCAGTCGCAGTGGATCCCATGTTTGTTCACAAGTTAGATAAACAAATGAAATGAGAACTCTTTCCTCATGTACTATACTTTTTTAAATACAGTGAGAAATGTATGGGAAGGGCATCAAAAAGAACAATAAACTGAAAACTTCACAAATGGTAACTTAAAATGGCAAAAAAACATTTTGTATATTTCGGTATCTTTTTTTTTTCTCTGTTGCCATTCATAAAGGCAATAGAGGGAATTGATGCAGCTTTTTCCCATTTATTGATCGTGAATTTTCAATTAGTTCAAAGTTGCTCATTTTCTTCTCAGTTTTTTGACAATTTTTTTTCCTTCGCCAATTCTCCTCTTTTGCCTTAATTTGATGTAGAATGTAAACATATTTATGTGTGTGTATGTGTATATATATATGGACTGCTTCAGTTGTATCCAGATTTGAAATTCAATGTGATCTGGGCACTCACTGCTTTTGAGTATCTGTCTGATGTTGGTGAGTTGGATGGTGTTCTCTCTCACACTCCACCATTACACAGGAAGGCAACATTTAGTGATATGTCCAGCCTGAAACAGCTGTGTGCAGCCATGCAGACAGTCAGTTCAGTGAGGTTTGAAAATGTCTGCTAATGTGCTACTGTGTTCCACTGGTATTGAAATGTTTCCCATTACCATATAACACTAAGGTTTGTAGTACAAGGGCAAAGGCACAAATGTAACAAGTCTCAGACAATGTGAACACTCATTTATGTCCTGTTCACTGCACTAACATTCTCCTAGAAAAATGAAACCCCCATCTGAGTTTAGTCTATGATGCATGCTGTGGTGGTGAACATGAAAAAACCAAAGCACCCAAAGGTCAAACACTGATTGCTACAGACCCACCATAAGGAGAGAATTCGTTTTTATATATTCTGTATGGTGATGATTACCCGCCCACCTGGATACTTGATTTGGATAAGTCCCTATGTGTGTATGTAACTCAGACATATGTAGCCATCTAGGAAAGCTTGTAAGAGGAACAAGAGTTCTTATCCCAAAAAACTTTTCTATCTACTTATACAATGTTATACATAAAGTAAGTCTTCATCCTGAAATAATAGAATTTTCTTGCTGCTGTCATTACTCTATTTGGAAGCCTTTTCCAGAATTTGTTGTAAAGATGCATTTATAGTTGATTTATTACCATTTAATCTTGTGGTGATATTGCCCCACTTAGCGCCTTCTAATAATTTTAATAATTTGAGCAGATATTCCAATTAAAGTAAAATTTCACTGAAGCTAATTGTCCAGAACCATACACAATATTTCTGATTAGGCCTTTTGCTTCCTCTCACAACAAATATCTTTCCCCATGCATTATTGAATTTATTAGCCCATTCATAACTTCAGTAATCGCTATTCATAATCGTCTTCCAGTGGCATGAATCTGGTTTTTTTAATATTAATTTATATTTCATTCTATCAGTTAAATCATAAGTAATTTAATGCTTTTATAAGATGTTCTAGTCTTTGTAATATTGATAATTGTGTATAACTTTATAGTGTCTGCTAATTTAATCTATACTTCTCCTGAGGATCTTTTAGTAGCTTATTACACAGGACTGATAAGACACCTGGTAAACTATCCTCATTTCTTGTCTAGCCACATCCTCAGCTGCTTTAGAAATTGAGTATTAGCACCTGGCTTCTCCACCTTTAGCAAATTTTCTCTTCAGGGAGAGTGAATAAAAAGCCTTATTTAAATATCTGATAAATAACACTCTTCTGTCTAATAAAAAAGATAACTTTTGAAAAGAGATATTGGATTGGTTTGAAATTATCAACTCTTGATGAAGTCACATCATAATTTATGGTGCCTTTCATTTGTCTCTTTGCCTTTAACTCTTGCTTCAAATGCTGTTCTGGGTATTTTTTGTAAATCAGTTTATTAAGTCTAATGGTTCCAGAAGTTGTCTTTGTTCATGTTCTTTTGAATTTATTTCTACCTTTACTGTTCTCCAGTCATAACATACTGCCCCCAAAATTTCTAGCAATTGCAGTGTCAATTTCATTTGACAGTTTCGTATTTCCATATTCTAACCTGGACTATCCAGCCTGCCTTATTTTTGCTGTACAAGGTATTAAGTATGTTAACATTTATTTCTCCCTCAAGTGCCATAATTTCCAATGCACTAACTTCATTTTTGCTCCTTACTCCGCTAATGTCCTCATCATTAACTTTATAGAAAATGGAGACAAAATATGCATTTAATTTGTGGATCAGAACTGTAATCAGGGTAATGTTAATATCTAACAAAACTCCGTTTAGTCATAAATTCTATATTTGTACACTGTAACATTTTTTGTTTACCATGCTCCTTTATTGGTTGTAGAGAATTGTTTTAATGGTAAATGTAATTTAGCTCTGAAAATTTAGCTGTTTTCCTCTTTTCTATATCCTGTAACTTCTGAGAAACAGTGGTTTCTCTTTGTTCTTGGTAGATTTACATGTGTACAAAAGCAGCTAATTTACTGTAGCCTCATAAGCTTTTTCTATTAGCTTCTTTTGTTTTTTTCTTCCTTGCAATTTAAACCCTAAGTAGTCCCTGCCCTTTGATTTAAAGTAATTCCATACTTTCTGTGTTTTAAAAGCTTTGCATTCCTAATTCACTGTGTATACTTTCATTGGTTCCTTTCTAAAATCCCAAACATTAGTCATAGGCAGTCCTGTTGTGTCTTGCAGTTTGATAAAGACTGATTCAGTTTATGATCACTATAGCCAAGATTATTTTCTATGAAAAGCTGTTCTGTAAGACCTTGATTCTTGCTAAACCTATGTCCAAAGCAGCATTAATTTTCTTTGGTTCACTGGATATTTATTAAAGAAATCTGTCTTACAGCAGGTTCAAGACTACCTAAGCCTTCAGTTCTTAATGATGGCATTTATATTGCATCCAAGCTCGGGTGATTAGTTTCCCAAGCTCTCACAATCACTACTCTTTATTTCTTAATCTTAGAGAGATTTCTCTTCATATTCCATCCCAAGCTTAGTATTTCTGTGATAGTACTCTAAAGCTTTCTCTTCTGGTGCTTTTCAAATTTTATCCTGAAGAGATCGTGTTTTTTCACTCCAGGATTAGTTTTCAACCCCATGGTCCACAGACCTAGGGAAATCCAGCATCTGTGTCTTTAGGATGAGTAGAGGGTAATTAGAAAGGCAAGTTTAGCATCAATAGGCTTAAATACCTAAATTCTCTCTTGACAGCTTTATGCTGTTCTCATACATTTCTGTAACAATGCAGAGCTGCCCAATCACCTCCAGTCTTATTTCTGTCCTTGGATAATTGAAAGGTTTAGCTCTTTTACCCAAATCACAAGAAATTTTTCTACCTATTTCCATTCCTGCAATATCCAGTTACATTTTATGCTTGAGTTTTGGCTTGCAAGATCATGTTGAACATGTTTTACTAAAGCACATTTTAAAGAAACATGTTTTAGGAATAAAGTAATTCAATGGAGAATTAGCACTTTTTTCTTTTGAAACCAAAAGAAAATCAGGAAATATTTTGGTTTTTGTAAGGTTTCAGCAAATTGTCCAGCCTTCCAAAATACAGATTAGAACCAACATAAAATGTTATTATCATTTATTATTATAATCTAAACTTGAGTGTTTTCAAATTGTTTTTCCCATCAGAAACATAAAAAATCCTATTTAAAATGAACATGGTTCTAATTTAAATATTTTTGTGTTCAGCAATACATTTCTGAAGTAGCTTCTGATCAAACAGTCAGAAGTTTGTGCTTTGCTCCATTATTTGAACACTGACTAGCAAACTGATATTAAATGCTTCAGACAATAATGTAAGTCCTTCTTGAGGAGAAGAAACTAAATAAAAATACAAAAAGCTGCAAAGCATCAAAGTTGTCTCTGCGACAGCTGTGCTTTTAAGTTTTAGCAAACAATAGCAGAGCTAGATGAGGCTAGAAAATTGTCATAATTAACAAAAAAAAAAGCCCCAAACAATCCTTCAAGCGGCTAGAACTAATTAGTGAAGACATTTTAAAATCCTGTTATTAAAGAGGTTGATTTAGAATAAATATCACTTCCTTCCCGCACAAGGAGATAGAAAATTTCACCTGTTGTATTTTATTAGGATTATCAGGATTATATTACTGCAGAGTCATCAGGCAGGACTGCAATAACTCTCAGTACACTGGTCAGCAATTACTGCCTGCATCCAAGTATGAAAAGCTGAGTAGAGAGGACTGCCTGTTTCACTGGATATTTTCTCCCATATGATTTGCTACCCTATGTGCACTTTGTCCTCAGAATTTCCCATGGTGTTCCAAGGGTATCTTGTGACTCTTCACAAGGACAAAGAAATAATTTCACCCCCACGTAAACCAATAAATAGAACTGGGTGGAAAAGGAAGTTTTCTACTGTTTGATGCAAGTAGATTCCTAGACATGAAATAATCGACAAGATTCTCAGGAAATAGAAGATTTCTAAAAGTCAATATTCATCACAGTATTGAAATTATGGTCAATATTTGCAAATACTCCTATTGGGAAACTGACTGCAGTAGTGTTATTTTAATGCTGATATGAAATGCTCTACTGTTATAAAACTTTGAATTAAGTACTAATGGTCAGTGCTTGCTTTCTGTTGTAGGATCTAGGTGATTAACTTCAGAACCTTCTTAACTGATGATAACTTGCTATATTTGTTCTTTTTCTATCTGAAACCATAATTGACTTAAGTGTATTTTGCAAGAGACTTGCTCAAGAAATGAAAGATTAATGGCCATAAGCCCAAGTGACTTATTCCATCTTTTGTTCCTTACAGATTTTAATCTTGATCTACTGTATAACTTGATCATTAGTCTTAGGTGCCAGATCAGCAGAAGTATTAATGCACAGGGCTACTACTTTGGCTTTATGAGTTCCTTCTAGTCTAAAGAGACAAAGCTTGAAAGAGATATGTTTATTTAGTTGTTTGCAAAAGTGAAAATAACATTTCTCATTTACAGATGGGAAAATGATGTGAAAAAACTATAAATTGGCAAACAATACATTTGGGTCCTATTTAAAAATACGATGCCCTATTCTGCTTTTGTGAAAGAGATGGTGTCTTTTTATTTGTCCAGACTAACAGTCTTGGGGTGCCATTTTTATAAGATCTAGTATAAGAGCTGTAAAAGTATATTTTGTATGTAAAATAATTTTATGATTTTTTTATCAGAATGTGAATGTCTGGTAACAGGACTTGCTTCAAAAACTTTTTTTAAAACTAAAGTGACTCCAAAGCAAAATTGGAAATAGTTGGATGAAATTTTTAAAAGTGCAATGTGATTTTTCCCATTGAAAAGAATATTAACTATTACAATATTAATTATTAATGGTAGCTACAAGATGTTAATCAGTATGAGAGATTTAGTCTGGAATTGCTTACCTTTTTTAGAGGATCTCATCTATTGTGATTTGACAGTTGAACCACTCTGCAATTCAAAAAAAAAAAAGGCACCAAAGACTAAAGGCTGAACTAGTTCAGTATAAAAATAATTGTTAAGGGAATACTTCTGGATTTTGTGGAGAGAGTTTCACATCTTGATATTATGGCAGATGAAGTAATTTAACATGTCTGTGTGGCTTGCAGAAAGCTTTGAGTTCATTAATACCCATTGGTTGAATGAAGAGGAGCTGGAGACTTGTCCCAGGGTTGGCAGGGATTGAATTTCTTCCCAGTAGCAGTATAGTGCTGTCGTTTGGAATTAAGATGAGAGTGATGTTAATAACACACTGATGTTTTAGTTGTTGCTAAGACATGTTTACACAGAGTAAAGAACTTTTCAACTTCTCATCCCACCTGGAGGAGAAGATGCAGCTGGGACAGGCCAAAGGGATATTTCATATCATATAAAGGCATTCTCAGTGTATAAACTAGGATGAAAGCCGGTCCGGGATTGCTTTTCGGGTATGGCTGGGCATCATTCAGCAGGTGGTGGATCACTCGTTTTGTATATTCCAATCCCATTATTAGTAGTATTGGTGTTACTATTATTATTTCCTCTTCCTTTTCTGTCCTATTAAAATGTCTCTTTATCCCAACCTACTAATTTGACATTTGCTCCCCCAGTTCTGTCTCCCATCCCTCTGGGATGACATAGGGGAATTGAGTCATGAGAAACTGTGTGGTATTTCACTGCCTGCTATGTCAAACCATGGCAAGAACTCATGCTAATAAGGTGCTGCTGTACGTGTTTACTTTTTAGTTTTATTTTATTTTTTATATCCAAGATTATGTTCTGATATTAATGGACATGGTTGCAAGAACTGTACCTGGATGAGACCATCCTTGTAAAGGCACATCATCTAAAGAAAATATGTTTTAAGGACCAGGATTCAGATAAGATTCAGTTCAAGTGTCAGAAGTAGTCAGAAATAGAATCATCACTCCAGATGCTGGTAACTATCTTTGTACAGTGTCAGAAGGAGTATTGCATATAATACGTGGGATTTTGTAAGACCTTATGCATTTTGAATATGTTAATGAGGGTTTCAGTCATTTAGATTGAAAAAGACCTTCAAGCTCTCTAGAATTTATTTTTGGGAGGAGAGAATAAGGCTTTTATAGCATTTGTGTATATTCTGGTTTTTCTTATAGTGAATGTTGTCTCTCACTAGATATCCCATGATAAGAGCTTTATGCCCATGAGTGTTAAAAGAAATAAAATCTCTTCAGCACGCTTTTGTGCAAAATGTGTCCTTCAGAGTCAATATTAATTAAGGCTGGGGTAAATAGTGTGAAGTGTTTTGAACTGTTAAATGAATTTGTTTCAAACAAGCATTCTCCTTCTTGTCAACTCTCCTTGCTGTCCAGATAGTCTGTCAATCCTAAACGTTCACAGAATGCCAACCCCATGGTTTCATGTGCTGTGGGAAGTAGATGCATTTTCCTTTTAGTTGCATAACTCCTGTTGGATATGTCTGTAAGTGCATCCAGTCGGGAGAGTATGTAAACTCCTGCAACACATCTGACCAACTGCAGCTAAACACTGCTTGGAATTTGACTATTTCAGTTAAAAACAAGATCATTATGTGAATCAAATCTGAGCATTACATTCACAGAAATGACAGCCTCCTGGCAGCTTGTCCTGAGCACCCACTCTGTCAGGATCACTGAACAGACTGTTCTGTAAGAGCTACTCAACAAGCATTTTTCAAAGTACAGGAATAGCCCATACTTTCCTGTACTAGACTTCTAGAAGATAGCCTAACTTTCTGACCCAATATGATACTGCTCCACAGGTAGTATGATGCAGATGGTGGCAGATCTCAGACATTCATAGCTCTGGAGTTATTGTAGGCCCATATTGCAACACTTGTGTGTTTTGGAGGCTTCAGATCAACTCCAAAGAAGGGTTTGTAAAACCTTTGATGCAGAATTTTTGCAATTCTCCATTGGATCCTAATGGAGTGTTTGACAGTATCAAAATAATTTTTGTAATGCCAAGAACTGCTTGGTTTTAGCTTCAGCTGGAGTTTCTCCAGAATGTCTACTACCTCTATGGCAACTGGGAATATGCTTGGAAAATATTCAGTGAACTGCAGATTGTTGGTTTTTTTCTGCCAAAAAAAATCAAGATTTGTTGAAGCTCTCATAGCTGTACCTTGTCACAAAGAAAATACTCCAAAGAAAAAACAAATGACCATTCAACTTGCTAGCATATTAGTGTCTAATGATTAGTTATATTTTGTAAATCAGGTTTTTTTTGCCCATGTATTGCTGTCACAGCTACCCTGAGCAATGACCAGGACTTCATTTCTCTTTGCAAATCACTCTTGAAACTTCAGATCTTGTCTTTTATTTTTAGTCCAAAATTACCATTAAATGTAATAGGAATCTAAGGGGAATTTGTTTGAATATGAAAAACAGTATGAGAGTTATTTTGAAAATAATACTGGACCTGGAATAACTAGGGAAACTGTTGATAACAAATGGTTGATCAGATTCAATGAAAAGGACCTTGCAATGATTAGCAGTTGTTTTCTCAATGTCACTATTAACTTTCACACATTCATATGACATCTGAGAGCAAATAGTTTCATTCACATTTGCAATTACCATCACTAAATACTATTTGTTTCTATGCAGGCTTATTGGGAAGTTTTCTTTTGATGTAATAGCTTCATGGCCTGTGGGTTAGCTTGACTGATTTTTCCGCAGCTATGGACATGGAACCAATTTCATGATCCATATTGATAATAAACTGAAATCACATAATCTTCCTGCTTCTCTGAACTGCACCAAATTTCAGAGAAAATGTTATTCTGAAATACTGGTATGTCTTTAAAGCAAATGCCAGAAATATAACCAAAATTTTTCATGCCAAGTCACTTTATTTGGTTGCCAGGTATGCAAGGATGAGGTAAGTGGACACAATACTGACACACTTGCTGGTTTAGGAAAATCTGTTATAGGAAAAGGGTCATGTGAACCCTGTAGATTTAGGGCCTAGACCTAGGAAACCTTAAACTTTGTTGTATTTGAAAGATGGTTTTCACTCAGTTTCTTTGCCTTTTCAACTCTTCTTGGCTCCACAGTTCTGCCCTTCTGTCCTGCCAGCTTTGGTGACTGTCACACATTTATGGGAGCCAACATGAGATAAAACATCCCCTCTTTTTTTTGGAACTAATTTTCTGCTAGATTAATGCTCCAGCTTCTCTTAATGGAAGGCCCAACAAATGCCGTGGCTGGTTCAAATGATACAAGTACACAGCAGCTGGAGTGGTGCGCAGGGAGGAAGCAGTGGTATCACTGCCAGCTAGAGATTGTGAGCTTCTGGATACTAGTATCATCCAACTCTGTGGGTATTTGGTAAGAATCAAGAGTGAGAAACAATTTTCTTAAGTGCTTCCAGTAACCCAGGAAGAGCTAAACACTTCTAATAGCTGGCTGCAGCTCCATTCCTCCAGTCAGGGAATAAGTATAAATACTTTACAACAGGATTTTTTGCTGCCTCTCACTTCTCAGCCCTAGAGTCACTGAACTACTGCCAACTCAGGGTACCACCCAAGATATCTGAGAAAAGCTCTGACAAAATAGAATAACTTTTCCAGTGACTGCCATAAGTATCTGAAACTACAGCTGAGTCAGTTGCAGCTGAGTTCAGTCCTTAAAATAATATGTGATATGGGGGTGAACAATTAAGTCTGTGAAATCTGTTGTTGAAGGTAATCCCCAGGAGGAGAAGTCAATGATCATGCCAGGTATTAAGATATATTGATAAAAAGATTATCCTTCCATTGAAATTCTTCTTTATGAACTGATACTCTCTATGTCAGAGAATAAAATGACCTCATACTTCTGACCCAAACAGTCAATTTTAGAGAGGCTTATGGGTTCTTCCCAAGAGGGGAATAAACTGATAATGGAATCATATTTCTTTTGGGTACTGCTGATCATTTCAAAGAAGGAAAATTCTGTTGTCCTGAACACAGTGTGAAACAAACAATGAAAAATAATTTCCTTTTTAACAGTTCAGAGCATCTTTCTGGCTGGTACTTTATCCAATCTTCTTCTGGCTGTTTGGTATTTGAATACATAGCACTTTTTTGTTGCTTCCCCCC
>VXAC01004222.1:2092887-2160441 GCA_013399225.1 Rhipidura dahli
CCCCCCCCCCCCCCCCCCTTTCTCCTTTTTGTAGCTGTCTGGTCTGTCTTCTGTGTCTCATGATTTAAGAGGTGCCAGAGAGCACACCTTTGTTTTCTAGACTGCTCATCCAGAAAGTTATGGTCAGCTGAATCATCTTCTGCAGACAGAAAGACAAAAGCTTTTCACATCAGTAGCTGAATAACCAGGCAGTTATTGCAGTCACAGTTCACTTTTGGGGAGGCTAAAAGAGTGAACAAAGTGCTGGTCTCAGCCTTGCTGATTGCTTAGGTGCATATGATTAAAAATACCTGATAAGGAAAGCAGAGACCTGAAGTCCTCAGCAGCCTGCCTGGAGATACAGAGTAAATGCAACTACATTTCTCCTGACAGTAGTGAGGTGGCTGTCATTTCAAGTTCCCTGTGCAAAAAAGGACAATTTCTTGGGTATTTTCAATGCTTTGAAAAACATAGATTTCATGAGAAGGATATTTTTTTATGAGACTGTCATGAAGATTGGGTATTCCTAGCCAGTAATAAAGTTAGGTAGTATTCAAAGCATACTGTCATGAAGAGGCTGCAGTTCAGTCACAACTATCATTCCTGTCTTGCACTTAGCCCTCTTCTCATGAAAGCTGTTTTCCTCCCCATTCAGTCTGCTTTGTATTTCTCCTTCTCTCTAGAACAGAATTTGAGCTGAGTTACATCCATGTTTTCCATTTTTCATGGGCACTAAAAAGGGACAAGCTGAGTAGCTAAAAAATAAGCTTAATGTCACATGCAGAATGGATGCAGTTCCTGGGTAATGACTGCACTGAGCTTCCTTGTATTGTCCCAGTGTAATTATTGCATCCTGGATAAATCAGCTTGGTCTCTGAAATTTGCTGCAGATTCTTGTCTGTTTCAAGCAGGGATTAAAATGTTGAAGATAACCTCTAAAATCTGGGAGTGAAAAAAAAAAAAAGGGAACACAAAAAATGAGAGGAAAAAAATGGAGTAGCTGAGACTCTTCAGAATATGCTTCCTAGTAATTCTACTCTTGATTGGTTTCCAGTATCCTCTGAATAACCTCTTTGAAAGTTTTAGGGAAAATCCTACATAAACTGGCTGAAATGTGCATGACAATGGTCTATGAATGCAGTCCTTTCTTTTCTGTTTCTAGGAGCTTTGACACTCATTCTAGACAGACTCTTTGGAGAATTGAACTACTAAGCTCTTTGAAAATGTCTGCTGGACATATGCAAGTGACAGCTTATTTCATGGCTGTAGAACTTGGTCAGATGTAGGTAAATTCCAGTCTTTCAAAAGATAGACAAGGGTGAGTGATGACTCCCTAGAAAATTTAAAAATCCCCTTTGAAGTTTAGGAAGCACTGGAATTTATTAGTGCAACAACTAAACTAATAGTTTTTTAGGACCTTTCTGCCACCATCCCCTCCAAACTTTCTGAAGCTTCTTCACAACTTGTTTATGTAGCTACATCAAAACAGGAAAGCTGGATATTAAAAACAAAAATTTCCCAAAGCCATCAGTCTACGCAGACACCTGTCATGGAAAATTTCATCTGAAATGATAATATTAATAAAAATTATGGAAATAAATGGAGACAGAGGCTTTTGCTTAAACATGTCTAGAGTTTCTTCATAGCTGTGTGTTTAAATTGTTTTCCCAAGCAACATTTCAACACTCAAGAAGCCAGCAACCATTTTAGTGTGGCAATGGTGAAAATGAAATTCTGGAGGCATCTTTGAAATATTTTTTTTCCTTTTATTAAAGACTAAAATATGGGATCTGTATTACTGGTTTCAGACTCTCCAACTAGACTTCTAGATGTAATTTTGATACTTTTAAATCGAGTTTTTACCTGTATGTAATAAAATATACATGCTTACATTTACTATAAATTTTTGTTGCCTCTGAAGGGGATCCCTGTATTTCTGGATGTCACAGTCTTTGGGCTTAGTTACAACAGTGTTGGTAATAGAAGGACCTGAATATTTGACTGACTATTAACTAATACCCATTTTCCATAGAGCATTGATTTACTTCATTGCCTGCTTAACAAACTTGAGATTAATCTACTTTATCCTTGTAACTCAATAGAGAATATCTGCATTTTGAGCAGAAGAACCATGAAAGGTTTTAGCTGAGGGTAAGAACGGGAATATTTGGATTGCCTCTAGATGGCAGCGAGGCACTGTTTCTTGATATCCACTGAACTCCCTGCAAAGAAAGGCTTGCTTAGATACAGTCAGCTTTGTTCTGTTTTCTGACCATTTTGGATAGATCTTGAAATCCTAAACTCTGTATTGAAATAAAACATGGTTGCAAATCAGTTAGTCCTGGAAATGCAGTCAAAGATACCATGTGATATGTGCTGTGAATCAGCAGGTCACTGATCCATGCTTTCATGTGACTGTGATCAGTGGTGACATTGGGGATCCCCAGTAGATCTTCGTTTTTTTTCAGAAACCAATGGCTTCAAAAGTCTTCTTTGCATTTTTGCATCTTTTATGTGCTGATGTGGCTGCCCTCTAGCACAAATTACTTTCCAGGCGTTTGTACAGAACCTGGTCTAGTGAAGGACATGCCTGCCCGTGGTAGGGGGCTGGAATTTGATGATCTTTAAGGCCCCTTCCAACAAAAACTATTCTATGGTTTTATAATTCTGCATTTGGACTCAGTGCAGTGATGGTACGTGTGATATTCTGTTCAGATAAATGACTGCTTTTATCACTTTAGCATGAGCAATGGACCACACTAAATGCTGCTAATAAAGGGATCAGAGACCCTTTAGTAAGTCTTTGCTGCCTGACAGTATTAATTGTAGTGTTGAGGAGATGGAAATTGGCTCTGCAATTGTAATTCAGGCTCTGATTTAACAATGTGTTTAAATCAATTACTTTTAGCATGTGCTTGTGTTGACTACTCTTTAGCAGTGCGGCCACTAACTTTCTCACATCTCATCTGGGGAATGCTTTTACTTCTATGAATGTCCTTATTTGCAACCTAGGAAAGTGTTTTTTGTGTATACACAAAGAAAAGTATGTCCTTATGTGCTTTACGAATTGGGATATACATTGCCAGCTTTGATACTGTGGGTTAAGAGTAAGAAGCACAAGTTTGAGCTGGATGTGTTCCACAATGATCAACAGAAAAATGTTTAAAAAAGCTGTTTTGCTTGTGATCAAAATGTATGTTCTTTTGAACATGATTAGTGTCCTATTCTGGATAAAAATACAAATGAGTGTGTATCTAACCAAGCATCACTTTTTAACACTATGTTTCGCATAGCTAGGACTAACATAAACCTCTAATAGCTCCTCAGGAAAAGCATGGCATTAGAAACATGGTGGGTGTCAATTGCTTGAGAGCTGAATGTGTCAGTGGAAATCTTTTGTGGATTGTGCCAAGCAAGGGAAAATCTAAAATGAGTAAGCAATTTTAAACTGACTGAGAAGAAAATGCTGTATTTGGGAGAGGTTTCTAATGCAATATACTTTGGCATTAAAATTTAAAATGACTCTGAATACATTTCTTTTAGAAAACACTGTGGTGATCAAAGACTTGGCAGCTTGATGGATGTGAATGAATGAGTCTCATAAATTGAGACTGCAACTGTGATCACTGCATTAATAAGAATGAGATTATCATAGTGTTAAATCATCCAGCTATACATTTAAAAGTACATACTGGGAATAAGGCATATTATGCAATATGTCTTTGTCTTCTGCTCTCAGGCCAGCGCTATCATGCTACATAACAAATATGAACATTGGCAGACTTTGACAGTCTCACACAAGGAGCAGTTTTCAGAGGCAAGTTTATTAAATGGTTGCATAATTGTCATGATTATTGGTTCTGATACTAATGTCAAAAAATAGGATTTAGCACAGAATTTTCTTACAAAAGGTAATGCAGAAAATAATATTAGTTTCAGAGACGTTCAAATTGTAAACAGGGTTCTATTATAAATGTACTGTGTTTTGAAAATGTTCTGCATTTTGCTTGGATGCCTATACCATCACACTGAGATAGGTATGATTTTATGATTAAATTCCTAAGTTATTAAAGAAATCTGTGTAAAACCTTCTTGTTTTGTTTAGTATTGGATTATTTTGCACTGTTCTCAGTAAGTTACATTTGTGTCTCAAGGTATGAGGTACACTGCTTGTTTGCTGTGTGGACGATTTTCAGAGTTAGGGCAGCAGTGTCTTTGTGAACTTCCCAGGGAAGCTCTGTGTACACTGTTGTCTGGTGATCACAGGAGAGACATTCTTGCAAGTGTCCCTACAGAGGGCTCAGTTACAGGCTGAAGCCAGCGTTTCCTTATGGAAATACATCTAAAAAGAGTCTAATGTCACCTAAAACTGTTCATTAGCTCACATTCATGGGTGTTTTCTAAATGTGACTTTATCCTGTGTCTGTGCTCAACCTGTTCAATATCATGTGAGCTCATGAGTTTAAACCTTGTTAGTGTTGTCTGTCATCTTAGAGAGTGGTAAACAATTACTCTAGCAAGTGTTACTGATTTATTACATCCTTCTTCAAGGATTGGTGAACTGCTCTGAGAGAAGAAAAAAAGAATCTCCTGTACTTTTACATTGTCTTGTGAGAAGGGTTTAAATGAGAACCTTCTCAGAAATCCCTTTCCACTCAGTGGGATTGTCAACCAAGTTGATGGAATGTTTGTCAATGCTGCTTTAATTAAAGATTATACTCAGCTTTTTTTGACATTTCCTTGTACACACTTAAATGCACGTGAACAGGCATGTGCTAGGAAAAAATTAAGATATTAAGATACTGGTTAATACGATTTGAATTACATATATTGTCTTCAAAATATGATGCTTCAAGGATATGGGTTAATTCTGATAACATTTGAGTATTTTTGGGATTTCAAAGTTTTTTTTTTTACTTTTGACCAGAAAAAAAGAAAGCAAATGAGAGGAAAGAGAAATACTAGTTAAAACCAAAACAGCCCCAAATTTGAACTCTTATATTTGGAATACAAACCTTGAGATATATTGCACTAACATTTGAAATGCTTTGCTTTTGTTCCAATAAAGGATAAAGAGTATATTTCTAAACTTAATCTGACATACTGCTGTCTGCTTAAAACTAGATTAAGATTTTTTTACATAAATTTGAGTCTGCACATGGATGTTATTCCCTTCAATGTCAGTAACCGGACTCTCAGTACTTCCACCAAGAGGAACTTTTTTTCCTTTTTCTCTGAAAATTCAGCAAAACTGATGATGTGGAATCATCATTAACTTACTGCTTTGATAAAATTTCAAAGATGAATCATTCAAATGCTTTCACTGGAGATCTGAATTCCTGACCCTTCAGACCTTCATTACTTGCCACTCCGTAGTCTTATCAACATCTATGTGTATGAGCAATATCAACTTCTTTGTGTTATCTTTCTTTTTTTGGTACTTCTCAGACTGACAAACATTTCTGGTTTTGTTTTATTCATTTATTTATTTATTTTGTTATTTAACATATTGGTTTTATATAAAATAAAGTAGTTTGTTTTGATTTAGATAAATTTAAAACCCTCTGGGATTCTGAGGATGAGCAATGTGGCATTATCTTTGTATTTTTCCAGACCAAAAATATTCCCATTTTCTTTCTTGCTAGAAAAATCCTGCATTCAACTTTATTTGAAGGAGTGTACATTCTTCCACATTAATCCAAGTGGAGCAAGTCTTTTGAGATCAGGTGAAGCTGGAAGATCTTGACACCTATTTAATCTAAATCAGCATCTCAGGTATGGCCCCAAGTCCCAATGTGTAGTCTAAAATCAATGCTTTTATAAGAACAGCCTTTCCATATTTTTTGTTTGGTTGGTTTTGTTTTTTTGTTTATTATGTACTGAATACATTACTGGTGAAATAGCATAATTAGATACGTAATCCTCCATTTTATAGCCTATCACCTTAGGATGAGAAGAAAAGAGATGTTCCGTAATGTGTTATAAGCAAATAATGGTAGCATTCCCAAGCTGGTTCACCTGCATTGTGTCTGTGTGATGTGAGCTTACTGGTGGCTGGTCCCCACAGCACACCAAGAAAGCCAACAAATTTGCTGTTGCTGATTATTGCCTTGCTGTTTGTGCCTTGCTTTTTGTTACAGAAGAGACACAAATGGGTCCCTTCTGGGTATGTGAAAGAGAACACATATGTTTACAACATAAACTGCTAGTAGCTAACAAAGAAGCAGCTCTGCAAAGATTGTCTCAAGTGAAAGTTGCATTTTGATTCCAGTATGTGAATTGCTTAGTAATGTTTCTTCAAAAGTATCTGTGCATGTTAACTTCCCAGGTATCACCCTGAGCTTCTGGCTGTGCTACACCTGGTTATTTGTAAGGAAATTCTCCAATGAATAAATTACCAGAAGTATTCTTTTTACAGAAAGGAAAACCCTTACATTATTCAGCTTTGATATCCTGCTCTGAGTCTTGAAACTGTCATTCTAAAATCAGGATGAGAGTCCAGGTAAGGGTCTGTAGTGAGAGTCAGGTTCTTTCCTTCCATAGTTACAAATAATCCAGCTGACAAGGTGAACATGTTAAAAAATCCCAAAACCCCCCCAAAACCAAAACACCACAGAAAAAGCTCTGGAATCCATCTGGTTTACATTGCTATTAACAAATTGAATGTTTTATGCCAGTGATTTTTTCTTTTCTGACTAGCTGTTCTGTGATAACTTGACACGTAGGATGTTGGCCCATAGGTTCAGGGTGATGTGGTTTATAAATTTGTCAAGCTTTATTTAAGCCATGCCATGTCTCATACTTTAATGGAATATATTTAAAAATGCGTGTATTCATGCCTTTCAGGTATGTCTACACCCACAGAGGCTGAAAAGCAGGATAAATTAGTCCTCACTAATCATCGTGTCCTTACATAGTGCTGACAAGCTAGACTGATCATTTAGAAATTAGTTTGGGCATTTCTATATTACAGGAAGACTGCCAAAGCTTACTGAGAAGGAATGAAAACCTGTCTTTCCCCCTTCCTTCTTCTCTTCTTCTTCATTACTTCAGTAGCTCTGACAGTCTTACTGTGGGCTTGCCCTCCTGCCTCCCCTCTTCTTGCATCTGTTTCAGGCTGTCTCAGTCCTGGATATCCTCTTGCTCTCATTTTGCACTCTTTATGATTTCTTACCTTTTTTTTTTTTGAAATACCTTGCTTAGTGAGTGAGATTAATGCAATCTCAAGTTACCTGCAGAAGCATAGGGCATGTCTTTCTCCCTGCTGGGATTCCCAAAGTAGCTCAGTATTGCATGTCCAGCTTTCACCGGCCTTTGTATCCAGACTGCCATGCATAGAGCATCCTCTGCAAACATCACCTGGAATTTGCACATTCACCTCGTCTTCTGTAGTCAGCAAGTCCCTGATGGACAGTTTCTCACTGACAAACTGTGCAACCCCTAGTCAGATTTCTCCAGGGGTAAAGGTGCTCCCATTCACACACCTTCCTCCTTGCCTCAGTTTGATGGTCTCTTAATTGTGCTGCTCTGATTATGTATGGAGTCACACTCCAGAGCAATCTGATTTAAACATGAACAAACAATCCCCACCGTTGAGTTGTCTTACTGCATAATGTTAGGTGCATGCCTTGTGCCTGGAGAGTGCAGGTGTTTTCTTAAAATTGCTTTGGTGTTGGAGAAGCTACAGCACAGGGCAATAGCCTAAGAAGTTTCTCAGCATAAAATGACTGCCTGTGGTTGGTGTTTAGAAAAGCTCTAGGTATAGGTTAAATTCTCTCTCTACCCCAATATGTAAAGATAATATATTATTTCAAGAGAAACTTGAGGACATATTATTTTAATTATGCCAGAGGATTCTGACCTGACAGGTGTCTATATTAATGCATTTCGTGTTGGGGAATGAAATCAGATAACCTAAAGAGTTTTCTGTTTGCTATATCTGGTTAGAATTATGATAACACAGACTCTATGCAAGAAATATCACGGTGATGACATAATATATGTCTGAAATGATGTAGTGTTTTCACAAATCACAAGGTGAAGAGATAGCTTATCTTCAGATTTTAGCACTTGCCACTGCTGCTTGAATTATATTGTATAATCTTTACTTGCATTCTGAAAACTGTCTGCAGTCACATATATTCAATTTAGGAGAAAAGCACATAAAGAAAATTAGGTTAAAAAAACCAACTCTGCATTTTGTAATGTTGATTTAATAGAAAGCAGCCCAAAAAGAATATAGTAATGATAAGGTGCAAATGTTAGCATTAAGTATAAATAAATGTCAGGCATCAGTTTCCTTCTAAATTTTTCTTAACAACTGAGTTAGGATGGATGTCCCTTGTGACAATAAGTACAGAACATCTGACAAATTCCTGGCAAACAAGAAGTTTATCAGAAAGCAGGTTATAGGAAATCATATAACATTCGACACAGATCTCTCTTGAGTAATCTTCCCTCATTTTCCTCCACCAGCTTAGTGGAGATGAGATTGATTGTAACGATGGACATTTTAGGCCCCCTGGAGACAGAGGGCTGGGAACTGGAGAAAACAGACATCTGGGAAATTTCTAAGGAGCCTGGGGAAAGCTGAGTAAAGAAACTCAGAGAAAAAGAAAGACCAGATGGTGCCCTGACTACCAGATTCAGAAACTGAAGATTTTCTGTTTAAATAAAGGTTCCATTTTTATATCATAAGATACATGAAGACGTTAGAGGTTACAGTTACTTGATACAAAGTAGATGAACTTATTATGTATTAATTGTCCCTTTCTCCTCCATCTTAAGTGTTTCACTGTGGTGACATTCTTGAGATGATTATGATGTGTAAAACCATAAAGAACTCATTTAGCCATGAAATGTGAGAGGCTTGTACACTATTATTTTGTGATTGAATTATGATAATAAGTGTACAGGTGACAGTTTTGACAAGTCTTGTAAATAGAAAAGTATTATATTATTTTTCATTATCTCATGAATTATGAAAGTACTTCTTAACTGTAGTTCCCATTTTCTCTTTGAATTATTGTTTAGCTAGACTTAAATATATATTCTGGCTAAAAATATAGTTTTAAGGAAAGAATAAATTATTCTTTTAAATTACAGTAAACCAAGATTGAGATTAATAATTTAATTTTCAGGTCTCTTAAAGAGGTCTGTGAAATATAGGTGTTTTTTCCTGCAATCTAATCTGTATTTTTAGGAAATTTTAGAGAAGATCACATAGTGATGCCTATTGCTCTATCCAATAGTAAATTAACATATGGGGATGTGGTTTTGTCAAGAATGGCTGCTTTTGTGATTGAGAAAGCTGAACACAGATCATTTCATACTTACAGAATATATCCCTTTGCGTTTGTGATCACAACTGTTAGCAAAAATTTATGAGTGGTGGTTATATCTTCTGCAGGCTTCAGCTTGAGAGTAGGAGGGGAGAGCTGTCCTAGAAGGGAGAGAGAAACTGGGACAAGGGTCCACACCACAGGTGCAGTGAGCTTTGTTCAAATCACTGCTTTTGGCAATCGAACCCTGGGCTTCTGAGGGCAGCTCCGGGAGCTGCAGCCTCTCCCCTGCCCTGATGACTCTGCAGTGTTTCTAATTCTTTCATAGAGTCATTAATAGACAAAAACAAATAAACAAAAAGTTTCTAATGTTAGGTTTGCCCAAGTTCATGCTTGCCATGTTTTCATAGACATGCCACTTGATTCTCACAAGAAAGGAAAAGTTGAAGGATGGATGGGCAGTGATGGAGTGTCTGCCCTGATGGGTGGCTGGTGAAAAGCTTGAGAACACCTATTAAAATGTATGCTCCTGAGTGCTGCTCACATCTGTGAAATTTTAAAGATATATTCAAAATCCGCTGAGTGTGAAATATGATTCTGAGGTGATTCAAATTTTGTGAACCACAACAAAACTGGCCAATAAAATGGTAATAATAGTAAGAAAGAAAGTTAAAAAATGGTTGTTAAAAGCATAACTCAACCCAAAAAGTGGTTCTTACAAATTCCCAATTGTCTTGTACAGGGTTTTTAGCTGTAATATCTCAGAATAATTAACTCAGAGTATTTTTAATGTATCGAAATAAATAAATTATTTCATTATAACCTTGTGGTATTCCACACATTGTTCCAATTTCATTTCCCACCATTATTAAAAGGAGCCTAAAAGAAATCAAAATGGGGTTTGATAGCTACCTGGGTTTATCTGTGCACTGAACCAGTCATGTATGTCTCCAATTCTGTTGATTTTTATGTGACACTTGGTGTGTATATATGTTATTTATAATTACTATACTTTGTTGTACAGTGAGAAAATGGTGTGCCAGGATTCTTCTTTCCTTAATTTCTATCCCTGCAGATCTTCTAGGGAATACAGACAAGCAAGAAATTCTTATAAAACCCTATAGATTCTGGTCATGGAGATTTGGTTGGTAATTTTTAAATGTCCCTAATATACAGAGTGCAATACCCTGAAACATCAGTTCTTACCTGCTTTTAGTTCCTATGGGACATTTGAATTTCACACAGTGAGTATGTTTTGTTTTTTCTTTTGCTTGGGCTAAACATCCAGACAGCTCCTTCTATGTGCTCCAACCACTGCTTACATCAATGAAGTTTAAATAACAAATCCTATTTAAAAAAATTACATGCTTTTAGACTAATTTTGTTAGGTGCATTCAACAGAAGTAATGGCATCTAAATTGACAGCATTACTGGTAATTTTATTGTGGTTTAGAGTCTGGCAAGCCTGTGAATGCTCCTGCCAGCTGGGCCTATAGACCAGGCTGTTTAAAGAACAGTTACACGTAGGAAAAAGCCACTCTTCTTTCTAAACATCTAGTTGTATTTTCTATGAATAGCAAGTTTTTTGTTACGAGTAACAAGTATAAAATAAAAGAGGCTAATTCTTTCTAGTTTGCCCTTTATTAATGCAGCAAATTTTCCAATGGGTGGAACTTTCACACGGCCACAGAAAACCAAAAATTTTTATTTGGTTAGAAAGCCTGATTTAAAATCACAAAAAATGGCAGAACTGAGTTGGGAGGGTTTGTTTGTTTGTGGGGGCTTGCACAGGGGCAAGATTTCAGATTCTCAATATTTCAAGTTGGCAGCATCCTGTTAAATTGTTTTGTGAGAGCTGAGAGCTTGCTGGCTGATGAATGCATGCTCTGTACTGTGTGATACCATGCATATAAAATGGTTTATTGAGCAAAATAAACAATTCTCTGCAGTTTCTGTCAGACAACTCTACATTTCTCTGCAGTGTCATAACTGACAGCCATGACCAGCCAAGTAAACTCTACCTGTGCATTTGCAATTCTTTCTCTCTATTTCATATCATTTAACCCTAAATATCTCCTTAGTAGTGCACACCTGTCACTTGTTCTGTTGGAATTTTTTTGATACTCTAATTATGTGTTATGTTACATACAATGGGGATTTTACAATAATATTTACCCATGAAGCTTAGGCTGTCAAAGACCTTCTGCTTATCTGCTTAATATCTCATGTGAAACAGTTGTTATTTCCTAATTAGTATGCATACAGTTTTTCTAACCATTATTTTCAGTTAGCATAGGGAGGACTGAGGTAGTGTGTGTTGTTTAGTTGTTGCCTTTAAAGGAACAAAATTCATACAATTTATTTTCATCATCCAGTTTTCTTATTTTTTAAATGCAAAAGTGGTACTTACAGAAACACAGGGACCCTAACTTTAAAAAAGTTATATTTTCATTTCAGAATTTATTTCTTCCCTGCTGAGTACATCCTTTTATTCAGTCCTTATCACTGATTTTATGCCTTTTATTTACTTGTGTCAAAATGCACAGGAAGAAAACAGCAGATAGCAGAGATAGCAGAGCTATTGTAATTTCATCCAATATGTCAAACCATCTTTTAAACTTGAAAATGGTCTTGTTTTTTGGTACACAGTTATTAACGGGATAAGATTTCTGCAGTCTTCGAGCATCCTTCATTAGTGCCAAGTATCCTGAAGCTAAAATGAGTGGAACCTGTACCTTGATGATAGCTCTGCCAGTCTGTGCTCATTATTTTCAAAATCGGCACAATTTTTAGATGGAGAGGAGAGGCTGATTAAAATCAAGGTAATATATTAAAGGTATCCAGTATGAACAATAGTCTGTTGACAGTTACTTGGTAATTTTGTGATAATGAAGTAAATTCATAAGTTAAAAAGAAGTGCACAAGGATGAACATGTTCAAAGCTGTTGTGCCATTTCTGCAAGTGACCTTTCTGTGTCACTTCCGACCACCTTCACTATTTCTGAGAAGGGAGAACTCCTCAAAGAGCCTATCTTATGACTGGTAAAAATTTGAAAACACTTTGAAAGAGGGAAAAGTGGCCTTATTCCTGATCCTACATCAAGATAATTCATAATCAGACAAGTTTATTACTTTCAAATGAGCTCTTTGCAGAAGCCCATGG
Organism: Rhipidura dahli; assembly: GCA_013399225.1. NCBI lineage: Eukaryota > Metazoa > Chordata > Aves > Passeriformes > Rhipiduridae > Rhipidura > Rhipidura dahli. The sequence goes on from VXAC01004222.1 coordinate 2,105,311, forward strand.
AAAAGGGTAATTTCCTTAAAGGGAAATGCAGAGTCCTTGTGAAGAGGATCACTGTGCAGCAGTACAGACACAGTGACGTGCTTTCTTTTATTGCTTTTGAGGTAGCTGTGTAATGCTGTTCTGGATTAGTGATAATAGGAATATGCCAGCAGGAGGCTGGGGCACTGTTCTATTTTGTTTATTTTTTAATGGTATTAGGAAGAAAAAGTTCCATACAAAAAAAAAACAAAACAAAACAAACAAAACAAAAAAAAAAAACCTAATGAGAGAAGCACTTGGGGTTTTGTAAGTTTACAATACACTATGTTTTTCCTCTAATGAGATATTAAAATTTTATCGTTTCCATTTGACAGCCTTCTCAGCACCCTCATGAATTAAAATCCAACTCTACTTCTCTAATAAAATTGTTAATTTATGACTATTGTGAACTTCTATAGTACTGATCAATATTTATTTTCTGAATTGGCATCCCACTAGACTTATTAAAATAAACAATCTGATCATAGAAAAAGTCTTTATGTTTCAATTGAGTAAGAAGCTGTTTGAGTCTTACTGCTGTATTTTGAGACTTTGAGGACTCCAGTGAAGACTTAAACAGACTCAGGCTTGCCTAAGGCAATGTGTAAATAGTTTTTATGGTTTTCAGTTAAAGACTTCAGCATGAGGAGTTAGAACATTTGAATTATTCCAATCACTAAGAGAACAATTAGGTCTTTGAGCAAATCACTGTTTTTGGCTCCTAAAGGCAGATTATTTAGACCCTTTTTGGGTACTTTTAATCATAGTCTGATTCTCTGCACATGGTCTATCTCATGTCACCTCAAGATCTGACACTGAATGCAATTTGTTGCCTGCATGGAAGTGTCCAGCACCATATGAGATGCCCTCAGGGTATCCAGGACCTCTGTGAAGAACTGGGAAATATGACACAAGGTGAATGGGAGACCCTTGCTCTTCTAGCATGTCACCTGAAGGCCAAGGGAAAAGCCCTAAAGCAACTGAAAGGGTACTAGATGCCTGTATATCAACCGCTCCAGAGAGCTGAAGAATGAGCAGCTGGCTGTTCTTGTTAGAGCCTTAAGTGGATAGTGTGTTTTGAAAATTTTGTATTTTGTTTTCATGCTTCCTTGCCTACACATTCCTTTCCAAGCTTTTTTCTCAATATTGACCCTTTTTCAGTTTTTGGGGTTTTTAGTGTTTTGTTGGTTGGTTGGTTGGTTTTCTTTTTGCATGTGGCATTTTGCCTTGGCAGATGTAAAGATACATATCATGTTTGGTCTAAAATATTTCTTTTCCTACATTTCACATTTGTAAATATTTTCCAGATTTTGGAACATAGTTTTGCTGATTTATCTATTTTTTGAACATGAATGCTGTCCATAATTGTACAAGGGTAGAGTGCATGCCCTGTGATGTGGATTTTCAATGTAATAAGTTAAATAGGCAACCTTTATGAGGCAGCTGTTGGATGCAGTCATGATTGACAGCTCAGAAGCACAAGGTGAAAGCACTGATGAGAAGCAAAAGTTTGATTTACTGTGGGTGAAAGTCACTAAAGCAAATCCAAACATTAGCTGGTGCAGTGGAAGGTTGTCTGTTTTATTTGCTAATGAATAGCTCTCTCCAAAAAGGGTCCTTGCCTTGCCTACAATGAGCACAGATGGGAAGGCTACATAGCTAAAGAAGAGCTGATGACTGTGTCTCCCTGAACTGTTATTTTCTGATCATGACTTACTATCTTAGTACATTTGCCATAACAGAACATGTACTCTAATTAGAAACAAGTTGCAATGAAAAAGTTAGAAATAGAAATATTTTATTCCCTCCACTTTTGCAGATTTTTTTTCCAAAATAATTGAAAAGCACTCATGATGCAGAATTTGGTCTACATATCTGCAAGAAGAACTTCTAAATCAGCTGGCTGTCTGGGGTAAGGACCTCACATGGGAATTCCGCTGTTGCTTATTAGAGCTTTCCTGATTTCTAGTGTCACTTTTATAATGTTAGCTGGTGCCAGCACACAAACTGGAGAAATGTTGATTCATGCAAGGTTTATATGGATTAATCAGTATGAGAATCAGTACCTCAGAGACTCAGAAATGTGTGCAAACTCTGCTGTTCCAATGCCCATAAATCTTAGACAGGCATTTCAACTGAAATTCTTGTGTGGTTTTTATTCACTGAATATCTAAGTAGTAAGTGAGAGATTGTTGCAGAAATAAAAGTGGTTTATTTTCAGTGACAGAGAAAGTGGGAAAGGAGGCTATAGGGACTGTTCTAATCTGTCCTGTATGGTTATAGTGAATACATCCATTTTTGTTTTTTTTTTTTTTTTTTTTGTCTTTTGTCCACCAGAAATAAACAAGTGCTTTATCTATTGTCCAGTAGTTTCCTGAACTAAGCCTCTCTCCTCTGGACCTCTTACAGGCAGATTCATTAAAAAAAAAAAAAATTCTCTGATGGGAATTACCTTGCTTGTCCTTGATTTTGATTTTTAAGTGAATGATATTACACTAATCATTGCAAAATAAAGGAAGTGCTAACATGTGATGTATCTAATAATCTGCAGGTGGAACAGATGTGTCTGAAATTTACTCTGTTGTCTCTTTTCTGCTGCTCAAGAGCTGTACATAACAAACATAATAACCATGAAGTTAAGCTGTGTTTGCTTTTTTCCTCGTGAGAGGAAGGCGAGGCTGCTGGAATATAAAAAGGGTTTCCATTGCTTCACCTGCTCTCTTGCATATTTCCCAGTACACTTGAGCACCTCCCATTACCCTTTGCTTCCTACCATCTCTGTGTACTAGATCTGCTGAAAAGAATTGCTTAGGCAAAGAAATATTTGTGGTTGGCAATTTTTTTTTCTGCCCTTCTTCAAAATTGAGCGTTTTGGTCTCAGTAGACAGAGAGAAGAATACAATTATCTCCTTAGAAGAGACTTGCAAAGTGTTGGATGTTTTTCAGCATGGACTTCATTTTAGTCTCAGTGGGAAGAAGCAGGACAGTAGGTATCCCACCCCAAAGTAAGGAGGGTTAATAGAGACAGTAAAAGACCTTTGGTTAAAAGTTTCTGATACTGACGGGTAAAAAAAAATCCCACTTGTACAAAACCATACTAAACTAAAAATGTAAGTTGTTCAAATTACTTTAGTGAATACTAACAAAAAGGACCTTGGTTGTGAAGGAAATTTTATTGCATTGAACGTGTATTAGTCAGTATTAGAAACATCTTCTATATGTTCCAGTTCCAACAGTTACATATACGGTCTTTTATTGTTGAGCTGCCCAAATTACGACTTTTTAAAACCCAAGCATTTTCTGAAATTTTAGCCTTTTGCTCACTGAAAAATAAAGTACAAGAGGCTTGTAAGCTCTAAGATTGCTGGGATGATCATGAGTTAAATTATTCAGTGGTTTTGAAACCAATTTTCTTATCTTAGGTCATTAGAAGCCTGCCTATTTAAATGCCAATCTAAACCACAAAGCTGGTTTTCATACTGCCAGGGAGAACTGAAATCCCTGGAACATTTGAGATAAATACAAATTGTGTAAAAGATTTTTTTAAGATTTTAAAGGAACTATTTTCAAACTAATTTTATGTCTGAGTAACAGTCACTTTGTATTCTTAGAGGATTCATTTATATTCAGGGATACTCAGCATAAGTGCTTAAAACTAGACAAAATAATGCCTCAATGCATTGCAAAGATCTGGAATATCTGTTTTAAGCACAACAGTCACCTTACCCTTAACAGAAGAGCCGGAAGCAAAACTCCATAAAAGACAAAATCCTACTGTTAAACAAGTGCCCTATCTTGGTGTGGTGCTGATGTGTTTTTACTTGTTTTTACTGAGCAGTTTTGTTGTGATCCAAAAGCACATGGGAACCACAGGTTCTCTTTGTGCTGGGCATCGCACAAATTTATAAGAAAAGGGACAGTCCCTGGATGAAGGGTTCAGGTGTCCTAGGCTTTATATTTGTGCTATTGGGACCTAAAAATCTTTTAAGCTTTGTGTTTATTTACCTGTGTTTTCTGATAATACACTGTTCATTATCTTTCAAGTGAGCTGCTCATTATCTTTGAGAAAAACTTTGTGTAACAGTAGCAGCAGCTGCAGTACCAGTGAAATGCATATAGTATCTGGAGAACCCTATTTGCTGCCTGATGATCTGGATCCTGGTTTGGTTTTGTGCTTTGTCTTCAGATCCCTTCAAAATTATTTTATTAAGAGACACTGAGTGTGAAATAACACTACTCAAAGTAGGGCTATAAATACATCTTTATCCTGTTCTTGAGAAATGTTTCTGTATGATCTCGGTTCCCTTTATTAAAAAAAAAAGAACAACTTACAAAACAACTTTGGTACAAATATCTTTGATAATGATGCTTAATGTTTTTCTACTGTATAAGAGAAAAATAATGAGGCCACATCAGAAATCGCAGCATTAGCAGCAGAAGTACAGCTTCTACAGAGTTTGCACTTTGTATTTATGAGGTGCGTTTGGTGGTAATCTTTAAAAATTCATTTTCAGTTCTGTTTTCTTCATCCATATATTGCTAGGGGCTAAAAACTAAGGTCTGGCATAATCGCTGCTATCCTACACTGCCCCTTCAAGTAAGAGAGATTTTTCATACAGTGAGACAAAGTCTTGGGGTTGCTACAATTTTTGATCCATGTTATTACAGCACTTTTATTCTCTTTGTTTTTTTTCTGATACAACTTTGGTTTTTACTTCACCTCAGATTTTAGTTTACTAGGACTTAATGCCACTTGCATGCAGCACATCCTTGTCAAGTTAATAAAGGTCAAGACTTTTCACATACGGACACATGATACGAATGCCTGCCTGAAACACTTATTCATTCAAATTTCTTGGGAATATAGTGCAAAGAGAATATCAGCTCAGATCTAGTTTAGACACTTGACAGATTTTGATCTGGGTTAAAACATGTGTGTTTGAAACTAATGTCAGTGGCACTTATCTCAGATTTATATCCATGTAATTGGGAAAGTCATCTGATTCTCTGCGGCTGGCTTGTCTGCTAAGATTTCCTTTTCTTGTCTCATGCATCACAAAGCTTGTCCCTGTTGTCTCATATATAAGCAGTTAGATACATGTGTGTCTTTGATCAAGTTATGTTTGTTATTTTTGTATCAGTCTTTACTAGTCCCACTCTGCTCATTGCTCTAGTTTATCTTAAAATTTTTGAACGGCAGTGTGAGCAAGTGGGATAAATATCAGGTATTTTCATTCGATCCATTCACATTTCAGTACTTATATTAATTGCTGCTAAAAAATGTATGGATTGAATTGTTATTGTTGTTACCATTCCCATGTTCAAAAACATACTGAAGAGGAATCAGAAGTCTTTGTAAAATAGGGTGGTATTTGAAAGGAGTCCCTTAATGTTGAGATCAATGTTTTTTTGATATATGAGGGCTAGGTAAACTGTGAGGGGAAGACTGCTCAGCTATCCAGTCCTGGTTACCACAGCCTTGTGCTCTGTGCTTTAGTGAATAATTTTGTCATGCTGGGAGGGGTTTCCAAATGAGGTATAAATGATCACTTTCCATTATGATTTTGTAAGGTCCATCTTGGCAGTAGGACTGAGCTAGGCTAGGTTTGGAAGATGCTGAACCATCTTTTTCTCTTCTGCCAAACATGTGATATGGCTTTTATTCATCCACTATGATCTTAAAACACTTAAGCAACCTTGTTACAATTAGTTGCTGGTAAAATTAGGAGGATTTTAGCATTTTCCGATTACAACTCAGTTAACTGAATGTGTGAACTATCTTCTGGAATGGCCAGTTTATCTCAGTTTTAAACCAGGGGCCCAGACAGACTTGGTTTCTAACCTGAAATATCTTGTATTCTAGAACTCACGTCTCTGTGCTTTGCAGTAAAAAGAGCTAATGTGATATTCCTTCATCACATACAAAATGAAGCGAATACTTTTAATTTGTGAAGACACCCACATGTCCAGGATTGATGGGGCTATTTTCTTCAATTTTAGATCAAGTGCTGGAAGTACTTTCTAACTAAAAGGTTTTTTGATTATTAATGGTTGTAGAATATTTGAAGATGTAAGACTGATTAAATACTTCTTTCTCTTATGTTATTTTTGTTGCTTTTTTTGTGGAAAAAAAAGAGGCATTTGCAATAGAGCGAACAAGGTGAAGTAATACAAGTGTGGTTTTCAGTACACTGATTTTGCTTTGTGATAAAGGAAGTGCCAAATGGTTCAGTGCTCCTAGGTGTACATGAGTCACACTTCTGTTCATCTCATTTTGAAGTGAAATGCTCTGGAAATTGAGTATATGAGCAATGCTAGATAGTCAAGGAGATACTGGTAGAATGAAGTAAGTTGCTTGAAATTAATTATTTGGGAAGTGCTTTGCAAAGCAGAATTGTAAAGGAGGTGAAATTTTCAACTGGCTTATTAAAATGTGAGCACATTATATTAATTAACTACTGATTAATATCCCATTTTGTTTTCTCATCAAGTACAAGATCTGAAAATTAAAGTACACTATCTCCAACATACATAGCCTTCACGTGCTTTGTCTGTGAAGATGTAGTTTAGTTATTCATTAGGAATTTAATCTATTTTTTAACTTTTAAAATTGATTTCACTATTTTGAGCTGCCTGATATTCTGAAAGTTGTGTGTTTTCCATCTAAAGTTAGATCTGAATCCCACATATTTGTCTTCTCTATTTGTCAATTTACCTTCAATGAATTTTTGGTAAATAATTTTCATATCTCATTTAATTTGTTCCTTCTCTCACTTTTTAAGACATCTGAGTCCAAGCTAAAAGTACAAGTGCACAGAGGTATGGTCGTTAACAGCATTGAAGTGCCTTAATGTTTGAATAGGTTGCTAGTGTGTTTCAGAGGGATGAGTTGACTGACTCCCTTAATGATTTCAGACACTGAATATCAAAACACACAAACCAAAAAAACCCTGCCCTTTACCATGCTGTCCTCATGATATTAGACACCAAATTGCATTTTAAAAATAATTTGGACTCAAAGTCATTTGCATTTGTTGTACTCCAAATGCCTACATAACTTCTAAAGTTCAGTGTGTTAAACAGCTATATGCTATACATAGTACATATATTTTTTTGTGGAGACTTTGCACTGGAAGGGTTAGCAGGGTTGGAGATGTGGTGTGCTCCCACGGGAATCTTGGTATGGCACAATAAACAGGCCTGTGGGGTGCACTGAGTATATTTATCCCACATTATTAAAAGTCACCGTCAAATTGAGCTGTACCCTGAATAAATTTGTCTCTGTAAAAACCAGACTGTTTCTAGGCATTAAAAAACCCAAACCCCTAGGGCTAAGAAAGCAACCAGAGCAGGGGATGTCAGCATCATGGTTTGAGTTTTGCCTTTGCTCCAGACCATTTTGTGCCTCAACCTGTACTCAGGTACAAGAATGAGTAAAAAAGCTCAGCTCTGCTGCATTTGTCGCTTGCATTTTGAAGAGCACTGCATGCTATGGTACCAAAAGTTTTGGGTGTGCAAATAGTCAGCATTGCCTAAGCCATTATCCCTTAAGGATGTGGCAGTAGAGATGCCATGCTGCAAGGGGTTGTGCTGGCGTGCCGTGCTGTTCCCAACTCTGTCTTCAGAATCCTGTGGTCCCTTTGCTGTATATTTACCCTCTGTGGTAAATTGTGCAGTCAGGAGCAGTTATCTTCAGGAGAAATCACTTTACTCTAAGTCGAAGTCAAATTTAAGTGAGTGGTGACAGGAGAAACTGTGGGTTAAATCAATAGCCTCCCTGTCTCCCCCTTTCCATACAGGGAAGGATTCATTGTGTGCCCAGATACTGTTTCTCAATTAAGAAGCTATGAATTGAAAACTGGCATTGACTTTTCACAGTACTGCAAGGTTTAGATCCCCTTGTGTTTTCATCCCTCCTGCAACTGAGCACTTCAGCCTTCAAAAATTTGTTTTGGCTTTTGAAGTAGGGATGTCATATCGTTTTACAGCAGTGAGTGTTTCTTTCCACTTGCAGGTATATGGAAGTCACCACAGGGACCAAGATTGTTCAAGTGTTCAGCAAGAAAAGCTATATCACATTCATAAATCTCTAAGTCAAATCTGAAATAAAAGTCATGCAGCAAACCGGAAAATTAATTTTATTTTAAATCGAAACAGGGATCAGCAGATATAGCCCGGGATTTGAAAATGATTAAGTGTAAGATTCAGTTAAGAAGTTTCACCTCTCAAGAAAATATAAAGCAAACATTCTTATTCCTGACCTATAGATCTTTACTGTATTCAGAATAATAAAATGACTGATCCAATCACATATTGATGCAGAAGATCTTGGAGCATTTTTACTGAGACCTGAGTTAATAATAGGTTTTGTGGTTTTGGCTTTTCTTTCCTGATTAGATCGTGTTGTAGTTTCAGCCCCTCTCCCCCTGAATTGTAAGTCCTACTGGTAGATGTTGAAATGTGCTGAAGGTTGTATTTCACCTTATCCTTGCTTACATCAATGGGAATCTTGTGTAAATTGAGATTGTGGTCCTGAAGGTCCAAGCGTGCTTGCTTCATTTCTTGTCATTTAGACTCATGTTCAGTGAAAAAAGATTCAAAGGAAATGTATTGAGCAAAGCACGTAAATCTGATGTCCTAAGTGGATATAATTAGATAACTAAGTAAGTGGTGTTTCTAATTGGTTCAATTCAAAATATACTTGCTGTTGTCGGCTTTGAATCCAACAAAGATTTTAAAAGTCGACTAGAGACTCTTCCCTGCACCAACTGTAAATGAGACTTTCGCTTCATTGTCTTGCCTTGTCACTCACTACTTGGTTTTGAGGTTTGGATCGTGGGGTTCTCTACCTTAGCCAAAATGACTTATAGATCTTTTCCAAATTTAAAAGTCACTCTGATGGTAACATTGTTGAATCTTGACTAATGATACAGATAACTTCATCATATCTAGCTCCTATTTCTCTTTACTTTGTTGGACTAAGGAAATGACTGAAACTATGACTTAGCATAGCCTGTAGGGTATGGTGAGGTGGTAGGAAAGGTATTCTGAGCACTAACATATAATCCTAAAATTGCCGTATACTTACTGTGCATGAATAATGCATCTGGACAGATTCCATTGAACAATTTGAATTTGAAAACAACATAATGGAGAGTAACATTTGCCATTTCCAGGTGGTAATGCTCATACTGTTGATGTGAAACTTTGCTCTTTCCACTCCACAGAAGAATCTGATAGACTGGAGGACACTCCTCAGTCTGCCGCAAAAGACAGAAATACACGACTTAACTATTAATCCCAGCCGCCATCTGCCATGCAAGATTTTCACTGACTAGCCCCTTCTCAGAAACAAAATGTGAAGGAATGAAGCTTATGTTTGTAGACATACACACATGGAGTACATGGGGAAGCTTTTCTCAGGGGGAGACTTTTTTTGGAAGTGGAGTCAAGGTCAGGCATTTTGACCTTTGGGAACAGGAGACAAGACTCCTTCCAGTTCATAGGATCCCTACAATTTTTCAAAATTTCTCCATCATATCTCTCCTGCCTTTATGTTTCCTTTTGTGATGAATTCTTATGACTGGAAACTGCATTTTATCTGCTGTTATGCCCCACTGAAGGGAAGTACAGGAGATTTTTCAGCTCCTATTTCACCCAGATGCTTGGTAGGCAAAATTCTCCTAGCTTTAGCATTTTCCTGTGAATTGGAGCAAGGGATTTGATATTATTTTCATTAAGCTTTGTAATATTTAAGACAGACTCACTGAAGCAGTGATCTTTGACTCTGACAAAAACCTGTTGAAGTCAAAGCTCTCCCTGAGAGCATGATACTTAGATTAGCAGATCTGTCAAAACTGGCTTTAAACCATCATTGGGCTTCCTAAAATTCACTTGTGTGTTATTTACCTTTCATTGACCTATTATAAGTGCATCTCCACTGAGCAGTTATACCACAATCTAAAATTCAGGAAATAATGATTTCAGTTGTCTTTAGCCTTAGCCTTACATCATGGGAATATAGCTTGTAATCTACTGCTGGTGTTTGTGAGATCTAATGTTTGGTCTAGCTGTGCTGAAATTATTTACTGAAATTTCCATGTTTGGGTTTTTTCCTTCAAAATAAAAAGCTAATGTGTTGTAGTATCATAGAAAAGGAAACCAGAGATACTTGTTTTACCTTCATCTGGAAAGTACTAATATGAAAACATCCTGCTGCATCAGTTCTGATCTTAAGAGACTTAAGCATCTGGAAATGAAGATGTGCTAGCCCTAAGATTTTTTAATAGAATTTGGATCCAGGAGCTGGGAGGATGTGAAAAAAAATGAGCTTACCTTACCTTCATGATGAATGAAACATTTATTATTAATTAATGCTCGAGAAGATAATGCTGCAATGATGTCTTGCAAAGATCAAAGGGCATAAATCTTTCAAGTTTTAATTCACATGAAATTTATACACATACTGAACTTTATCTGGAGATGTAATGCCATGAAACAGTACTGAGGTTGGATGGGGAATTATGAAAGTAATTCTGGAGATAATATTTCAAGGTAAACTACTGTTTGGATTAAGAAGAAATATGAGTATTATGATAACCTTGGTTTGCAATGTCCTTCATCAAATTATCAATTTATTACTTTTGCTGCAGGCAGTTTCTTTCATCTATACCCAGATACCTCAGGAGGAATGCTGCTGAAATTGGATTGAGCAACCTGGTCTGAAATAAATTTGACTCTCCACTCTGAATGGCAGGTTACACTAGAGGCTATCCTGAAATCCCTTCCAACCTGAATTATTCCACCATTCTGTGTTATACTGATGAGAGACCAGAACAGGGCCCAAGTAACCAAGGATGTATTTGAAATTTCAGATATACTGGAAATGCATACACCTGCCACAACACAGGAAGAAGTAAAATGTACCTTCTAGCTTTAACTGACTTGAATAAAACTCTGCTGCTTTTCTAAGAAAACAGAAGAGGAGAAACAGATGGGAGTGAATTAGGAAGAGAAAAATCTATTGTTGTGATTCTTTAATCCATTGAAATAAGTGAGCCTGAAAATGTAGTAATAAAAGTTCAGGGACTTTATTTTAGGAGGAATTAGGTGCTAGCAGGTATTTTCTAAGGATCAAGGTTACACTGGCCTGAAGAATGACATCAGAGCAGTCAGCTCTGGAGAGTTGCATCAGTGATTCTGCACACTACAGCCTGTGCTGAAATGTGTTCTCATGACTGGAAGTTCAGCTGCTCTCTCTAGGATGCAGGTAAGTTTCAGCTGTGGATTCACCTCTCAACCTCTTTTTTTCCTCTTTCTTTCCTCTTGACTGGTATTGATGCCATAGCTTAGTAAAAGGTAATTCCAGTATTTTCTTTGCTCAGCCTGACTGAGTCACTCCTCGGTCAGCAGTCATCATCATCTGTGCTCTGTGCACTGAACTGAATGACCTTTTCCACCTACTCAGGACAAATACTTTTTTTACTCAGCAAAGACAGGCACTCTATTCACCAAGAGTGAACATGTCAATTTAAAGTGAAGTAGGAAAACTGAATTCTGGCTTCCTAATATAAGCAGGCAGCCTTAATTTAAATGCCAGCAAGTCGCATGGCATTAAAACACACTTTTATTGAAAAAAAAAAATAGTTGCCATAGTTACCAGAAAATCACAAGATGATACACAAAACTGGGGAAAAAACCCATTTTAATTAAAGGACACAATTGCCAAAGAATAAGAACAGCCCTTTCCTTCTCTTTCAACCAACTGTGTGGTGACATCATGACAGTAGCTATAATATAAAATGCAAAATCTGACAGAATATTGAACCCTTCATGGACTAAATATATAAATATATAGCTAGTACATTTCTAAGTATGCCTCAGATATATCATTGGAATAATTGTAGAAAGGGTAATATGTAAAACAATTGGGCTGAGTGGAGTACCAAACAGAAAAAAGATGAAAGAATTGTCTGGGGAGCATCGCACTCCCTTGGAATCTTTTGCCTTGTCAGTGTCCCTGGAGCTCTGGGCTTTGTGGTTTTCTGAAGCCTAACCCTATGTGTAACCCCAACCCTAGCCCGACTCTGTGCAGGAGCCGCATTTACAGCTAAAATAATATGCTCAAGTTTCTAGAATGGAAACATTCTTCTAGAGCTTTCAAGGCATTGGTGGGGCAAGAATAATGTTCATAACATGGATGAGTCATTGAAAGATAAACTGATGAATGTCTTGGTCAGAGACATTAAATATGCAGATGACACTGTGTTGTTCTGAGGGGGTCAGTGTCAGGCAGCACAGACTCATAGAAGGGCTTTATAAGATTCACGTATGAGTGAAATGTTAGGCAAAATCTAATACAGGTTAAAGTAAATTGATCCTCTGGGAAAAACAGTCTAATTTTTGCATTATCATGGTAGGCTGTGAGCCTGCCATCTCCTAGCATTTTCCAATCTGATTATCTTAGGCTGTAGCAGTTTTAAGTGGGATCTATACCTCTTTGTACTGAAGGACAGAAAGCAAACCACTTTCTACATGTGCATTTCAGGAGAAAGAGATAATTTTCTCATTCAGATCATAGTCAGTTCTGAATGAGAGAGGAAGGTCTTGAATTGTACTGTAACCTGTTCCATTAACAGAGTAGCACAGCAGTTTCCATTTTTAGATCACAGTGTGCAGCAAGGGAGCAATTTCATTGCCTTCCCAATGCAATCTGGGCTTGACTGTGTATATGGGCTTTTTAATTAGCCCTCCCCCTTCCCTGCACACATATTTATGCAGGGAAATTTTTCAAGAAAATGCACTTTTGGGTACATATCCAAGTTTTGTGCGTAAAATTGTATAAGATGTGAAAGAAAGCAGAGCCATTTCAAATTATTATGTCACCAAGACAGGAAAGAAAACAACATGATGTAGAAAAAACAAACGACTGAATATTCATGAGAATAAAACCTATTTAAGCCAAAGTTGTTACAGTCAGCCATTTATAAGCAATCCACGGGTTGAAATTTGTGTGCTGTATATATTTGGTAAGCAACTGGAAATTGTAAACAACGAGGTAAAAGCCAGTCAAATAGCAGAATAACTAACAGCAGTGAAGAAAACCCCAACATTTAACAGTGCTTTTGTTTCCTGAAATTGTCTCTGCTGCTTTAATATATCACACAACTAGAATATTATTTGCAACAGAGCCTTGTTTAATAAATATGGAATCTCATTCTGGAATCCAAATTTCTGATGCCCCTGGGAGCAGATGGTGTTGGCAGGTAACTGTATCACTGAATATTGTAGCAAAAACCAGTCCTGCTCATGGCTGATACTGGGGATGTACGTGACTCATTTGGAGACATAATCCAGCATGTTAGACACCTCACATTAATTCCCTGTTAGGTACTGCAGTTCTGTTTGAGTGAATTTTGTTGCTCGTCCTGTAAATCATTAAGAAATACTGTCTGTCTTCTATAGAAAAGGAGCATGACACAGCAAGAAAACTGATCTACATAGAAGCTGTGATTGTGTATGCTCACGGAGGAGAATCAAGACTAGAATAGAAATTGCTTGCTTAATTTGTTGGGGTATAATCTTTTCTCTAGCCCTCAGCTCCTTGTAAACGGCTTATGCCTTTTGTGTGGCTTAGGAGCTTGCATGGATGGTCATTATCCCTCACATTTCCAGCATGTTAACTATCTATGTCCCTGTGGAATTGGTACATTAGAGCCCTACCTGCAAAATACTGGCAAATCTGTAGTGGGAATAATAATTTAATATCAGAAAATGGTGGCAATAAGAAGATGGATGTAATGATAGTAAATGGCACATAGTCACAGAAATTAGACATTCTTATTCTGAATTATTCGACTGGAAACATAACTGTAATTTCCTGTCACCTTAGGTTTGCTTGGAAAAGTTAAAATCTTTAGCAGAAAGCTGCCAGTAATATTGCCATACTAGACAGATGTTGCTTTAAGCTGTTCTCCCTACGTAAATAAAGATGTCCATTTGGTCAGGGATCAGTGACAATGCAGTGTAGCTGCTCATCTAGCCAGGATCCCGAGGTAGGGGTGTGTGAATGCTTAGAATGCCCAATTGTGTAAGTCCCAGCCATATTGGAAACAAATCATTGTTGAATAAAAATTATATGTGATGGTGTAAATTTTTTTAACAATGTTTTAAAAATACAGAAGACAAATTTCTCTAATCATGCATTATCTGAAGACATATTGCATCTTGCTCTTTGCAAAGTATGTAACATTGTTACAAAGTGGTGGGATAGTATTACAATCATTATCTGACAAGCCACTAAAGCCAACTAACTGTGAAGTTTCTTAAATAAAGTGCGTTGTGTACACGAATTGTAAGTATTACAAAAGTATTGCAAAAGTAAACTTCTGCATGTAGTGTTTTAAATTATGATTTTCCAGAAATACTGACTAGATAAGATTATCTTTGATTATGAGGACTAACTGTAGATGCCATGCTACTGTAACTAATTATTCCAATCTTGTACTATTTACAGATCTTGGAAGGAAAAACTTTCCAGCGCAGAGCATCTTGGGGTCAGCAGCTGAAAAAATGAAGTAGTAATCCCCTTGCTTGCATCTGACATTCATTACTTTTCCTTAATAAGGTATTTTTTCTTATGACTTTTAGCATCTTTAAGGATAGCAGTGAATTTCCTAAAGGCAAAAAATTACTCTGTATTTACTTGTAGAAACTCTGTCTTTTATCAGAATAAGGAACAGAAAGAACTTCAGACTTATTGGATCTTGAGATTGCCTTAGGAAGAAGGACAAATAGATGTAGTGCAGATGTTTGAAAACATAAAAAATGCGGTTTTGTATCAGAAGAAAGTTAAAAGCCATACTGACATTTCATACTGACTTGTTAACTGGTGAATGTGTGCTGATATACTGGGGGAAACTAGAATATCAAATGCACTTACAAAGTAAATCTTATTGCACAAAATTTTTTTAAGATTTCATGTTAAAATCAGAACCATTATTTCAGTAAATTTCATTGAGTTTTAGTGTCTCTTCATCTATGCAAGCAAACTGCTAAAGAAGTGTTCTTTATTTGGTTGTAGAGCTTATTTATACCTGAGATCTTTTATGTTGTATAATTCTAAAGAAATTGCTGGATGAGTGATATGAAGTTTCCAATAATATTTTCTCTCTTTTTTTTCCCCCCAGGTTTTAATTTTTGACTCTTTTGTTTGTTGAGATGTTCTGCTTTCTAAGAGCCATCAGATGATTCCTTTCTTGTTCAAAGAGGAGAACAAGATTAAGAATATACAAATAACTTGTTGTCCTTGTTTAGAAATGGTATTCCCCAATCCAGTGCTCCCACTGAAACACTCCAAGCTATGTGTTGCTGGCTCACTTCCCTCTTCCCTCCTCTCTGTGGCAGGCTGGAGAGGAGAATTAGAGGCACAAAAGTTAAAGATCAAGGGTTTGAGATAAGAACAATTTATGGGAAACATTGATGAAATAAGAAATGAACACTAACAGCAAGAACATTAGTAATAGTGTATACAAAGGAGGTGAAGCTTTCCCATTCAAGTAGTTACCATGCAAAGCCCTTTCCATAGAAATAATCAGTATTAATCCATATAAATCTGTTCAAAGAAACTTGTAGTAGAAAATAGCAGACAGTGCAGATTTTGTTAGCTGACATTCTCTTGAAGTATATGAATATTTTTGTATGTCATATAAATGGCACATAGTTAAAATAATTCTAAGTAAGAGGAGACATTAGTGAAAAATAAAAGCAAAATATTGAACAATCTACTTTGTTAACAACTTTATATTGGCATGTAGTTTTTCTTATTCATACAGATAAAATATGTTTTATCTGAAGGACTGCATCCTGTGGCAGTGACCCACATTCCAGCAGTTTGTGGAGAACTGTTGCCTGAAGGATGGACTCACACTGGAGAAGTACACGGAAAACGGAATCCCGTGGGAGGTACCCCATGTGCTGCAGGGAAAGGACTCCTCCTCCCGAGCAATGTGTGAAGAACTGACCATAATCCCCATTCCCTGTCTTCCTGCATCTCTGAGGGGAAGGAGGGAGAGGTAGGGGGAAGGTATTTTTGAGATTTATTTTACTTCTCATTATCTTTTTCTTATTTAGTTAGTAATAAATTCAATCAATATCTCCAATTTGAATCTGTCTTGCCTGTGACAGTATTTGTTGAGTGAGATCCCCTGGACCTTATCTCAACTCATGAACCTGTGTTATATTTTCTCTCCCTTGTTCAGGTGAGAAGGGGAGTGATAGAGCAGCTTTGGTGAGTGTCTGGCATCCAGCCAGGGTCAACCCACTCAAATGTCAATGATATTTTGGAAACTCAAAGTCACAGTCACCCTGTACTACCAAACCTGCACGTGTAACATGCAGAAATGGATTTGATTGGTGTGCAAGCTAACAAAATAAGTCACTTGATTATGGATGATCATGAGTGTAGATACGGAAGAATGAAGATACAGAAGAGTGCAGATGTCAAGTAAGGTACAATTAAATTGATTGATTCATGATCAAGGCACTATTTTCACTCCTTGCACTGAGAGGAATCCTTCCCCAAGTATTATTGATTCTCGTTTCAGGAAGTGACTTCTTTGCACAGTTCTGTTGCTCTAATATATAGAAAGGCAGGGGCTGCCATTGCATGGGGATTGCATCCAAGGAAACATCTTGCATTGGGTCAAAGGGTGTCACATCAACAGGATCACCTTTGTTGCTGTCATGGTGCCCACAGGCAATTTTACTATCTCCAATACCTCTCTGGAAAGGGCATGGGTCTGCACTTCAGTCTACCCAGAGTAGTGATATAAAACTAATTAATTATCCTGCCAAGATGAAAACAAATGAGGAAGAAGAGTGAAAGCATACACAGGCACAGGTATAAATCAAGTTTTGTCTTTCTGCATATTGATGCATACATTTTTGTGAAGGCTTGAAGTCACAAATACTCTGTTTTAATTAACATTGTGCTCCAGAGAATTAAAAATAATTTCTTCAGTAAGTCCAGGGGGGTGCTGTTGATGACCCTTCTGTAAAGGTGAGTTGAACTCACAGAACTACTGATCACACTCCTGGGAAACTGGGAGACTGCTGGGGGACCATTTTGCCTTTGGAGTTTTAAGAATCCACCTATTGACAACCAAAAAGTATTTTGTTGCCTGTAGATTTCTATAAAATAATAGAGGTTTTTCTCTAGGGTAATGTTAGATTAATTCCAGAAGCACAAAACTGAAAAGGTGAACAGCTTTTTTTTATTTTTGCAAGGGCTAGGAAAGAAACAACAGTCTTCTGAAAAATCCAGGAATTCAAAATTAAAATTAGTAAAATAAACACAGGTGTGACTTACCTTGCTGGCTGATAAGTAACTATTTTCTTATTGGTTTCCTGCTGGCCCATTTGGGGGCTGCCTTGCTGCTGTGCTGATTTAATTCCTTTATGGAAAAGTTTGAATGTCCTTTCTTTTGTTTTAATGTCACCTTGCTGCATGACTGACCAAAAAGAAGATATCTGGTGAGACTGAGGATATGAGAACGTAGGCCTTAGTAGTGTGTTTTGTACACAGTGTAACTTTGAAAATGACAATTTATAAAACATAAGATTATCTTTTAGTCTGTGTTTTGTGGGATATTTCCAAGCAGGAAAACACAGCAGAGACAATTTTTTGAATACAGACAGTGTTATTGACTACTGTGCAACAAACACCTGCTGGTCTGTGATTTTCACTGTGGCATTTACTGCCAGCTTGCCAGAAGTTGCATCACAATTTTCAAAATACGCATTTTTCTTCTTATAAAGCAGACTTCACAGGAATGCATTTAGTATTTTTTAAATCCTTTAATAGCTGATATAGCTAGTCAAGGATAAAAAAAAATCTCATAAATATGTGATTGTTTGTTTTATTCATTCATAATAGTATCTTACAAGATACAATACATATCCCAGGGACTTTGGAGATATTTTGTCTGCTGACACTTTATGCAATTAAATCAAAACAATTTAAATAAGTAGAGTAATTTCCACTTAATTGTATTTCTGAAAATATTTAAAAAATCTAGTTATGACGAACGTGTTGAATATATTTTGTAAATGTTTTATCAATTTTTTTTCTGAAATGATTATGAAGTATATAATTAGGTATAATGTATACCAACAGACAAGCTATAACTGCTGAATGTTAAATAATTTCTCATTTATAGTTACACTTTCAGCATTTAATTGACCTTTCAAAAAAGAAACAGTGGATGCATAAATGTACTTAAAGTGTACTTCTTGAAGTAATGATTTTTCTCAGCCTTGATTGAATTTAGAAATATAAAGTCAGCAAATTTTTGTTTCCTGAGATGCTTTTGCTAATTAATGTTAGTGTTTAGGTAGTTGTCTCCTTTTCTTTTCTTGTTCTTCCCCCCATTCTTCATTTGTTAAGAACTTAAAATTATGAGAGGAGAAGGATTTGTAAGAAAAACCAGGGGCCATTCTTGGAAGCTCTACCCACTGCTTGGGTGTGCTTGGGCATTTGTTTGAGCTCTGGGCAGGCACATGGATTGTGGAATTCATGTTTATACACAAAAAATTAGGTCTGGATTAATATAATAATCACCTTAACTAGAAATCAGGTACTATAGCTGGAGTTTGGGGAGAAAACATGCTGATATCAATAGCAGAGCTATGCAAGTACATTTTGCACCTCAGTACAATTGAGACTGCATTACCTACAGGTTTGTAGGGACACACTATTGTGTATCGCACTTTTGGAAATTATTCACCTAAGACATCTGACTGCTTTATGTCTCTCTTTGAATGCTTTATGGTTTTGTATTCTTAGTGTCATGCAAAGTTTTCATCCTTCTAGGGGAAAAATAATGTACCATCTCTGGCCATTGCTCCTAACCTTACATGCTGTTTGGGAATTATTTGTGTCCATCTGGTGGTTTTACATGAAGTGTCAGGATTCCATAGGAATACAGGTTCTAGTCACAGATTTCAAGAAATGCTTTCTGATTCTTAGTCAAGAACTTTTGAGTCTTGTCTCTTCCTACAGTCTTTCTTCCACCTATCATGAGTATTATCATTCCAGAGAGTGTTTTAATTCTCTGTAAATTTCATCTATAAATCTAGTTCAGAGCATTCTTTACTGGTCTTTACTGGTCTGTTTTTGTTTCTGCTACTCCCTTTCTTTGTCTATCTACAGCATAAACCTTATATGAAATATAAACTCCTGAAGTGAGAAAACAATAAAGTTGTATTACATTTGCCTGGTATAAAATGAGCAGAGAAACAGAAATGCTGAACTTTTCTGTTGAAGGAAACAGAGACAGAGAAAACATGAGAAGCTGGGAATGATCTTGTTCAATTGTTTTCATTATTAGTTCCATTATTGCAATTGACAGCTAATTCTCTGGTGCTATGTTCTCCTTTTTCCTGTTTGATGTCTGGAACTGGGAACTATTCCAGTAAAATACTTACAAAATTTTCCATGGAGAACATAGATTTTTTAATAATATATTTAAACTTATCAGGCAATTCATATACAAATATATGTCATTGAAATGTGCATATTTTTGTTTCCAACTTTTTAAAATTTCGTGCTATGTTTACCTGGGAACATGAGTAGAAATATAGCCTTTTGTTTTATTTTTTTGTTGGTTATCTTTTGCAGCCACTTTTATTTTGAAGGTTTTATGTTAACAAATTTTAAAAATACTCTTTAAAATTTATTTTTAATACAGTGTCTCAGATTACAAGCAATTTGGTGAAGTGTTTACATTGTGTTTAAAAGTTACCTCCAGCAAAAGTGAAGGGACCTGATGTTAATGCTCTCTAATTACACTACCTATGCAAAAATGGTGAAAGAGCTGGTTTACTGTTGATCACAGCAGGACTGATGTAATTTTGATATTTTTTTCTAGTGCACACTACAGAAAAATTCCTGGAGAAGCCATAGTTTCTCTCAGTCTGTGTGCGTGAAAGAGAGGACTAGTCTAATTGCCCTGTCTGGCTGAATTATTCTGCATTTCTCTATGCAAAATATAAACTCTTTAACAGAAGTTATTGATACAGACATGTTTCATAGGAGTCTATAGTTCTCATGTCTCATTTAGACCAAGAGTTTGAGTTTCACGGTCTAAAAGTACACTGAACATCAGTAGCAAGTTATAGTGTCTCATTCTGGCTTGGTCAAGAATATAATGCAGTCAAGCAGTGTTTATTTCTGGCACAAGATTTTGCAATCTTTTCTTCTGAAAAGCTTCTATTTTCAAGAATCATAATTTTTTTTTGAACATTTTCTGATCAGGTCTAATCTTCCATAATTTAGAAATTTTAAAAAATTCTTTGACTGTAAACCAAAGAATGTTTATTTCATACTGTTAAAATTGTGAAACAAATGAGCTTGGCAGTAATATCTGGACATAAAGACTTAAACTTTTTATCAGCATATAATGGCTAATTAATTCTAAAATCTTCATCCTTTTTTATTTACTTTGACATAAGTTTCATTCCTGCTTGCAGAAATTGATATTCCAGAGGAAATTGGCTACTGGAAGCATGAAGCTGTCCCAAAAAAAAAGCTGCATCAGCTGAGGTAAGATAACCAGCTAAGATACATCATTTTTTAAAATAGATTTTTGCACCAATTATAGAAAGGGCAACCTCTGGTTGGACTCTTAAGCAGCTTAAAACCTCTCTCTCTCTCTCCTGACAATGAGAAAGAGGGGAAGATGCTCATTCAGCAGGTTAAAAATGTTTTTCAAAAAGATTAAAATTGATGTGGCTAACCTTCCCACATATACCTATTACCAAAGACCTAGCATTTTGACACCTAGTGGTACTTAAATACTGTCCTTGTTTGTTTTTCTCTATGCAGAGTTTAGGAGGGTGTTCTGCATGGTTTGTTTTAAAAAGTGGTTTACATGTAAGGCTTAGTTGCATTTTACACTCCTATAAACTGTGCTCTAAAACTGTAAAATATACTGCTGTGTGAAAAACACCTGTTATTTTTCTGTGTAGGCATTTTCTGAAGATACTGTCTTTGTGTGTAATATATAAACTTAAGAATTAGAGTGACTTGCTTAAAAAGATATCTATCTGTTTATGTGACTGAAATCATTATTGATATTTGTCTCTTTTTTGTAGTGGGATGTGAGTTCGAAACCATCCCTTTCACTATCATATGGCAAGGTACAGGGATACTCCACTCAAGCATCTGCTTTTCTGTATGGATTCTATGAAAGGAAAAATTCTGCCTGAATGTAAAGCTTCATAACATAGGAAATTGAGATTCTGTAAGATATTTTAGAAGTAATTTTAGGTGTTGTGACTATTTATAATATTAAAAATCATCAAAACAGGAAGTCTTTTGTCTTGCTCTACATACAAAATGGATATTCTGCAAATGGCTGGGATAGGAATCCTAACATCTGTTTAAAAGAAAGCAGAGTAAGATTTTTCTGAAATTTCTTACCATATATTTGTTTAAAACATAGCTGTGTTGACAAAACCATATTCACAACACAGAGGATAAGCACAGCTATAAATATATTCATAATGACAGTGTAGATTTCTTAAGAATTAAATCTAGGTTGTTTAAAAATTCATATATGGCAATTCATTTATTCTAGATAACAATTTAACTGTGGATGGGAAGTGGTGAAAAATTCCTTGTTTTGCTTGGCTTCCACATGAAGCTTTTGCTTGGCTTCCACATGAGGCTTTTGATTTACCTATTAAACTGTCTTTTTCTCAACCCATGAGTTTTGTCACTTTGACTCTCCCAGTTCTGTCCGCCATCCCACCAGCAGAGTGAGTGTGGTCACTGATTGCCAGCTGTGGTTAAGCCGTGACACCATCTGAGCAGAAAAGTGAGATGTGTGATCAAACTACCCTGAAAGGTGTAGAACAAATAATAACAGGAGGATGAACTATACTTACAAATAACCCTAGTATTGTTCTTTATATCCTTAGTTGGTTTGCACAAGGCTGTGTTTCCTCAACTATTTTTGACAAGACAAACACCAAGACTGAAACCAAGCCAAATCCAGGATGTTGTAAATGTATCTGCTTTCAATTTCCCTGAAAGGGGAGAGCCACTCCCCTCTCAGGTCACTTCTTTTTTTGTCTTAAACCTTCATTTAGGAAACATTTGTAATAACTACTTCATCTTTAAAATCAAGTTCATTTCAGAGGTCTTCATGCAATGGCTGAAAAATTCTCTCCTGACCTGTTATTCTGATGTTCTCTGTACCGAAGCTGTGCTTTCATGCTCCTCTGGGCTAGACCTTAAAAAAATCTCTTCTAAAAACCCTGAAGTCCAATGTCTGTATTAGCCTTATCAGTGAACTATTTCAATAACAACACTTAGAGTAACTCTCCTAATAAATAGTACAGGGAGAAACAGCTCTGCTAAAAATCCACTTCTGGGCTCCAGGCAGATAGTGAGAAGAAATCAAAGCATGAGAGGATAAGCTTAGCCATCATTGCCACATTTGTCAGTGGTTGCCCTGGAATCTTTATCTACCATAAGTGAGCTTGTAGACTCTAGGAACTACTGTGACTAACTTTTGGTCCTAAAGACCTTGGGATAACCACCCCCTTTCCCTTCAGCAGCTGGAGATGTCCAGCAAAGGTATCTGCAATAAGTCATGGCAAAGGGAAGATGAATACCCAGGGCTTTCAACAACTGCAGCAATCAGATGGAGGGTAAGTAAGCTCTGGTTCCCAATCACACCTTAAAAATGCCTTTTCTAAGCAAAGCACTTAGATTTAGTACGTGACAGCACACCCTCACACACTAGCAGAGGTAAACTAGCTTGTCACACATAGTTATACCACCACTACAAAATGTGGCTGCTTTTTCGTCTTAATATGAAATGCAGCTTGCCACAATCCTTCCCCCAGAGAAAGGGTAATGTGTAACTGGTCAGCCAGCCTGCAAATTCTACCACAGATTATACAGTTTTGCAAATTTTCTTCATTTCTCTGTGTGCCAGCTGTCCAGTTTGTTGAAATTAGAACAAAATAAGGACAAATAACCTTATCAATGTTTATCTTTCTATTTTTTTTTAAGTAAAGTAATATTAGGGAGATATACAGGGGGCTGTGCAGGCAGTTGTGTGAAAAATTTATGTGATTAATTTATGTGGGGTTTTTTTTATTTCTTGTTTCCTAGCTGCACATCTATTTCACTTTGAGTGCCTGTGCTTTCAGACTTCCAATAAATTCAACAGTTTTCTTTATGCAAATATACCTCAGAATTGCAGAGCAATTAATTTATGTAGTGGGTAAGTGATTTGACAGAAAGTTGCCTAATGATAAGGAAAACGTACACTACTGGCTAAAAGCTAAACAACAAAGTGAAACATTCAATTGTTAAGCATAATTATCATCCTGAAATCTCAGAAAGCTGCTCTGCTTATAGAACATGGCTGTTACAACAATGCCTTGCCCTCTTTAGGTTCAAGCTGCTTTAATTTTGTCCTATGAAATCGTGTATCATATCTGTCTGCAGTCTCACTCTACACATGATAAAAAAAAATAAAAAAAATCTTTCTTTATGACAAGTCTTTCTCTGAGACTACATCTTTATTTTGTTATTTGGACTTTGATGTTCCAATGTGAGCAAAATTCAAAACTGTCTCCTCAGGAAATTGTGCCTTTTCTTATAAAGCAATTTAATATAAAAGTAATCTAAAATTTGTTTTATTTACTAATTATATGTAGCTGCCTTGTGGCTAGTCAAAACAAGATTAAATCACTGGGCAAAAGTCCCATCAGTATGAGTGATGACAATGTACTTGAGGTTGTTGCTGTATATAAATATTTTTCCTTAATGAATACCAGGATGAATGTTAAATTCAGGTTCTAATAAAGTAGTAGCCACAAAATAAGCGAGGAAGGACAACAAAATGGAGAAGAAGAAAAAAACCCCAACTTTCATCAGCACTATTCAGGAATGCCAGGTATTTTTCACTTGAAATGTCTGGTTGGCAATCTGTAGTTCATTGCTGACAAGCAGATTTTCTAGTGTTTTAAAAATAAGCAGGTTTTGAAATTGTTGATTCTGTCTAAAACTCAGTCTGGTTTGTTTGTATCACTGAATAAATTCATTATTTACTGCTAAAATCCTTGTAGACTGACAGTTATTTTTATCCAAGGAAACTACATCAGAGAAAGTGAGTGTTACCCTTGCCATCTGGCTTTTTAAATACCAGAAAGAAAGTTAGAGCTACAATAAATGCCCTACAGGCAAAATCCAGGAGTTTTTTAGTGGCTCAGGGGATAGTAGGTATAACCTGAACTGTAGGTTCAGGTAAGAGAGGAGAATTGAAGACTGAAGGTTAGCAATGGTGTTTTGTGGCACTGCCTGTTGACAGATGCTTTAGGGCAGAAGAAGAAGGTCATTGATCTAAAGGTCAGCCTGAAATAGGAATGTCTGTCTTTTCCTATCACTTGCTTGTACAGGATTTGGCATTTTCCTTCTCCTGCCTCCTAGCAGCAGTCAATACCCAACATGGATACAATTATGAATATATATTTCGTAAATATCAATTTAAATGTATATCCAAATAGCTGTTGATTCAAATATTGCTTTACGTAGGATATGTAATAAAACTATCAGAGGTATGTATGTATAATATTCAAAGGACAAACATGTTATTTTACTTACCTTAATTAATTAGGAGACAATGTATTTTGCTACATTCCTTTAAAAAAGGATATGTATTAATTTATTTTTGTTACATGATTATTTATGTGACAATATAATGGGTTTATAGTTCTTGGTACAGTGCTCACATGAAGACTTTTACCTCTGCCTCCTGCTGTGATCTTAGATTAGAAGCAAGAAGAGAATGAAGCAGACATGAAGGTATCTTGTGGGAGAGGTTTCAATAAAACTCAAGTGGTGCTGTTTGCTGGTAAAAGCTGATAGAAGAAGGATGGATGCAATTTATGATTTTTTAGTTTATAACCTAAGGACTGAAAAGAGTGATTTCATCCAAAAAAAGGAGAAGTAAAAAGAAGATAAAATGAAGTGATTTTGAGATGTTATATGTAGAAATTAGCCTCAAGATAATTGATACCAGTTTTAAAATCTCTGAAAAAAAGATAGAGATTGAAGGAAGATAGTCTTTCTTGCTCAAAATCTGTATATTTCTTTTGGTTTCTGTTTTTGATTCTGTCAAAATGACACTGGTAACTGGTATATGGTCATCTTTCTGTTCAGCTTGTGGGCAGCCATGAGCCTGCTCCTTCCTTCTTTCAGGCTTTGCAGTAAGTACACATCTATTCCTTAGTTGCATCTTCCCTGGGGCAGCTCTACATGGAAGCTGCAGATTTTCTAAGCTCCAGCACTTCATGGATTGTTTGTTTTGTGTTTTCCTGCTCTACCCACCCTAGCATTGGATCTGTTTTCTGGGAGGTGCAAAGACTCATGACTTGTTTCTACATTGAATTTACAGATTTTGTTTTAGGAATGCAACTTCCTGGAAGGTACATATTTTCAAAAGAAAAGTTTTCCACTTGGGAAACAAAGACTTCAGAAAGGATTTATTTATTTGTTTGTTTATTAATTTTAATGAAGGAGATATGGAAATATTCAGGGAAATGAATGTTTTTGTTGTTACTTTTTGTGAGTTAAACTGGCTCATCACTCATGAAAGGAAGTAAGTAACATATGATCCATTAGTAAGAACATTTAAAGCTTGTAGAATCACACCTGTTCTTTACTTACCCCATTAATTTTTACAGTCTTTTAAATTTATGCTACTCTTACTACCTTTGAATATCATTCTCCCAGTTGAGAGTATGGATATCACAGATTATGGATATGTCAGTCTCAGCACCCCCCCCCCCTTTTTATCTCAGTTTCTTTCTTCATCAGTGGATGGCAATGTTTCCTGCTTAAATTTTTGATCATACTTTATACCTCAGGCTTGATGGGAGAGTGAATTTTTCTAGGTCATATGAGCTTTCTTCATATACGTTTTGTCAAAACAGTGGTGGTGTCCTTATACCTAGTAAAAATACATAGTGAAATTTTTGTGATGGTGGTATGAGCAACAGTTATGTATCCTAAAACCTAGTACTCTGGTATTGCTCCATTGTCACTGAGGTTAGATACTTTTCTTGTGTCACCAGGGTTTTTTTCTAGTTAGAGGCTTTAAAAATCTCTGTATTAAAATGCAAGAAAAAATATTGTTAATCAAAATGCTTTCAGTACCTTCAAAACTCAAGCAATGCTTTTATTTACCTCAAAGTCTGTCAACTAAATAGCAGTAAAGCAGAAAGTAGGTCATGCTGCACACTCCTATTGTTTCCTTAGCAGGAGTGTTTTGTGCCTCATTAATGTGAGTCCATGTTGTCTGCTGCTATTTCTAATTATATATGATGGATCACAACATCCTTTCAGTGCAACTGAACCTGATGAAGAATATCCTTGGATGTTGAATCTGGGAACACACCTCTATTTCAAATTCTTTAAAAATTAGTCAACAGATTAAATCACTAATCTGAGGTGATCTGAGTGACAGACATACATGCAGAGGTAAGAGAAAGATGTTGCCTGTGGAGTCTGAGGGCTGCACAAGCCTTTCTTTCAAAGGCTGTCATGGTAGAAATGAATTGCATGCATAAGTTTATTGTGCACAACTGTTGTTGAGCTCTCAACATTCAGCAGTGTATTATTCCATGAGCAACAACAGCAACTCAGGTACTAGAGAGGTTTTAAAAAAAATGCTCCATCAAAAAACTTGACTGAATTTCAATGTCCAGTGTATTAGCAAAAAGCTGATCTTTTAAACTTACTTTTCTCTGGGAGAGAGAACCCATTGTTGCAGGAAAATAGGGACATGTGCAGGTGACCCTGGGTGCTGGGACAAGGAATCTGTTTGCAGTCTCTCGCATCTGTAGCAGACTCTTTGTACCCACTCTCTCTCTGGCTGGGCAGTTCTTGTGCTGCATGGTGCACCATGGCCCTGCTGCAGAGGGTTCAGTAGCAGCCTAAGCTCAACCAATGTGTTGGTTTAATTGCTCATACTCACCTTTTTTCCTGGTCTGGCAAATGAGTAAATCCGGTGCAGTTGTCCTGCCAGCCTCATATACAGGATATGACTTTAAATTAAGATTGATGTGAGAATTGATGGAACTGATCGTCATTTTTTTTTTCTTGTTACACATTCCAGTATTTTTACTAGGACAAAAAACCCTTTTCATTGTGGATATAACCTGATGATCCCAATGGACCCAGCTGGTTTTGTTAGTTAAAGCAGGAGCTGCCAATTTCAGTATACCATGCAAATTTCATAGATATTGAAGCTACAGTCAGTTGCTTGGGCCTCTGGCTGTTACCAGATTGAGGTTCCACTTGAGCTTTGATTTCCCTGCAGCAGAGGCAGATACTGTGTCCTGTAAATGTGGTAATCTGGCAGCAGAAACAGGTGGCCTTCTTACCTGCTAGTCAGGTTCCAGGATGCCAAAAGGCCTGTCTTTCCTCATTGCCCTTTGCCATCCAAGCTCCTGGGGAAGGGCAACTTTAACAGTCTCAGCTGCTGAGATGGTTGCTGAGGGGTGTCAGCCATGCAAGTCAACTAACACAGACTAAACAAAACATGTTTCTACTGTTCTTCTGCTCAAACGAGAGAACTAGTGTTATCCAAGTTCATCACCTCCGTACAGTCCAGGTGTATGAATATGATGTTTGATTAGAGCAATTTCCTGTACTTTACTGTCTTGAGACATTTTCTTACTTTTCTTTCCCAATGTTTTCAGCTGACATCCAGGGCTGAATGTTTAGCTGAAGGTGTGACTCTCAGTTCTTTGTGGATCTTTAGAGTAAGACCCGCCTTCCAAAAAAGTATTTTTGCAACCAAAGTGATATGGGAGGGCAACAGACAAATAAATGCATATGTGGACTGATTTTTCTGAGGGGAGAGGGAATAAAAAGTTCACTCAGTTACCTGTAGAATGTTGCCCTCCTTCCAAGAAGGTTTGACATTTTGCTTTTTTCCCCCTTAACTGAATGAGAAGTCTGAAATTTTTGTGGAGAAGTATTATGAACTGTGAAAGGTAAGGAGATTAAATTAGGCTTTGGGACTTCAAAAAAGAATTACTTTATTCAAAATAAAGTTTAAAAATACTACCTTTCTGGAAACAGTGCATTTTACCATTTGGAGATAAATAGCAGAACAGTACCTCTAGAAGACAAAGTACAACTATGGAAAGGCAGTTTATTAGTTTCAGACTGCTGAGCCACTTCAATCATTCTATCACATTTTTATTACTTAATAAACTACTTTTTAGAGCATATTGCTGTCAAACACAGTATATCCAGTTAACATGTGCAATCATGAACAATTATACCAAAGCCCTTGAGGCGTAAATCTTTATGCCACTGATGGGAAATCTTGTTCTGAGAAATCATTATTTATATTTTGTTTCACTCATAAAGAAAAGGCCAATAAAAATAAATAGGACTCAAAGTATAAAAAGGCTTTCTGGCATCATTTGAACATTGTGCTCACCACAAAGAAATTTCTGAAAGGCTTATCTAACATGATGATAATAAGTAAGTAATCTAGACTGTTGTTGTTATCTGCTTTTTATTTTATTCAGTGAGCCAGACCCTACAGAAGCAGTGAACAATGTCAACAAGTCATGGATCTCAGCCTAACTGTATAATTAAAAAAAATCTAGTGAATAGAAAATATCCATCTTGATTGTGTGACCAAGAATAGCTTACTGAAGTCAGTGGAATTACAACATATAATTTCTTAAATTTATGGTAGAAGAATGACATTTCCATACAGAGCTATACAATAGAGGAAAATTCAATATAATTAAAAAAAATGCTACCACACTGTGTCAGTGTTGCTTTTAGCTCCAAGTGACAATCTACTCCAAATTAACTGAAACAACCCCCTCTTCCTAAAACCTGTGTATGTCCACACCAAACAAAAACCCAAAACCAAACTAACCAAACAAAACCAAAAAATCCTAAACAAAATGGAAAAGAGAAGCATATATTTTAAGAATTTTTCATGAAATAATGCAAAAAGGCAGTGTAAAAATTGTGAGGGTGATGCAGATTTACCAGTAAACTGGAAATGTAATATGGATTGTAAAAGAGTGATGAAAGGAATAGTGACAGTTTAAAACGTAAATTTTAGTAGTAATCTGTAAAGAATGAACAGAGCACTGATTAGTATTACTGGTGTTTTTAAGAGCATATTTGTTCAAATAGTTTGTCTTTCTATGTGTGTTGTCTCTAACAGATTCAAGGAATAATATATAATGAGGCAGGACCTGCAAGTACAAGCCAGAAATACTATTAGGTTGAAAGAAAATACATGTATTTGTAACTGAAGAAAATAAGCCCTGTTGTACCAAAACATTTTGGATTTCATCAGTTCTGTGACAGAACATCAATTCTGCTCTAGTGTATTTGTTGCTCTTTAAATCCAAGTTATGAAAATGAAAGTGAAATTGCAGTTAGCTGTTCTTCTGCAAACCCTTTCTGAAATTAAAGTTATATTGAGAGATATGTTGTTTTGGTGACTATTTCCAGCAATTAGAGAACTGATGGGTTTCTTCTGAGAGATTTGCAAATGTTAACATTTTGCATATTTTATCATGGGAATAATTTTACATTGAATTAAATCACCTCTATAGAAGGATCAAAAATTATTTGAGTGATGGCTAAGTTACATCGTTATTATCTTTGTAAGGAATGCTCTCAGATTGATGGATTATTGAAAAATAGAAACATAATGAAAAAAAGGTCAAAGTTGATTTTTAAGTACAGTGGTAAAACAGAAAGAAAACCTCACTTTGACTACAGTGAACACAGCTAATCTATTGGCTATTATTATTATTAATTATTATTGTTGTTACTGGTATATACTTTGCAGTCAGAATGTTTCTGCAGCCTATAAACAACTTATTCCTTCTCATTAACACATGCTTTCTTGCTGCTGTAAGAAATACTGCAAAATTTTCATCTGAAGACAGGTATATTATGTAAACCCATCTGAATATGTTCTTGATAAGCTAGAATGGAGAATCCTGCAAATAACAGCATAAATATTGCTTGTCACGTTTCAGACATTCATATCTAACCACACACGTGCCAGGATACAAATCACTTTTTGACTTGAAGAACTATCTCTCTTACATTTGTGTGTTGGTTTGTGTGACACTGTTTTGATCTGGCTTTTTATTTTTCATTTCTTCCTCTTTTTTTTTTTTCCCCTGTGAGATCAATGAATGTTCTGGAAGGAAGGTATTCAATTAAGAAAAGGAAAAAAGGGGATCTAAAAATAGTTTATAAGCTGACTGATTTTACTAGCTTAAATCTGCTGTGGTTAAAAATAGAAACCACCTGCATCTTCTCTGTGTGTATGTATGTGTATTCCTTCCTTACATACTTACAGAAGTGATTAGCAGGGAACTGCTTTGACATTGGTTTTACTGTATACTGATAATGCTATTACTTTTTTTAAAAGACCTTAAACAATCTAATTACCCTGGCACCATTTCTATGCTAATTTACCACCACTACAGGCATGGAATTGTTCCACTACTTATCTTAGGGTTCTCTTTGTAGTTTTGGGCGCAGTGATATTGGTGGTCACATCAGATGTGATCAATTTACTATACAATACAGTGTTTTTATAGATGCATTTTAATAAAATGCTAGTAGATTGCCCTAGATATTTATTGAATGTTGTACACACTGCAAGGTCAGCAATATCTCTTATTGAGTGCTGTAGCATCTGGAAAAGATGGTGCAAAAAAATGGTCTCTGTTTTCAATGCCTCTAGTAATTATGCCATGTATTTGGTGTTATTTTTGTATCTTCATCTGCTGATCATTACAATTAAAATTGCATTTTGTATTGGCATTTCTTCTCAGCACATTACAATTTAACACAGATATTTTTTCTCATATAGGCTCACCAATTGGATAGAAAATATTATTGTTAATTAGCTTTAAACAGTGGTTGCTTGGAAACTTCCTCAATGATGCTTATTACTTTTTCTGAGATGTAGTTTTATGTGTCTTTCTGCCAGATTAAATAACAATAAGAATGTTTTGAGTAAAAAAAAAAAAATAAAAAAAAATCAGAGTACGTTCTTTCCTCTTCAGATATCTCAACATACTGAAAGTCCTATTTGAGGAAAGAAATATAATATTAAAAAATCTAGTGGTAAAACACATTTGAATAGTGAAAAAAAATAAAGCATTTTTTAATTCTTTATGCACCAAACCCTTCTGATATTACTCCACAGTATTAAAGATGTCTATTTTGCCTTAAATAAGAGTTCTGGATGGAACAGAATTCCAAATTTTTGGAGTACATATTTTTAAAATTACTCTTATGCCTTTATTACTTCACTTACTTTATTATTTAATTATTGCCTATTACTATTTAATTGCTATTCTGCCTTTTAATACATGAAGGTATCCCACAGGGGAAGAAGGATTCTTTCTCTTTTCATTGGTTTGTTGGAGACAAGCCTGAGAGGTAAACATTTCTTCAGGTTATGTTACAAGGTATCCAAGGAGAAGAATATTTAATTTTCAAAGAGAATGCTATATAATATATAAAATAAGTAATAGAGACTGAGTCAGGCAGCAATTTGTTTATTGTGTTATAGGTTCTGGAGATGTGCAGAGAAGCTGATATCTTATTTCAGTTTCTTCTTTCTTTTATTTTTCTTCGGTGGTTTGAGAGGAAGTCCTTCATTAAGACATCAGTTATTCTCATCATTTTCATGCAACACAATTAAGCGGGAATGAAAATTTTTCTTCTTAACTACTTGGTATGTTCAGTCACATAAAGTAACTTTTAACTACCTGGGATGATCAGCTCCAGAGAGTCAATCTTGATTTGATTATCTGTATAGATAGAAAATTATCCAATTCAGTATTGAGAGCTAATTAATGCAATCATGAAGGATGCAGAAGATACAGGAAAAAAAATATTGCTATCTCAGTAATTTTTCTTTTTCCATAGAGTCAGGAGTCTACTGTACTCCAAAAATAGTAGGACTCCATTTATCCCTGTGAGCCACGAAGTTTGGCAAAAATTATGGCACAATTATTTTCTGACTATAATGTCAGACAGTATGGTAATTTACTTTGCTTCAGCCAGGTGGTTTAAGGTCTGTGGCTCTGTTGTGTGCGAAGCTTCTGGTGTTTTCTATGAGTATGGGACAGACCCTTCATGCATTGTTTTGGACATCAGAGAAGTGCTGCAGTGTCTGAACATAAAATATTCTGAACTTTGATCCAGTTGGGAATGTCAGTCTTTTGGACAGATGAGATTCAAAGCTTGCTTGTTTTTTTTCTGTTTTAGTGAAAACTTGAGACACCAAAGCAGCTCTGTGGCTGTTACCATTGAACATTTATACAAGCAGCAGAACTCGGCAGACAAGGTGGTGGAAAACTGGGTATTCTTTGGGGCAGGCTGCCAGGCCACTGGCTGTACTACGGTGACTTGTGAGTTATGTTAACACAGTCCTTCCATTTGTGAAACTCCAATAAAAATTAAAGTCATTTTGACAGAGGTGTTCTACCAATCTCTCATCTTAATTCTTTTCTGCTTTGTGACCACGTTTCCATCACAAATGCTGCTGCCACACTTAGCTTTGCCTTTTTTTATCCAATAAATTTCAAGAATTTGTGGAAATAGAAATTGCTCCACTCAAGTACTGAAATACTGAAATGCTTATAAAACAAAAGTTACTGTTATACCGCTGACCTGAATTCTTTGTTCAGTTTTAGTCATCTAGATGAAATCTAGACAGCAGCTGCTGGAGTAATCAGAAAAGTAGGGAGTTCATTTTACCAGAGTGCTGAAAAAGTCTGTCTTTTTCCATCTAGCTCATAGATCATGTAATTGGTTGCTAGAAATTTATCAAAAGGAAAAACAATGCTGGTCAAATGCCACAGAGAAATCATCCCAGTCAAAGAGCAAATGGACATGAATCAAAAGATCAAGGACAATGGAAACAAATAAAGCAAACCTTTGAAGAGTAGGGAACTGGTAGCCATAAGAAGAATGAGATTTTGAAGTCAGCTTTCTCTTAAATCCTTTTTGGCTATATCCTCTAACCAATGTGATAAGAGACCACTGCTGAAAGGGACTGGGCTGTTCAATAGAGAGTGCCTCAGGAGTTTGACATGATGCCAATGGAAGTTTTGTTCATTGGTTTATTTGTAAAATAGTATCTTAAGCACCTTGTACCATGCCTTGGTATTATTTACAGGTGCCTGCTCTGATTCTTTTTCAGCTCAAATATATAGTGTGCATTACATACAGAAAAATCCTAGATGTTGTCAGTGTGGTTGCATTATATTGCTTTGGGGCTTATCTTGCTCCAAAAGCTTGCAATTCAGGCTGGTATGTTCAGAATGGTTGTAGGATTTGGGTGTCTAAATCACATTGATGTCATACGTAAATAATCATCAGGAGTTAGATATATTGGTTTGAAGTCTGCACTCCTTAGCTGTGAATAGATTTGTGACTTAACAGTGCAGTTTGGGATTTTGAAAAATGGCTTTCCAGTCTTAGTTCTGTATTTCAGTTATATTTCTATGTATTTATTAGAATTGCCTGTTAATAAACTCAATTAAATAACATACCACACTGATCTCACTGCTTTCCCCATAAACTAAGTAGTTCATTCATGAAGTTGTCACATTTCAGCAAGAGGGAGCCAATTTTCCCCTGATGTTGTTTCAACTAATTGGCATGAAAGGATTGAGATTCAATACATTAGCTCTTTGCAATTTTCATTAACTTTCATGTTGGTTTTTTTTTCATTTCATGACCATAAAATTTTGTTTCATTTTAAGAGGGTCTGAATTTAAGATGGTGCTTCTGGTATAAAGCAAATAAAACATAAAAGTATATGTTTACCAGAATTAGATTCTTACAAAAGTAATCTCTTTGACTTGAATAAGACTATTTAATTGAATGACTTCTATTTAGAATCAGTAACATGGACCATTTTAATCCTGTTTTCCAGGGAAATATACTGTTATTGTGGAAGGTTGCTATGGTCACAAAAAGAAAATATTTAACAACTCCTTGTTTTATATTTGCTGGTTTCATATTTACACAGAGAAAAGAAGGGCTGAAGAAGAATCTGACAACTAGAATAAAGAGGTGTCTTCTGACATAAGAGATAAATTTTTTTTCAAGGAGGTACGTCTTAAAGTTTCAATTAACTTTAATTTCAGTATCAGTTCTCTAAAGTGTTTTATTTTCTAATGTCAAAAGGGGTTAATGAACAGTAATTTCACTAAAGTTAATCATTCTTTCATACAGTTTTTTGAACTCTTTGATACAGAATAATTCAGGATGTGGCCCTGCACTTAGCAGGTAAAAGGGCAGAGATCCTGATCATCATTATTTTAATTCATGTAAGTTAATTTGTCTTGAAGAATTTCTGTCTGTGCAGCATTTAGGTTGAAGATAGTTGTAAGAGTTTCTAATTGATCTTCCCATGAAGACTAAAAATGACTTTTCTCTCTCTGTTTCCTAAAGAAAAGAGTGTGATTGCCCACTTGCCATACTCTGTGCCCACATGTAAGATTTTTTTCTACAGCTTTTTCACTTGGTGAATGTTCTGCCTCCTCCACATGTGCTCAGCCAGTAGGATGGATCATGCTGCTTTGGCAGACAGCAGCTCCATCTTCCCTTTCTTCTGTGCTTCTTACCGAGGCCAGTGTGGACTTCTTGGCAATTCCTGTCTCTTCTCTGCAAACCTTTGTGTCTCCTACCATTTCATCAGCACAGTTGTTCATATTTAGTTCTGCTTCATAGATAAACATTTCACATAGTTTTGGAGTTGGTGTTAATCCATACTTAGTGTCGTTAGCAGTGTAGAAGTGCACATATAGCCACAACTGATGAATATTTATGATAAAGGCTGTTTTTAATCAATCAACATGTGCTTTCCATGTATTCTATACAGCTGCTTTGGACTCAGTGGTGCATAACTATTATCCAAGCAGCTATCAGAATTTACGTAACTCTTATCAGGGCATTTGTTTTATAGACCTTTCTTTTCCTTTTTTTGTGTCTTTTGCATATACTCAGATCTTCAGGGACTTTGCTGCTGTTGTGCCAATATTCCTTACATTTTTGTACTCTAAAATGACCAGTAAAGAATGTGTTATTAATATTTCAGTGATCACTTTTGTCATTTTATTTAAAAGTAAAACCAATCACAATTTTGAACCAAGAAGCTTTTTCCTCAGGAAATAGCACTGAAAGTAAATAACTATAAAACCTCATCACCATTTTTTTTCCCATGTGAAAAAAGTATACCTCTGGATGAACTCTTTTTTTAAAGCACTGAGAATTCCGTTAAGCCTGTGTGACATAAGCCAAAATATAACAATATTATTGCAATTGAGGCAGTGATACAGAAACACAAAGTGGCTAGGATGGAAAGCCCATCAAGCTTCATAATTTTTCTGTCATTCTCTGGAGACATCTGTATATATTTCTGCCTGTGTAACTATATTTCTTTATATTGTGTCTGTGTATGTACATAGAAAATTGTATGGATATTTGTACTTATGCAAATGTATCAAATATCCTACAATTTGTTTTCCTTTTTTCCCCTTTTAATTATCCAGGACAATTTCAGATTACTTTATCCATTTTCTCCCAAAAGTTTCCTGTTTGATTATGCCACAAATCTTTCAAAAGTTCTACTTCTTGCTCTTCTAATAACTGCTTGTGGAACAAAGCTTCACTGAGAATGTAAAAATGCCTTGGAATAATCCAAAAGAAAGAAGAAATCAGAATAACTTTAGAACAGCTCTACACAAGTGTATAAGTGGTTGCAAAAGTGTTTCTCAGGTATTCTTTTGCTGTTGTTAATTCTGGGTAGTCTCTGTGCACAAATTTGAGCCACATGAAATAAAACCACATTCACGTAATGTTCACTTTAGTCAGAACTCTGGGTTTAAGTTGCCTCAGAGAGAACAAATGACACCTAATCTGGATGACAATGCTGGAAGAAAAAAAGCTACAAAATGAAAAAACTGATAAGCAATTATTAGGTCGTAATGGTTTGTGCTAGTTCACTACATTGGCAATAATTTCTTCTTACGATCAGTCTTTTTTTGCTAGATGAAACCATCTAGGAAACAGAAATGGCATTTAAATTTATATTACCTCTAAAATACAATAGACTGCTAAAAAGATCAAGTTTGATAAATAAAGTGATTATGTTATTCATGTGACAACATAGGAAATGTGCATTTGAGTGAAAGCAAAATTGCTGGGTACTGGAAATATAACATTCACCTTTCTCCTCAAAGTGAGGAATTGAATGGAAGTTTTATATGACCTCAGTAGTTTTTCCATTAATATTGTGTAAATAAGATTCAAGTCTAGCAATGCTTGTTTGCTTCAGCAATGTATGATTTTGCAATTAATATTATAAAGATGAAAGACTTGTAACATATCCTAATTGAAGGAATTACCCTCCAGACACTATTGCTTCCTAGGCAATAGTTTAAAACCTGGTTAAAAAAAAATTCCAAAACCTCTACGTTAGAAATATTTTTGTATTGCATTAGCATTTTAAAAAAATTTTGAGAAACAAAAAATTTTTCTATATCCTCAAAACATTACATTTCTCCTTCTAATTTTTTTAGCAATTCCTTATAGAAACAAAAAGTGAATCTGGAGTTTTCATTTATCATAATGAAAATATATTATGAAAATGTTATATGTTAACTTGAAAAAGTCTTTAGGACTAGGAATAGGATTTGTACAGGACTGAGGCTCTTTTCCTATTTAAATGAAGTTACAAAATCAGAGCAGAAATAAACAATTTTTAATATTATAAACTATTTAATATTGGAGTTCATGAAGTTGCTTGAGTCAAAACACTATAGGTGAAAGACTATAGTCTGAGAAACTAATACAGATAGTCACACATCTAAGGCAGAAAGAAAATACCTAGAAACATCAAAAGGGCTCAAAAAAAAAAGCTGTTGACGTGGGACCAGTAAAAAAGCATAAGATAACCATGGTTTATTATTAAGCAATGCTGTGGGTAATACACATTTGGCGACGTATTTAGGCAGTGTTACAGGAACAAAAAAAGTCTTCCATATTTGTGTAGCTCCAGAAACCATCTGATATCTTGACAGAGTATTAGAATTATGCATTCACTGCCATGAGATACTATTAAAACTACAGTCTTATTGTGGGAGAAGATGTAAACATGTTTGTGTGGTAAGGTTAAGCATGGTTATACTTTCTGGATAGACTAGAAATAATTCCCTGTGATCTGAGACAGTATGGCAAATATTTTTAAAGAAGTAGTCTCTTAAGAAGTTATCATATGCTAATCCAATATTTATAAATCTTGTGCTTCTTTTTTTGCACTCAGTACTGACCACTGTTGAAGACAGAACACCAAATTAAAAAGTCAATGTGGCAAGTCTACCCTTAATGTGCCCATTATGCAGCTATTTTCTGCAAACACATTAATGTTACACAGAAGCCAGTCTTGATTATAATCTAGAACACAGAAGAAGGGGGGAAAAAAAGGATTTCCTTCATATAATTGTACTAACTGTGTATAACTATTTATAGTTATACAGGTTGCTCCTTCAAGGAGGAGTGTAGAAGAAATTCTTTTAGTGTTTTAGGTGATTTACTGATCCCGGTAAGGTCCATTAAATACTAGGAAAAAAATCAACCTGATTCATTAGATTAAATTTCTGTAAATGTAATTAAATCCTGTCCTGGGTTTGTTCATGTATCAGTAAACTAATTGCATTTAGTCAAACATTTGCTTTGAGTCTGAACAGAATTAAATTAATTTCCCTTGCTGTGAGCTGTAGGAAAACAACATATAGTAAATTGTTCAAGCATTGAGATTATTGACTTAAAAGGCAGAGTTACAGCAGAAATGATGATATATCCAGTTACAGAAGTCAATAGAAAAATTACATTTAATTTGAGGAACAATTAATTTTTGGTTATATATAACAATTAAAGTAGAAGAATAAAAAAATTCTTAGAGGAGGTTTATTTCCTTCTGCCTCTTGGATTTTTATTGTAAAAACTTGAGTTTTCTCCTCAAATTCCACAGTACAGTTGACAGGGATGAGACTAAGATGAATCAGAATTTGACAGAACAAAGACATCCTTTTTAGCTGCTGTATGGGTGGAAAATTTTAAATGGAAGGCATTTGAGAGGACTGGGACAAACCCTATTGCGTACACAGGAGAAAGGTTTCAAATAGTTGTCATATGAATGTTCAAAGGTCTTGACTCATAAAGGGCTTGTGAATGGAGAAGAACAAATAAAAATATTTGGAACTTATTTTGGGGGCAAGCCTATTCCATATTCAATAAAGGTTTGCATCTAGAGCAGGAACAAGACAAGTTATTTCTACAGCTTCCTGTTCTATTTCTGCTCTGAGCCAAGAAGAGGACCCATGAGCAAGCCCAATGCAGAGCTGAGCTCATGCTGTGGATGCTGCTGTGGTTGCTGAGCTCAGCGCTGCTGGGTAGGTGGGTACCAGCTCCACACTAACAATATCCATTGGAGTTTCTGTATCCAATAATGAGTGAGCTTGATAAACATAAAAGAATGCACAGTACAGAAATGTGAGAGAGGCTTGTGTCTCATTTCATGATTAGGTCAGTCATTAAGAGATGAGGATTCTAGGACCATTTTATTGTTGGTATAATGTCATAAAAAGAGACTCGGAACATCTTTCTCTGAGTGCCCTGCATTTGTGAAAGCCTGAATTCAGAAACTTCCCCTTTGCATGGACTGACTCTTGAGGCCCTGTGACAGCCATTCTCCTTCCAGTAATGTTGTGAATCTCAACCCTCTATTCCATTGATTCGCCCAGACCTGAGCTAGAAATCAAAAAAAAAAAAAAAAAAAAAATCAGAGAAAGATTCAGAGATTATTAATCCTGATATGATGTGAGGCGATTTTTTTTAAACTACTGCGCCAAAAAAGCAATTTTTCATCCAGCCATATTTTAGTTAAGTGCAAAGAATATCTGGCTAAGTTTCTGAGCTAGAGGAACACTTATTCTCCATGAGTCACTGTTCTGAGTCCTTTAAGATTTAATCATAATTTCCCATTACTTTGAATAAAAGGAATACATCCATGAATGCTAGAGATGAATAGAGAATCTATTCTCAAAATGTAAGTCAGACATTCTCACTCAATTTTTCTTTAAGCTACTTTATTACTGGTATCCTCGGGCTGGCTCCTTCATACTTCTTGTTCCTATATATATGGGGGGTTTAATATTCACAGCACCCATTCAGCTAACTATAATCACAGACAGACTGCCAAGATCACCACTTTTATCCATTTCTGTGCACATTTAGTTGCAACAAATCATAGACAGAATAAAATATGGGGGGACACTTTGGTACTAAACTGTGTGTGAAAGGTTTAAAGGAAACCTTGTAAGCAAGATTAACTGCTGAACAATGTCCACTTCAGAAGATCATATAAAACACTAAGAAGCCTGTGAAAATCTGGTTGATATGCAGAATCACTGGCAGATTAAACAGACAAAAGGGTAAAGAAACAAAAAGGGTCTGTCTATCATAACATGTGTTTTGACACTTATTAACTGGACCATCGCATGAGTACTGAAAGTCTTACTTGAAATGGTAACTTAAAGAAAATGCTGGAACAAATTTTTACTTATGAAAGCTAAAATCTGTAACTGATTATGAAGTACAGTTAATCATGCCTGTAGAATTTATGCAAGGTTTATAGTCTGTCAGTTTATTTACATGCATGCTGATATAAGTCACATTTATTTAAACTTACATAATTTATGATACAAAAAGTAAGTAGCTGATTCGCACGTGGGTGAAAAAATGCATGTAAAATTGATATCCCCAAAGAAAAAATTCATTTACTTATGTGGGTCAATTTACATTGTTCACTGCTGAATTTTCTAGAGACAAGTATAGTTTTGCATGCTACAACATAAATTCATAAGGATACAAGACTTTTCTTTTACCAGAATCAGATCATCACCACTTACAGTTCAGCCTGTAAGTATATTTAATTTATTTTGGCTACACTGCCCTATTTTTTCACTGTACAGCTCGTAGGACAGAACTCTTGAGAAGCTGTTTCCTTACAGTTTAACTAGTGACTACAATGTCAATAGACTTAAGCTGTATCAGCAAAAAAATTATTTTTTTTACCAATTTGGTATGGATTAAAAGAGTCCATTACTGTAAAAAAAAAGTTGTATGATGAAAATCAAGCTCCTAGAAGGAAAACCAGGATCCTCTACTACTAATTTTAGTGATTTATATTCTAGTTTGGTTTTTTTTCTTAGTACAGCTGAATAGTATGCCATCTATTCTTGTTCAGAAAAAAAAAGCTTTCAGTAAGACTTGAAAAGCCACAAGAAAGACAGAAACCAAGCCAGAAAGGACAGAAGACTGTCAGAAAAAACAAACCAGAACTCTAGTACCCTGAAAACAGAATGTGTGAATGAGGCTGTGAGGTGAAAGATGTAGCTGAGGCTCTAAGTACTGCAGAGAGTCTGCTGAAGTTAACTTCGCATAAACTATGTAGCAAATATAAAATAGAAAAAAATATAGCTGAGAAAAGGGTCATCTTTGAATCTGTTCAGTAAATTCTGGGACTGAGTAACTAAATAAAAACAGTATTGAAGTGATGTGGGATGTAAGAAATGTCATTACAAAACTGATTCAGCCCTCCCTCTACTCTACTATTCTATTTTTAGCAGTGACTCTCAGTGCCATAATGTGTTTTAAAGAAACCTGGAATAAGACATGTGCTAAGTAATTATAAAATCTGCCCTGAGGGAGAAGTTTCTTTCTTCAACCCATCAGTTAGAGGCTTGTTTATGCCTTTAGGCATGAGGTTTAATATTCCTTCCAAATGCTTTTGTTTTAAAAGCTTTATATTTTTTTCATTAAAATGTTAATTCTAATTATTTTTTTTATCAATGATGCTGACCCTCTGCAAGCCAAGTATGTCTGTGACAATGAATTCCACCATATAGTTATTTATTTATGCGACAAAAATATACTTTATGTCTTTAAAGGGCAGCTGGAATATGTTTGTGCTTTCAAAGACTTACTTGAGGTATCACTGATGAAAGAGAAAGGTGAGAAGAATTAAAAAGGAAAATGGTATTTAAGGAAAGAAATGAGATGGAATGAAAACAGATAAAACAACAGCAGCTTCAGAGCAGTTATCATTCTTCTGGTCCTTGTGACTGCCAAAAGTAAGTGTGATAGACATTAACTATAACCAGTTGTTACTTATAATTGTTTAGATTGCATTTACCCCCACCTTCTTAGGATCAGCAAGACTACCTATTCACCTAAGTTCATTTATACTTTCAAGTCTAAACTGCAGTAACATCTACAATAAAATAGTCCAATAAAGAGCCATTTAAGAAAATTTTTTTACTGCTTTGGGAAGCTATATGCAAGACAATTCAAAATAAATGCTACAGTGTCAATAAGGCACTAAATATTAAATAAAGCCTCACACATTCTTTTTTTTTTTTAAATACTGTATGCAAGCATTTGTGTTTTCCTTTCAATACTGGAACTCTTAAGAGGTATTTAAGTTTTTGTAATAGAGAGGAAATGTTCATATTTTCTACTTGTAAAATGACCAGTATGATTAACAGATAACATAAAATACGTGTGTAAAGAACAGAAATCTTCAGGTAAGTATCACGTCTCACAGGGGTTCTGGAGAAAAAAACCCGAAACAATGTAAGACCAAGTAATTCTGTGGTAACCCACACCCATCCAATATATTCTGAAATACATATTGGTGGCAGAAATCCCTCCTAGCCCAAACCTTGTGTATCAATAAAAAGCAAAGTGAGAAAAACAACAGGTCAGAAGAGGATGGATGTTAAAGACAGATGGGAGGAAACAGCAATACAATGACAAATAAAGGTCTTAGCTGTGACATTTAGCCACAGAACTACAGTGGATGTAATGAAAAGCTATCTTGCTTCTGGTGATGCTTAGGGAGCAATTAGATAAAGATAACCTTCTTGAGTTCCTGATGCCAAAGAGCTCTGCCACTGATGTCAGTCTTTTAAATAGCCTGTGTGGCCTCCAAGCTAGTGACCTAAGAAGAAAAACTGCTATTTTGCCTTCTGTCCACTTTATGCAGCACTGCCAGTCCCCTGGCTGCTCAAAGGGGAAGTCCTTCCTTTATTCTCCAAACCTCATTCAAGATATAAATAGTTATCACAGGAGATACTCAGAGGAAGAAAGACTAAGGGAAGGTTAAAATATTAAGTCACTCTGCATCCTTCCCTCCCAGTTTCCACCTTATGCAGTACTTCAGAATCAGAGCTATTTTCAATTATCTTTGCAATATTACCTTTCTTGCTATACCAAAAATCACAACTGCAAAGTGGCTGATAAGATCTTGTAGTTTAGGCTGTTGTGACAGATGAAGGACTTGCTTGTAAACTGATCCTTATTCCATTTTTACATACCCTGGCAGCAGATAGCATTGAAATGTTTATAATATGGGTTCTTTTGTGCCTGTTTTTTCATTTTCTTTTTTTTCACTCTAATGGCTTGAGCAGACATTTTTTGCTGATGACATGACAGCTGGGAGGATTTGCCATTTTCTTTGTATAAAATTTCAGAGAACTTCAATAAGCAGGTAAATTTTTATTCCTTTAATTGTAGCTCTCATTTAATTCTAGTTATATTAAGTTTCAATTATAATAGATGTAAATACCATGACCTAAGCCTTTAGGTAATGGGTAGACTTTATTTTTTTACCTCACATTTTTTTACAGCATTGGGTTTCACTCTGTGAGGCAGATTTGCCAGAAAAGGTTTAACTATGCAGAAGTGAAGTGAACAAGACAGTCTATATTCTAAGTTTGACAGATGTCTGATGATGAACTGTTGCCTACTAACTTCAACTTGCACTTAAGCAAGTTCATTTCTAATCTTGAGACCTCTTTGGTACCTGCATCTAATTATGCCTTTAAGACCCACTTGCAATCAACCTTGTTCCCATAAACATAGGGAGAATACATTAGTGCAATATAGAACTGTACAGGAGGAGGTCAGGACTTTTTCCTACTACATGTGCCAGCTTTTATTATCCTGCAATATGCACGTCTCCTACTGTTTGTCTACAACTGACTTATGTATGTTTTCACACATATCTGGATTTTTTGATGCAGCAGAATATTATTTTTTCCCAGGTAGATTACCTACATTATTGTTCTGAATAAACCAGTAAAATTTCAGTCAAGCTTGCCCTAAAATATCAGAGAAAGTTAGATAAATGGGGCAGCTTTTAAACACATTTGTGCTTCCCATATATTGAAGCCTCCTAGCTCAGGTGTGAGAACCGACCTCTTGCGGACTCGCTGTAACTCATCTGGTCAATGTTATAATGCAGTAGTTTAGAGATGAAGAGCTATAGAATACTGTAAAGGAATCAGGTTTACTTGCAATAAAATTTCTTATAAGCCTTTAAAAAGAATGCAGAATTTTTTACTTGAACAATATGTGTACACAACACAGAATGGATGACAAGAATATTTTTCAGGTAATGCATGGATTTGCAGAACTACAAAGGTAAATGCAATCTCATTTTGCAGAGTAGATGAATTGGATTTAAACTGAGAGAATGTGCAGGGCCTGCTGTCTGTGCAGCGGGCAATATCACTCAGGTGGTAAATCAATGTAACCTTTCTTTTGCAAAATTGTAACAGGACACTTTGGTGTTTAGTCCACTTTCATAGGTAAGAGCACTTTCTAGTCCTTTGCCCTCCTAGTCTCCTAGGGCGTTGTTGCCTCTGTGGTGGACCTGTGGCCCTACTCCGTAACAGAAATGATTTCATCAATTGTAGTGCTTGTATCAACTCTCTGGAAAAAGACATTGCTCTCATCCTGCCCGTGTTGTGGGTTTCACCACTTACACAATTACCAAGCTTCTTC
Organism: Rhipidura dahli; assembly: GCA_013399225.1. NCBI lineage: Eukaryota > Metazoa > Chordata > Aves > Passeriformes > Rhipiduridae > Rhipidura > Rhipidura dahli. The sequence goes on from VXAC01004222.1 coordinate 2,149,355, forward strand.
CTGACCTTTTCCTAAAGAGAGAAATAACAGTTCCTCATAATTTTTTGGCTGCTCACATTCTCTGTCGAAGTGGTACAACTCACACATTAACCCTTGATTGAAATACAGCTGTATCACAACAATCAGGGATTTTGTCTCCAAAACAGCAACCTTTCAACACTCTAAACCATGAACACTCTCAGGGATTAGTTTACTTACTAGCTCGATAAGAAGGGTGCTTCTGAACTTCATTAAAACAATTTTCAGGCAATTTTCAACGAATGCCAGAGATAAATACTGCACATGGTAGCAATAAAAACTTGCACATCTCTAGCAGCAGGACTCAGCCTTCCTTGAAATACCGATCTGGAGACTGTGAAAGAGATGTTGCATTTGCAGTAAAAATGGAATTCTGCTTGAGTTTAAGACTCTGTCAATAGTAATATAATCCACAATGTCTGTAAAGGGCTGTTTATGATGCTACCATCAGCTGCCACTTTGCAGAATACCATTAGAGAGTGATATTTACTATAAGAAAATATTCTTAGGAAGGAGAGTGAGCTGCAGAATAAAATCAATGATAGCTCACTTTCTTTAGATGAGTCCAGTTTTGAGATGCAATTGTATCTGTTTTCACTGGATTTAGCTGTGGACAGGTAGCATTCATTGTACATGGCTCTGCATTAGGATATTGTACAATAAAATATAGTTGGGCTGGAATCCATGAGGATGTTGGTAAAATGACTAAACAGATAATAACACTTGCAGATCTGTTGGGACTATGGTTTAGGTGCAGTGTTTGTTTCTTCTATGCAGTAATTTTTGACCACTAGATGGGACTGTGCAACTTTGTGCAATTGTATTAACAGCAATATTTGACAGTTTATTTTACTTGCAATTAATACTTTTCTTTACCCTGCTGAAAGAGGACTTTGTCCCCTCCCTTTGAAAAGGGTGAAATGAGCAGAGCCTCTTGTAAACAAGGATCTCCGTAATTCTAGTGAGACCAAAAAAGTAACAATGAACACAGTCCATCCAAAGATCTATAAAAGATACAGCATGCATTAAAAACCAGTTTAAAAGTTGTAACAAATTGTCTTATCGTCTGTGGAGTCTAACACTGCAATCGTCCTTCTTGACTCTGCCCTACTACATATGTCATCTTCATCATCTTTCTCCTTGGTGTTCAATTATCTTGGCTGTTAACAACTGAGCCTGACTCTCTAAACTATGTGTTATGCACATTTCTTTCTAATCTTAGGTTCAGCCAGGGTTCTGTGATACATTATTCAGATTAAGAAGCTGTAGGAGTAAGAGAAATGAAAACCAGTTATCCCTTTCCCAGATAATTCATTGAATTCGTCTTATGTTTCCCAGTGATCTCCAGGCTGTAGCAGTAAAGCACTTTCTACTTTGATGAACTCAGCAGGTTTTATTTCATTTTGAAACAATGTATGGCAAATGGAAAACTGATCTTGGTTAGATATTGTGATTGTAATGCTTCTTTTTCCTTTCAAAATATTTTTGTTGGTTCGGATTTTTTTCTTTTGTTTTTTTTCTTCAATTTTCTCTTTCTCCATCTTAGAATAGTAATCACCTCATGGTTCTTTTCATGTGACATCTAAAGAGGTTGACTTTCATCAGCACAGAATAACAGACTTAAATCCCAAGGCTATTTTAATCTGAAATGTTCAGGAAAGATCTTGACCATGTGACAGGGGTTGTTGTTGAATTTATTTTTGTTTCTTGTTGGAAATGTGACTTTCAAACTCTGTGACTGTCTTTTAAAAAGCTAAATAAAAGGGAAAAAAGTGAAACTTTCTTTTTTTTTGGTGTGAGGAATATTTGATAAGAGCAACTGGAGCACACTTACAGATTTAGGGCCAACTCATCCAGTCCTTTTTGTGGCCAACACTATCTAATTTACTCATATATCCACAATGCTTATCTAATCTGTCTTTCACCATTTAATCTCAGGCACTGAAAGCCATCTAATTTGTGGTTTATTGCTCCCCACTGAGAATTTGTACTTTGAAATAACAAGCCAAAGAATAAAAATGTATGGTAATATTCCATTTTACCTAGGCAGCACAGAATAGTGACACCACCATACTGAAATAACGTCCAGCTGACATGCACATACGTTGTAGAACAGTGGTTCCTCATGAAATGACATTTCGATAGAAGAATCCACCGTGGTTACTGAGGTACTCTCAACAAGATGAATTCCCATGTTCCAGTAAATGTCCTTTCTCTCTGGAGTCCAGACATGTCTCAGAAATGCCTTATTAGGACAGAGAATCAGAAACAGAGGAGGGAGAATGAGCAGGTTGTCTTTTACCATTGTCAGGAAGACAATAATAATTATAAGACGATATAATTAATATAGTTTCTATTTCTTACTGCTTTGTAAATGGTGTGAGTATGGCTGTATGCCATAGATATCTAGATAAAAACATGCTTTCTGTTTATTTAATGACAAATTAAGTGTGGTTATATATTCATGTGTATTTGAAAGTATTTCACCTTGGCTGATACTTGAGTTCATTGTGGGTGAGGAAATGTGACTGGCAGGGCTCTTTGGCATTTTCAAAAATCTACAGGAGTGTCTGACTCAGAAGAACATAAGACTCAATGTGAGTATGAAGAAAAAGTATGGGCTGTCCTGTGTGCATAATGGAAAGAGGGCATGGATGGTATGTGCACATAGGTGTGTGTGTGTAAATATGTATGTGCGTGTGTGTACACTTTCATAAATACATATTGAAGGCTGCTTCTCCTTTCAGTGTCTCAGGTGTATTGAGAAAAGTTCCTGGAGTGTCAAAGATACCTTGAAAAACTTACAGAACTCTTCCAGCAGTAGCACCCTTCCATTGGTCAGCTCTGCATTTTCTGCTTCATAATTGGCTTCGAAGGCTTGCCTTCCAGCCATACCCCACACATTGGTGTGCACCATGGAGAAGGAAGGATATGCAACAGCTGCAATTTCCTAAGCAGAGGTACCTGGCATTGCAACATGTGCTTACCTATTTCCCATTTTCTTATCACTGACTAACAGTGGGAAGAACATCGTGTGTGTGTGCAAAGGGACTACTGCAGGGTGAGATTGCTTCATTTCTGAATATGGACTGGATCAGGTCCACCTGAACTCCTAAGATGTGGGAAGCCAGCTCAGTCTCAAGAATATTCTTCACTCTTTCCCTGAGTTTCATGAAGCAGGTATGTGGAAAAAAAGAGCAAGATTTCTCCCACCTTAAAATGCTTACCCTTTTAAGAAAATTTTTACAGTTCTTTCCTTCAAACAATAGCTTAGAGTTTTACAGTTTCCTCCACAGAGAGAGATTATGACTGCTGCTCCTGTTGTTTACCTAAAGCAGAATACAAACACTGCTACTGATTTATAAATGAGAGACCTATTCTACCTTATCCTTCATGTTCCCAGGTGCTTGGCTGTTTTATTTAGCTTTGTTGCTAGAGAGAAAATTCTTTCTTTAGAGAGACCTGCTTTTACATTAGAATTCCTGATTTTCAGAAAATACATTTTTACTCTTCCTTCTTAGAAATCACATATTTTTATGAGTAAAGCTGAAACATTATCTGTTTCCATTTGTGTATGCAAGTTTGATGATATGTGAGATCCTATGCAAATATTTTTGGGGTTACATGAAGTTCTTGAGTAAGACGGAAGCTGTATTTTGAGGAACCCCCCTCAAATATTCATGTGGAGGTTATTTCATAGGATGAAGTTACTTGTTCCTGCCACTCATCAAGTTTAAGCAGTCTAGAAGTCTAGCATGGACATTACCTGCAATTATATGCTTCTGGCAGCCAGCTTGTCTCCACTGAGGGAGCTGAGCAGGTGCTTTAGCCCATCAGTGACGTGGGGTATCGATGAGGGCTGCCTCCAAACACCAGCACTACAGTCTGAGGGGCCAACAGCTCTAATAGATTCTCTAAGGGAGGGCAGCATCTTATTCATTTTATCTTATGAAGAGCAAGCTGATTAAAAGTGTTTGACAGCAGTGGTTCAGATGACAGTAACTGAGTTAACAAGGTTAAGAGGTTAACAAGGTTAATTCTCCTGAGTAGTGACTTACACTTTCAAACCTTACCTCACTGTAAGTGTTAAATAAGTGTCTAGAGATGTGAATGTGGACTTGGAGAAAGGAAGGAAGAATTTTGAGATTTGTTTGTATCATAAATGGATTAACCAAGGATTTAATTCATTTTTACAGTTTCAGAACCTGTAACTCTATGAAACTTATCTGATGGTGTGGATTTTATAGAGAAATACTTATCTGACTTGAGTTACAGGCTAAGGGAAGTAAACATCAATGTGTTGTATTCTCTGGGGTGTGTAATCGTTATAAATTGGGTACTAGACTACTCACAGAGAGCCCAAAACACTAACATGTTTCTTCAAAAGGATAAAAGGGTGCATCTGAAAAGCTGCCTGAGCCTGTTTGGAAGTTGGCAATGAAAGGAAAAAAATGGTACCCGATAGCCTGTGTCAGCCAGGAACAACTTTTTGACTTGCTAGTCCCAGAGAGTTTTATAAAGTGTTGTTTTGTAATAGCATCAGGGCTAAAAATAAAAGAAATTTAAGAATGTATCAATATGTGTGGTCTCACTGGAGACTAAGAAAACCGAAATGGTTGAGGAATTGTTTGAGGATATCTCCCAGTGGACAAAGAACTTCTAAATTGTATGTAGCACAGAATCTGTAAAAAGTAAAGTTGAGCTATGATTCCTGCCCCCAAAACAGTTCTTTTGATCTTTATGCAGAGAAAAATATCTCTGAGAAGAAAAACAACAAGAAAAACAAACCAACCGAAAATAGCCAACCCCAAAACATGTGTAGCTCTGAGAATAATCTATAGAAGAACTGTCAGGCAAGACACATTCTTTGTGGGTCTAGAAAAAACAGATTTTTTAAAAAAAGTAATATGTAAGAATTAGATAAGTGCCAACAAGAGGAGAAGACTGGTACTGATAAGGGGTTTTTATGTTTGTTTGTTTTGATGTGGGGTGGGGTTTTGTTTGTTTGTTTGTTTGGAGTTTTTATTTTTGGTGGGTTTTTTTTCTTATTATTGTGATTCTCTCAGGTTTGCAGCAGATTCCTTTAGGAATAAAAAACTTAGTACATGCTCTCATTCATATAATCATTTAGTGTACATTTTAGGAGACACTGTTCTCCCAGGCTACCCCTGGTCATGTTAAGGCTTACCAGGAAAATGCTCAAATTTGCAGATGTCTGAATTTGATGAAATAATGGTAGAAAAGCCTGACTCCAGACTCAGTGCAGCTGAGGAAGAGGCAGACCTGATAAATTAAAGCTTACTAAGAAGAATATTAAGTTGAAATGAAGATAACACACTTGGAAAATTCTGCCCAGAAAAGTGAGTAAATAGTCCCTATTAAACAGACCCCCAGGTCTGTAGTGACAGTGTCTATAAGGAACTTGTTGGTAAAGTCCTTTTCTCATATGATAGCCCTGGAGGTGTGTGGCTTATGCATCATTTTCACTAAGGAAAATTAAACAGAAAAATGACTTTGGCCTTAGTCTCTGAGAATATTGATTTTGTTATTTACAGAAGGTAACAGCTGAAACTGACTCTAAGCCACTTACAGCATTGCCAAAAGGTGCCTGGCAAACAGGATCTAGTAAAGAGAAGCATCACTTTCAGCAGCAAATGCATGCTTTTCCAGAAAACAGGATTTGAGGAAAAATTGGGTAATTTGAGATACAGATTCTCAGGGTGCTTGACAAAGATGGCTGGGTAGGACCCCAGAGGTTCTGTAGCTTCTATACCTGCCCACGTCTCTCAAAGCAAGCAAAGAGACCTGCCCTGCAAAGGCAGTATGGGGAGTCATTCTAGTACCATATCTTATAGGTGGTAAAACAAGTCTATTATCCTGAGGCAATCAAGTATTTTAGTAAACAGGATTCTGTTGAAAGATACCTGAAGAACTGCAGGAGGACATCATAACAGGGAATAAACAAGGTGATGCAGAGCTGAAAAATATCCTAAAAAAATGTATTTTATACACCAAGAAGACTGATATGAAAGAATTCACAGAGATTTTTTTCCATGCATCAAGCATAAGGGATGGTTCAAGTAGTTTAAGAACAACAGTTCTTTTAAACTGCTCCAGAAAAGTGGCTGCTGAAGTAATGTATGCACAGAAGCATTTGCACTTAAGAAAAAAATATTAAACATCCCTCTCTACCTTGCATTTATTTTGGGCTACTGCTCTCTCTTTACTATTAGAAATATGTACTTACAGATAAATCTGGGCTGTGCAAATCAAATGCATCTTCTTCAGATATTAACTGTATCACATAATACTTTACAATGAAGCTTAGGATATAAGAGATGAGCCATTTCTTATCTGGCCTATTCAGAAAAGTGTTCAACTCATCCTTCTCCTGTTTTCCTTGGCACTGTCAAATTATAGACAACAGAAAAGGGGGTGTGTGTTGTTACCTGTTGGCAATTTTACCAATCTAAAACTGCAAAGTAGAACACCTTCCCTTGTTAAAAAGTGATATCAGAGCACTTAGGGATCTGCAGTTAAATGTGCAGATAAAGCAGATATGGAAGCTGCTGAGACAGCCTCTTGTGGTCACAGAGCTTATCAATCCAGAAACACATGTACTACTGAATTCCCTGCTTCTTAGCAGAACTTCTATGGAAGAACCAGATTAATCAGGTACAAAAAGCCTTTTTTTTTTTCCCCCCTAAATAAAATGGAAGCCTGAGAGATGAGGTTTTGGTATCCCACAAGCCATTTGGGATGGCCCTTATTGGCTACCAATCCTGAATGATGGTCTGGCATCCTCCAGAAGAGTAGCAAGAAGGTGGACTGTTGGCCATAAAAACAGGTACTCACCAAATATTCTCTAAATGTTTGTTTACCTATAGCCTCTAAACAAATGCAAGCTTTTATCTTTTGCAACATTAATTTTCAGGATTTCTTCCTGCTCTTTCCAAAATGACAGGCTCGGGATGATAAACTGTTAGATCAGCTAGTTAGATCAGCTCCTGCAGCTCTCTCTGCGGAGGAGCTGGATAACAGCTGGAAGACAAGGGGTCCTCTACTTTAGGATTGCCAGGCTGCAGGGAGAATCCCCGAGGAAGTATTGAAAAATGGTGTAGTGTCAAGCAACGAGCTTGCCTGTGGCTGCCACGTCTTGGTAATGGTGGGGAGCTGAATGAAGCTTCCCAGGGGAAGGCAGTTCTCTCTTCTGGTGAGAGTGTGCGCAGAACACCTGCAGCTCACACATCTCTCTCTAAGAAATCCTCCACAGCAAGACAGTTTTGCACTGGATGCCCAAACCATCCTGAAAGGGGCTTTGCATAGGGTGATAGACACACCCTTGAGAAGTCAGGCTGGAAGGTGGAGGATGACAGTAAATACAACGGGGTGTATTGGGTGTAGACTACAGACTTCTGCCTTATGCATCCCAAGTCACAGTGGACAGTTCAAAATTGCTTTTTGTGTGTTTTTCCACATGGTCACAGCCAGGGCTACACAGTCCTGTGGGAGCACAAGTAGACCAACATGGTCAGGGTGTTCTGGCTGATGTTTCAGACACAGGGACAAGTGGTTGGGGAGAAGAGTAGCCACAGCCAGATGGCTGCAGCGAGGTGGCACACATGCATGGTTCTGGCAAGTGGTATTGGCTGGACCTCATCACACCAAAGTCTGGCTGGGTTGCTGATTTTCAGATGAAAATTTCGTTTTGTGACTGTGAAGGCTGGACTTGGGATCTAAGCAGAAGGGAATGTTGTCTGCAGACTCCAAAGAGCTGGGTCTATAAGTGCAGCTGTGTGGCTCCACCCCATCAACTTCTGGTTTTAGGTGAGAGGCAAAATGTTGCTGCACTCATTTTGTGCTGTTCTGGCAGTAGGGCATGGATAGTGATGCTGGTGTGTGCAGCCATACTGGGCTGTCTGGTGAAGTATGTCTTGAAAGATATAAATAATTCCTAGTGCAGAGAGTGATCAAAGTGACAGGAATAATCCTCTACAGCATAATTTAAAGGACTAAGTGCTAAGTAATATTTGTGCTCAGGCATACCAGGATGCACTGAAAGAGCTCTCTGTAGATGAGAGACTTGGCAGTACAGACACATCCAGGGTTACTCTAGCAAAGCAGTATATATGCAAGCTGCAGTAAAGCTACAGTGTGAAAAGAGAACTGGTGAGCTGAAAGATGCCTGAAACCTGAGTGTTAAAGAGAAAACAAAACCCAAATCTGCTTAAAAACCTGAATGTTTGAAGTGAGTGGCTGCAGTTCCAAAATATTAAATTAAGAAAATTACAATTACTGCCTAGAACTGCTTAGTTTTGTTTTTTGTCGAAGAAGGTAGGTGAAGTTTATGTTACTTGATTTATCCTTAGTGCACCCCAGAGCACAGTATTTCACCTCAGCTGGTGACCATAATATTTTCAGACAAAGCAAAAGTAAAGCACATTTTTGTTTCAAAAGGCCATGCAAAGTTGCCATGATTCATTTGAAAAAGCTAACACAATAATGTCCTACTTCTTGATTATTTTTTAAAATTAAAAAAATATTATTAATTTGGATAATACTGAGCATTTTTTCATCTTGTTCATTTCTGCGTGTTTTGATGAAAAAAATGAACTGGTTATTGAAACTTGCCTGTACATTTATGGAGTCATGGAACAATTTAGGTTGGAAAAAGCCTCTAATATCATGAAGGTCAACCCCAGTCCTTACACAGCCAAATCCACCATTTCCCCAAGTGCCGTATCTCCATATCCTGGGATGGTGACTCAAGCATTTCCCTGGGCAGCCTGTTTCAAAACTTGGTAGCACTTTCAGTGAAGACTTTTTTCTTAATATCTAATCTCAACATCCCTAGTGGAACTTGAGGCAGTTTCCTCTTGTCTTATTGCTCATTATTTGGAGAACAGCATCCACCTAACCCTAACCTTCTTTTAGATAGTTGTAGAGGCTCATAAAGTCTTCCCTGAGCCTCCTTTTCCCCATGCTAAATAACCCCAGCTCTCTCAGTTTCTCCTCATAAAACTTGTGCTCCAGATCCTTCACCAGCTCAGCAGCCCTTTTTGGGACACATGCCAACCCCTCACTGTCTTTCTTGTAGTGAGGGGCCCAGACCTGAACACAGGATTCGAGGTGTGGCCTCACCAGTGTCAAGCAATGGGGGATGGTCACTGCCCTGGTCCTTCTGGCCACACCATTGCTGGTACAAGCGAGGTGCCATTGACCTTCTTGGCCACCTGGGCACAGCTGGCTCATGTTCAGCTGCTGCTGACCAGCACCCCCAGGTCCTTTTCCACTTGGAAGCTTTCTGCTCTTCCCCCAGCGTGTAGTGCTGCATGGGGTTTTTGTGACCCAAGTCCAGAACCTGACACTTCACCTTTTGAACCTCTTGCAATTGGCCTCAGTTCATCAATCCAGCCTGTACAAATTTCTCTGTAAAACCTTCCTACAACCCAGTAGAGCAATACTCCCAACTTGGTGTTGCCTGCAAACTGACTGTGAGAGTACACTCAATCTCCTCGACCTGATCATTGGTAAAGTTATTGAACAGGATCACCTCCAATACTGAGCCCTGGGAAACAACACTAGCGACTGGACACCATCTGAATTAAACTCAATTTACCACATCATCATTTGATCCTCAGATAAATATAAAATTTAAATTTACACTATTTAATAACTTGCCTCATCTGTGAAAATTTTGTGTTAAAACTCCTGTGCAGCCAAGACTTAACAGGAGAGCCAGGCAGACTTGTATCATGGACAGTGTGCTCCAAGGGTATATATAAAGAAAGAAATGATGATGAAAAGAAAAAAGGATTATTTATTTGTTATGCTTTGGTCATCTTGCTTGCTGTAGACAAGTTATATTTATTTTGCTCTGACCTAAAGCAATTTCTTTGGTAATCAACACTGAGAAAAGAGCGTAAGGCAACCATGAGCACAGGATTCATGTGGTAGCACAGATGCTGTTCCCAGCAGGTTTTCAGTGAGTGAAAATTCTACTCATCTTTTATATCCAAGAGCAATCTTCTCTAGCTTTGCCACTCAGATATTTGCTCTCACAGTGTCTTACATAGCAAAATAGTGACTATGATGGTTAAGAAGTGTAATCACAAATTCTCCGCATCAGCAAATTTCCTTCTTTTCAAAGGAGCTTATGCATTTTCTGTTCAATACTGAAACTGTAATAACTGCTTTTAAAGAAGTAATTTATCTCTGAGAAAAATTATAATCTTATTTTTAAGTGTTTTATGTGTGTTCTTAATAAAAGTTGAGCTCTTACTTTTGATGAAAAAACTAATACTTAACTCCATGCTTGGTAATGAAGGTGAAATGACACCTAAAACCTGCTTTTTTGAATTCAAACAAGTTAGGTTTTTTGAGGGGTGGGGATTTAAAATAGAAGAGAACAGTTCATTTCTGAAATCAAGAATTTTTCTTTAATGGCTTGATTATAGCCTGTGAAGACTCCTGGGATAGAATTCTAACATAACTGGGTTTGTCCTTAATATATTCAAACTTCATCATTTTGCTTAAATGATATTCAAGCATGAATTTTAACTAGTAGAACTGCAGTCTTTGGATTTTTGTAATTGCTGTGGAATCATGATGGGATAAGGAAGATGGTGTTCTTTTATGGTTCTGACTGCACTGTTCAGCAGGGACATTGTGCAAATCACTTGATTTAATAGATACTGATTCTGAACTAAGTGAAAACAAGATAAAAAGTCTCCTAAGGAACCTTTTCAGCATATAGTTTAAAGGAGGGTTGTTTACTTGCTATGATACTGATTTTTTATTAATATTGTCTTCTCCATCTCTCTTACAGTGAAATTGCACAGAATTTGAGGAAGAAACAGAAAGGCATAGCTTTGTGCTTTCCATCATCAAAGAGGGAACTGTCATAAGATCAATCCAGAGAACTAAGCCAGCCAGTGTATGGGCTATTCTCCACATATGGCTTCTGTTCTGATGTATATTTGCATATTCACATAGCTTGGTATATATTTGGTGAAACTTAAAACATGTAACTGCAGTTAGTTCTGTGCACTGTTGTGTGGTTTGTGTGT